>SJYA01000257.1:408512-436214 GCA_006410615.1 Neotragus moschatus
TATATTCTGTTATACAATGAAGTGAATCAGACATGTGTACATATATCCCCTCCCTCTTAGACCTCCCTCCAACCGCGCCCACCCCACCCCTCTAGATCACCATAGAGCACCGAGCTGAGCACCCAGCTGAGCACCCTGCATTGTATAGCAGCTTCCCTCTAGCTATCTGTTTTACACATGGCAGTGCCCGCATGTCAGTCTGAGTTTTCCAATTCATCCTATCCCTTTCCCCACTCCCTCGTCCACACATTCGTTTTCTAAACACCTATTGCTGCCCTGCAGATAGGTTCATCTCTACATTTTTCTAGATTCCACATATATAAATTAATATACCTTGTTTTTCTCTTTCTGTACTTACTTTACTCAGTATGACAGACTGTAGGTCTATCCACATCTCTACAAATGACCCAGCTTTATTCCCTTTTATGGCTGAGTAATATTCCATTGCATATATGTACCACATTTTAAGATGCTGCGTGAGCATGCATTAGGAAGGAGACGGAATGATATTTAAGTACCTTTGGTGGACGCTTTCATTTGTAAAATCTCATTAAGCCTTACTACAGCTCTATCAAATTAGTAATTACCTCGATATCATAGGTGAAGAAACTAAATCTCAGAAAATTAATAATTTGCCAAGAAGCAGTGATAGGGATACAGTTTAAGGTCAGGCTTTTTCCATCCAAATACATTTCCAAAAAGCAGTTTCCTTTGTAGGCATGCTGGTTGGTCAACAAAGGCTCTGACAAGTATGAGGAATTTTAGAAAATTTTAGAAATACAGGTAAAAATTAATGTGTTTTCTACCCTCCCCCCCCCGCCCCGCACACACACACACAACTTCTCAGACCTTCTAATATAAGTAAGTGTATCATGTATACTAAAGACAGGGCAGTATCAGTGTCACCCCCTGATGGTAAAAATCAGAGAGTGTTTATAAACAAAGAGCATTTCCAAAGGACTAGTACCCCACAGAACACACTTATTACTCTCACATCAGTCAGGTGACTCTCCTTGAGAGACTAAGCTTACGCACACTCTGAGGTTATTCTGTTATAGAGAGGAAATTGCAGGCAGCAGCTTAGTCATACATAGCTCTTGTATTAGTACAAACTCTGTTGTCCCTCTCTCTACCTGTTACTCAGCCGCTTAGCCTAGATCTCCAGCCTGGAAGCTCATCTGCCATATTGTGGAAGCTTGTTTCCTTACTTCTTGGGTTCTGAGTTCCTGCATTCTTGTACAATCATTCATTCTTTGCCTGAACAAGTCTGTATTTATTCTTTGATTTATAGAAGTTCTGTACTCGGGTGAAACTAGCCTTTCTCATTGAAATCTCAGTCCTAATCTCATCTAACTTATTGCTATTCAAGTCTGCTTATTCCATCTTGCCCTCAGATTCCTGTTTACTTATGGGCCCCTGACTTTTTTTTTTTTTTAATGTTTACTTCGATACCTGTCAATATTTGTATCTTTTGGATTCTAACATACCTCCCTATCTTTAACCAGCTGCCTTCCTTTGACCTAGGATATCTAGGATTCCTTTTCAATCTCTGGAACCGAGATGACCTCTGACATACTCTAGGTCCTTGTTTGAGTCTATCTATGACAACCCACTCCAGTACACTTGCCTGGAAAATCCCATATATGGAGGAGCCTGGTAGGCTACTGTCCAAGGGGTGACAAAGAGTAGGACATGACTGAGCGACTTCACTTCACTTCACTATCCCCTCTCTTAATTCATTTTCTACCCTTTGTTTAGTCTTAGCTTCATTTTCTACTCCTAGTTCCCTGCCTTCTGTCTCTGATCCATCAAGTCATGAAGTTCTTATGCAAACATTATGCATGTCCTTTTTTATATCTTTCACTGAATGGATTACCTTCACTAGAATTTAATATTTTATCAGTAAATAGCTTAGTAACTTTAAGAAAATTAATATGCTTTGTAAAAGCTGTAACTTTTAAAAATTATTGTGTCTGAAAAAAATCAGTTATTCATCAACTGTGAATCATTCCAAGTGATCACTGGAAAGTAGCATTGTAGTTCCTGGAATTAAAGATCTGATTTTAAGAATTACTCAGCTTCTACAAGGATTGCCTCTTAACTGCAAGCCCAGGACTTGTGCATGATGCCAAGCACCCATGTGGCGCACTGTCACCTTTTCCGAAATGACATCGACTTAAGTCCACTTAAATTAATTATTGTTCCTCTTTTAACTGCCTCACTTGGCAGGAACAACCCATTTATGTGCCAGTTTGAACAGAGACAGGAAGTGGGTCGTGAGCAAAGGAGACTTTAGGGAGAGGCATCTCACAGCGCATCACATCCTAAGCATCAGTGACTTATATTTTTAATCTAAAAATGACTGCACAAACCCAAGACAAGCCTTGGAATTCATATAGATTAATTCTGTAGGCATGTCAAAGCTGAAAATTCCTAATGAACACAATCCAGAAAAACTTGGCGGTAGCCCAGACATACATACCCTCATTGCGGGACATGGTAATGTTTGGTGAATTCCCCACAGTCATGTGCAAGAATCCTTTCCATGTGATACTTCTCAATAAGCAAATGCAGATTTTCAGTTGAAGTGTGGCCTGCAAATGGCATTCAAGTCCTGGTCATGTCATTCCGTATACATAGGTGTGACCCTGTCCCTGGTGAGAGGTTTTGCTCCTCTTCCAGGCTCAGAACCTCATTTGTTTGTATGCAAGGAATGAATAGTCCCTCATTGATGGCCTCAGGTTAACTAAATTTCCATACTCTTATATAATGCAATGGGTAATGGGCTCTCCTATTTTTCTTTTTTTTTTTAATATAAATTTATTTATTTTAATTGGAGGTTAGTTACTTTATAATTTACATAAGGCATCTCCCATCAGAAGTAAGATTTACCCAAGCTGAGCAGGATTCTTAGAAGTCTGGGCAAACTTGCCTTCGCCGATCTAGAAGATGGAAATCTTTTGGTAAACTTGAAGTGAAAGTGAAAGCTGCTCAGTTGTGTCCAACTCTTTGTGATCCCTTCGACTATACAGTTTATGGAATTCTCTAGGCCAGAATACTGAAGTGGGTAGCGTTTCCTTTCTCTAGGGGATCTTCCCACCCAGGGATTGAACCCAGGTCTCCTGCATTGCAGGTGGATTCTTTACCAGCTGAGCTATAAGGGAAACACAAAATGTTGAAGTGAAGTGAATCTTATCCTAGGTTACTTCTACTCATCTTATCAGTCTTAATTCATTTATTACTTTTCCCGAAAGACTTGACACTCTAATTCTGGCCTGGTTATACAACCAAATGTCCTTCCAAAGCATGTGCATACCCTATCATAATTCTTTTTTTTTTTTCAATAAGAAAGTTTGCTTTTATTTATTTTTGTTTGTTTCTTGGCCATGCCCTGCAGCATGCAGTATCTTAGTTCCCCAACCAGGTATTGAACCAAGCTCCCTGCATTGGAAAAAAAGTCTTAACCACTGGACTGCCAGGGAAGCCCTCTATCAAAATTCTTAATGCCAAAAAATGGCCAGTGTTCAACAAATGATTTAAGTGCATGAGTAAATGAATGAACAAATCATTTAGATTGTCTTCTTATTTCATCCTTGGATGTATGATGATAATATTTTAGAAATACCTACCAGCTTTAATTCTTTCATTTAGAAACAAAGAAAGATATTATGTGAAATGTGAGTTATTATCTACTGAAACATTTTGATATTTTTACCTTTAGGAATGAAATCAATTGAAAAACCTGTATAAAACCATCAGTCATTTGTCAATGATTTTATAATTCTTGCCAAATAAGGTGTTGGAATTCCCAGTTTAGAGTTCAGGTATGAGCCTGCCACTATAGTGCCATAGTAAAGACAGTGCTCTATGGAAAGAGGAGCCTGGGTCTATCTTTGATAAAGCAAATGCACTTGCCAGAATTTTTTATTCTATGGTAGGTTCTTAACAGCAATGTAATAGCACTGAATATATACTCAAATTTATTCATGGCGTTATTTAGTGTTGTAGTTTTCAGATGAAATTCATCCATATGCAATAAAACTCATTTGTCCCCAGTAAAACTGAAAATTCAAAACCCACCCATAGTTTGAACACACCTTCTAGTCTCTCAGTCATGCACTTGGCATTGTAAAGGGTCCAAGAGGAGACACAAACTAAGATATGATGGGAAACTGGCTGTTTGGGAACATGCTCAGGATCTAAATAAAAAGGTGGGCATGAAATCACAAGAAAGCAATCATGTTTTTAGCTGGTTACTTCAGCATATGTATGTTCTACATAAGTTCAGAGAGAAGAAGAAAGAGACATAGTCAATCATCATTTCATCTGTGGTCATCTGGATTGAAATTCTCACCCATAAATTACCTAAAAAAAGAGAGCTGACATGAAACAATGCTTAAAAACAGACACGTCTAGGTTTGATAGGCTTTCTGACACTTACTAGGTCTTTGGCATTGGGTTCCTTACTTTTATGTCCTTAGCCTCGTCTGGAAGGTGGACTAAAGCTGATGATGTGTATGAAGCACATAGCCAGTGTCTGTGTCTAGAAGAAAACCTCATTTTGACTTGCAGACATGCTGGTTTAAGTTTATTTCAAATGGTGATGAAATGCCCTTCTTTTCTGAGAGAAGTTCAATTATCCTGTAGTATTACTTTTATTCTGTTTAGTGAGTTGAAGGGGGAAGAAAATGAAACAATTACGATCTGCAAGCAGTGTGTTCTGAGAATAGAGAGCTCAACATCCTCAAATATTAGAGCTAGCTATGTTGGGTTTTATTTATGAAATGGGACAACCTAGCTGTCTTTTAGCTTGTTCTAACACAAATTTACTCCCAAATATGGTAATACTGATATTTTATACCAGCTTTTATCTTTAGATAATTAGAACATGGAAAAGCAGGAAATTCCTTTGTCATTTACTGATTCCTCCATAAATAAAGCATTTACTGCTACCACTAAGCCTTTCCAAGTGGCTTTGGAGGAGCACATGTGAAGTGCCAATGTTCCAGCCCATGTTCCAACCTAGCACAGAACCTAAGTCCCAGATGCTTCATTTTAGGTGCTAGACACAAGATAACACAATTGTTCTTATAGTTTTAAGGTGCAGTATAGTTTGCTAAATTCTATTTTTCATTTTACAGCTCACTTCATCTTTTCCTTCACAAAGCCTATTTCATTCTGATAATTTATTGAGGTAAATCATGTGTCTACTCAGGCCATCTGTTTCCCCTGTGGATATCTGCTCCCTAAACTCCATTAGCAGACCCCAAATAAGGGCATGAAGGTCTGATATGACAGAAGTTCAGAGAGAGAGAGTCTTTTAAGCAGGAATGGGATGGCAGAATAGCAGGGATCATGGAGAAAGAGACAAGGAATGCATATGAAGAAGGAAGAATATGACCTGAGAACTATAAACATGGAAAAGAGCACTTTGATATTTTTTATGCTTATATAAAAGGCAGGCAAATATAGTATGTATGGAGGTCAGTCAGCATTTTCTTGATATGTAGCCAGGTTATGGCATGCTTTCTACTATGAATTAAACTGTGCTACCTCCAAATTCGTGTGTTGAAATCCTGGCTTTCAGTACCTCATGTGCTGCTGTGCTGTGCTTAGTTGCTCAGTCCTGTCCAACTCTTTGTGACCTCAAAATGGACTGCAGCTCGCCAGGCTCCTCTGTCCATTGGGATTCTCCAGGCAAGAATACTGGAGTGGGTTGCCATGCCCTCCTCCAAGGAATCTTCTCAACTCAGAAATCAAATCCAGGTCTCCCACACTGCAGGTGGATTCTTTACCAGCTGAACTACCAGGGAAGCCCCACAGTACTTCATACTGTGACTTTATTTGAAAATACGATCACTGAAGATGTTAAGATGAATTCCTATTGGAGAAGGGTGGCCGCCTAAACCAATATGACTGGGGTCCTTATAAAAAGGTGAAACCTGGACATAGACGCATGAAGGGAAAGCACTATGTGAAGATGAAGGCAGTGATGGAAGTAATGCATCTGTATCAAGAAATGCCAATTGCCAGCAAGCCACTGGAAGCCAAGAGAGCAACACGAAACAGGTTCTTCTTCAGAGCCCTCAGGAAGAAGCACCACCAATAGCTTGATATTGAACAGTGAGATGACTTTCTATTTTTTAAATCACCCAACTTTACTGTACTTTGTTACAGCAGCCTTAGTAAACTAATTTATGTTGAATGTTGGACTAAGGGTTGCCTGGCCTTCATTTTGCAGGCAAAAGGAAAGCACAAAAATGCCCAGGGAAGAGACTTCCTCTGACCAATTAATCTGAATGTCAATCTCATACTTCCCAGGTGGCACAGTGGTGAAGAATCTGCCTGCCGATGCAGGAGAAGCAGGTCCGATCCCTGGGTTAGGAAGATCCCCTGGAGTGGGAAATGGCGACCCCCTCCTGTATTCTTGCCTGGAAAATTCCATAAACAGAGGACTCTGGTGGGCTACAGTCCACAGGGCTGCAAAGAGTCAGACACAACTGGGTGAGTGACTGAGCAGGCACATGTTAATTTGACTAAATGTGGGATATAAGAACTAGAGACAGTGAGCCCAGTAAGAAGTCCAGCACAGCGGAAAGTCCCAGTGCCTGACACCTAGGAAGTGATCAGTAATTTTCCATTTACTAGTACTTAATACCCGGCACATCATATGCGTAACCTCACTGGACTCTGACAACCACCCCATGAAGGAGGTAACATCAAATATCTCCCTTTTACAAATGAGTAAAGTCATGCTCCGAAGGAGTGAGTGGTGGAGCCAAATATTAAATCCAGATCTATCTGTTTATAGGGTCCAAATTCTTTACCACTATGATCTGTGATCCTGAAATAAATTTACAGGTAATAGCTGAAAGAATGCAGGTTATATGCTTGTGTTTGTATGCATGAGCATAAGTATGATTGCAAAATAAAGCCAAAAAGGGCAACTGCTATAATATAAATTCATCCCTTTGGGTTACTAAAGTGGATAATTTACAGAGAAATTAATTAGTAAAAGGAATATCAATGTGTTGAAAATTCATAAGCATTTTAATAATTAGGAATGATAAACAATTTATTCTGCTAAAAGAAAACTGAATCAATAAGCAGATTGTAGCTATGGGCATAAGGAGATTTGAGTATTTAGCCAGTCAAATTAAATTAAAAAGTTAAACTCATTTAGTTTCCACTCTGACTACTATCTTTGAAGATTTTAACTGATGTGTAACGTATCATTTGACCATCAGGGTCCTTCATTTTAATTCATCTTCATTTATATCCCAGGTTTCGGCACTCTAAACATTTAGGGTCTTTCCCGGTGGCTCAGTCAGTAAAGAATCTGCCCACAATGTGGGAGACCCAGGTTCAATCCCTGGGTTGGGAAGATCCTCTGGAGAAGAAAATGGCAATGCACTCCACTATTCTCGCCTGGAGAATTCCATGGACAGAGGAGCCTAGGGAGCTCCAGTCCATGGGGTCACAAAGAGACGCGACTGAGTGACGAACACTTTCACTTTTCATTTATGTTTAAAATGCAAGGACAACTGAGTTTAAGAGACTTTTATTCTTTATCTCTTTACATAGATCACTTTCCTTTTCTTACCTAATCCTTGGCTGCTGTATATACTGAATAATATAAAATGATACTTAAATTATCTCTGCTTAGCTTACTTTCAATGTTCATTTAATTACAGAAGATCTTTGAGGGTAAATAACTATCAGGGCTGCAAGTTCAGAGGAGAAATGTCTCTTAAAAAAGCAAAACAAAATTTTATATATATATATATATATAGCCAGTAAAGAATCACAAACTGTGGGTCAGAATGCATGAAGAGCAGTATTGTGAAATACAATAACCTTCTCATATCCTGAGACACTTTTTGGACTTGTCCCAGAGAGCACTTTCAGCTGATTGTTCAATATCTCGTGAGAACAATAGTGTTTCACCCAACAAAGGATGGATTCAGCGCTGATGTCTGGCACAGATGGGCAAGTCTGATCATATCTGAAAAGTTGCAAGTTCTCAAGGGGCTTTTTAATCATACCAACATTCGTTTTCCATATGTATAGATGTATATATGTGTGTGTTGATGTATTTATAGAAACACAGTAAACATGTTAATTTATAACATATAGCCTTGTACTGTCTACAACAATGGCACCATCAGTACATTTATATATTATGAAATAACTGGGTGCATAGTCTTCAGAAGAAAGAGTTCACAACAAAAACGCATTATCAGGAAATGCCAGCTGGCTTCATCCAGCACCTCAAATTCATCCTGTACACTCCAGTGTCTACTATTAATAGAGGGACCTAATGGATAATCCATCCATATCAAGTGAGTGCATAAACATTTCCAAAATAAAAGAATTGCTTTTCTTATTATGGAAGCCTAAAGCATTATATTTTTAAAGTATTTCCTTTTAACACATGATCACACTTCCTAACTCAAAGAACAGCCCCTTCTTGCCCTAAAACACTCAAAGTTCTGCTAGAATTTTAAGAAAGCAATAGGTTTATTTCCCCTAATTTATGTGTGGAAACACTGGTCCTACTGAGGCTGTTGACTGCTAGAAATTCTTAAGCAGCTTTTAAGCCCCTCTTAGGAAACTGCTGTAGCAGAGGCAGAGTGGCCGCTGTCCCCAAGGCCACTTGAGCAATGCTGATCTTCCCCATCCCACCCTTTGCAGCATCCTCATTTGGGTACTCAATTGTCTTTATGTAGCATCCTATACAACACAGAAGAAGCCTTTGCCACGTTCTCCTCCCTAACTCCTCTGAAAGGAACACAAAGAGCACCTGTCTTTAGTAGTCACACAGACCCTGTCTTATCACTGAATGGGAGAAACGCACAGGCAGGAGCCAAATGGCAGTCATCATTTTATTGAAATATATTGGCTCATGGTTTGATCGTTATAGGGATACATGTTTTTCCCACTCATTCTATTCACAGTCAGTTCTACATTCCATAAATACTGATCTTTGCAAAATACAGCTTAATGAAACAGCTGACATTTTAAGATTCATACTGCTTGACTGTAACATTTTTTGAAAGTCATTTACTCAGTTTCACTTGAAAAAAAAAATTGAAGACCATTAAGTCAGTTTTAGGACGTTCCTACTCAACTTTCCAGGGACAAACTAAAATGTGTATGTATACCAATACCATACTGATTATAGTATCCACCGTAAAATTTTAAAATATTCTAACATTTGTTCTTTGAAAATATTTGGCTATACATTCCTTGTTTAATTTTGAACTGACTATAATTTTTCAGTAATTGTTCCTATTATAGGGTTTTGGCAAAGGGGGAAAATACAATGTCAATATTATTTTCAAAAGAAATAGCTTTTGTTAACACTGAATTAAACAATTACACATTTGCAGTATATGTCTTAGAAATATTGTTTATTATTATCTTGCATTTGATTCTATTTTTTGTGAACATCAGACTCAGATTTCACTCACTGATGGGAACTTTAGTCAACCTTTCCTACGCTCTGCTCGTCAATCTTTCTGTTGCTTTAACAGTACATGCAACAGGGCCCACTTTTCTTATAAGTGGGCCTCTTAATGCATGAATCCATTTGCAAATGAGTTCCCAGAACATGTTAATGATATTTTGTTCTGGATCATTTCCAAAATGGTTGTAAGCAAACAAGCTCACTTGAGCTAGAGACAAAGAGAAAGAGACCAGAGAGGTGCGGGGAGAAGAGACAGAGAGAAAGAGGGAGAGACAGAGAGGTGAGGGAAAGGAGAGAGAGAGAGAGTCAGTTTAGGGGCAGGCAATTATTCAATGGCTATTAACTAAAAACATTTGCACAGAAACGTGATTACTTGTGAAATAACACTGGAGTCTGATAGACGGGCATTGGAAATTGAAAATGGATTCACTTGAAGTTCAAAAGCTTTACCACAAATCACAAGATTAATTACCCTATATAGGATCTTGGGAGTTGCTTGTTCATAAAACCTGCTGCCCTTATATTCTTGAAACTAAACTAGAGAGGGAGAGTCCCAGCAAGGCATTAAAGTATAGAATTTTGTTAATAAAACCAATCTGTAAACTGAAATTCTGAAAAGAATGCCAAGAGTATACCGCTTGTGGATGTGGTTTGATTCCTCTGTAGCATATGGAAAGCATGTAACTGTGATGTGTTTAATCCAAATGGGTTAAAATACTAGTCTGTGATTTGAAATAACTTTTGCAAAAGATGGAGCCACTGCATTTTTCATCACTCTTTCAATAGATAGAATTTATATTCATTACATGGTCTGAAAATTTTATTTTGTTTTGTTTGCTTTGTTTTCCCATTTGTGCCTGGACTTTGGTTTCGGTTTTAATAAAATTAATAAATACTTTTTACTTAATAAGCAGTTTTGATTCTGTGAAATAATGACCAAACAAATAATAACCCCACATAAAACTGAAGAAGAGAATCTGAATCATTTGTGCAAATTAAACCATTTATGCCACAGACATTTCTGATATTTGTCAGTCTTTGGAAAGCTTGCGTGTTATGCATATTCTAAGACACTGATATGGAAATTAATAAAGTCCTGGTAGTTCAGCAATAATGAATCCTCCTGCAATGAAGGAGACACGGAAGATGCAAGTTCAATCCTTAGGTCGGGAAGATTCCCTGAAGGAGGAAATGGCAACCCACTTCAGTATTCTTGCCTGGAGAATCCCACAGACAGAGGAGCCTGGTGGGCTACAGTTCATAAGGCCACAAAGAGTAAGACACCTCTGAGCATGCATGCCTACACCTCATTGCAAAACATTTTTTTTCCCAAAGTCATTGATATGTCGATGGAAAGAATTATTTTGAGACAATTTGGTAGGCTGCCGTCTATGGGGTCGCACAGAGTCGGACACGACTGAAGCGACTTAGCAGCAGCAGCAGCAGAGATGGTAAATGAAACTTTACTGCATTCCATATCTACAATAAGATATGTAACTGAGAGAGGGAGAGAGGTAGACAGGGAGGGAGGGAAAGAAAGAGAGAAGAGAGAGAAGATGAGTGAGCAAATCTAAAGAAAGCAGAGAATTGCAGGAGTCAGAATAACCCGGAGTTTATCAGTTTACGCTGACACATTTCCTTGGCAAAGGCTGCTGACTGTAGGCAAAGTCACGTGGCTGAGAGTCTGGTGTGTGTCTGCCCGTGAAGCTCTTTGCCTCCAGACCAGCATGTGCACCATGTGATATCAGGTTGCCATGGTAAGTATATAGTGTGCAACTGAAGGGTTGTTTTTTTTTTTTTTTTCCCCGCTGATATGCAGCTTTAGCATAGATGCCCCAGAATTCAAATTAATACTATAAGGAATTTACTGGAAGGGGAAGCTTTAAGGGGCTTTGGTTAAACACTCAGCATAAGAGTTAGATTCTATAAGCAAAGGTGCTACATCATTTATTATTTTTTCTTACGTATAAAGAGTTTATCTTAAAGCGGTCAATGGATTATCAACACACAATTTTTAAAAATACACTAACCAGTTTCATTGTTTCCTCTTTTGCTCTACTGAGGCTTATATTATAGAGGACTTCTTAGCTACCTGGATAGTTTTTATTTCACAAGAAAATGATTCTTGTTATTTTTGATTTTCAAAATATCACATGCATTGTAAAAAAATTCCAGATGTGCTGAACTTTGTGCAATCTAAAGACATCATCCTGAATTTGATGTAAAAGCTGCATGGAAACTGGATCATGGGTTTGAAACCTCAGGCTCTGTCGGGGAGCTCAGAAGTTCCTCTCTGCTCTCTCCAGTGTCACTCTGTAAAAGGCAAGCTTAGCATTCGGTTCGTGAACTTGGAATCCTGAAATTGCCCGGATGACCTGCCAGATTGGCTCACATAGAAGCAACTGATGGCTGAGTCATTGCCCACCCCTAAATCCCACTGCCAAAATAATGCATTATTTCCCACTCATTGCTTCTCTTCTTTTTCAGAATAGTTTTTAGAAGTCAAATATACCTGAGCTCTAGACCAGTCCTACCCCTCACTGTGTGATCTTGGCAAATTGCTTGAGTTCTTCAAGACTCAGCTTCTCTATATGGGAAATGGAGCAAATGATAGAATCTACCTCAGATTATCATTTGGGTTAAACAGACAGCATGTAAAATTGTATAGGATCTTGTATGATATAAGCATTAAATTAATGTCAGTTGCTATTGTGATCTCTTTATGATTATTTACACCGATCTTCCTTACATTGTGCACATTCTTAAAAACCAGCTGTCCTAGAATTTCAAAACTTTCCCCAAAGAGCTGTTGAAGCTTTATTTTGCATCAGGATCAATAATCTGGTTAGATAACTTGACAGCAAGTGTCTTTCTAAAGCCCAGTTTCTTGATGCTTCTGAATCACATGTTTGGGGGGGACAGAATACCAGCAAAATTCCTTTCAGAAGAATTGGCCTGGATGGTGCCAATGAGGCCAACCAAAATCAATGGACACACTAATAGGGTTTGGAAAACTACGACTCACAGGTCAAATTTGGCCCTCTGCCTGCTTTTCTAAAGTTTTATTGGAATACTGTCATAGTCACTGGCTTAAGTTTTTTTGAAGTTACTTTCACACTTTAGTAGCAAAGTTGAGTAGCATAAATAGAGACTTTATGGTCTTCAAAGTCTAAAATAAGGAACACCTGAAAATGTTTGCTGACCCACGGAAGCAAAGCAGCAGTCCCCAACATTTTTGGCATCAGGGACTGGTTTTGTGGAAGACAGTTTTTTCCATGAATTGGGATGGGGGATGGTTTGGGGATGATTCCCATAAGGAGCACACAACCTAGATCTCTCACATGCACAGTTCACAGTAGGGTTCATGCTTCTATGAGAATCTAACGCTACCACTGATCGAAAAGGATGTGGAGCTCAGGAGGTAATGCAAGTGATGGGAGTGTTTGTAAATACAGATGAAGTTTTGCTTGCTCACCTACCACTTGCCTCCCAGTTCCTAACAGAACACAGACCTGGTCTGTATCCCAGGAGTTGGGGATCCATGCACCAAAAGATAATTGGGATAGAAAAACAGGTAAAGTGGAGGTTTTGAAATGGCAGAGCAGCAAAATGATGTTTGGAATGGCAATCTGTCATTTTTTTTCCAAACTCTACCTTATACCTATATTAAGCAAGAACCCAAACTAGCAGTGGAGGGGAAGAGTCAACTATATGACTAGGATAAAAGTGAAAATTTTGCATTATAAGTGATTATAAACTTCTCTTCTTCACTTCCCAACGAGGAAGAATGCTGTGTTGCACAGCTAGTCCAGGGGCCTGCTCTCTTGTGCAAAGTTCAGGTACTATACAAAGAATGAAGGTCAAAAGTGAGCCTCTTCCTCCCCGTAAAACCCCAGGATTCACTCATCTTGATCTACACAATAAAGAGCTTATCCAGACAGCAGAGGAGTGGAGAGAGGAGAGCCTGGGTTGTCTGGTAATGGGAAGGAGAGTCGTTTTGTCAGGTTTTCTGAAAGAAATGGCCCTTGGGCTATTCTTTGAGAGATTCCAGCAAAGATCTATACCACTTTACAGATATTCCAAGTGGTTAAATTCTCGTTTGTTTGAATGGGACTCTGTGCCAGGATCTGGCCATTGTTTGGCTGTTTTTAATTTGATATATAGAAATCATTCCAGAAGGTGCATTAAGTGTTAGAATTATAGAATACAATGAGAGAAAATAAGAGAGAGGAAATAATAGTGTCTGTGAAAATCAGAGAGGTTGTCAGAGATACTGCTTGAGCTGTCTTGAAGGAATGATAGGAACCTAAGGCACAGGATCATGAATGGCTCGAAGTACAAGAGGCTGAACTTGTGGGGGAACACTCACCCTCTATGGCTGGAGAGTAGTGATCCCTCTAGCAGTATTTATATTCCATTTAATCCTCACTACTGTCTGGCAAAGAGGACATTATGACTGATTTTCATCAAGGAGGAAGCAGATAATTTGAGGATAAATAAATTTGACTAAAATTATACAATATAAAGTGCCGTTATTTGCATTTTCACTTAATATTATATAAATGATGACCCATTTTGGTGACATTTTCCCAGGTGTTAAATATTGAATGGGGATTATATTAGTAAGATTGAAAATTTAGCCAATCTGTATATTCCTTAATATTCATCCATCTATTTGGAGTTTTGTGGGGAGAATTGTAGGATGAGAAGCATTTTATTTGTTCAGAGACCTTAGTAGGTTTTTTAACTTTCCAATTCTCTTATCTAAAGATCCCATATTTTATTGCACAACTGTCTTCTGCTTTCTATTATCCACCAAAATTTAAACTAAGAGAGATAATTTAGATCAGTTATAGCAGGAAACTAGTTTGGCTTCTCTTTCTAAATTCAGCAATTATATGCTGCATGACTTCAGGAAACCCACTTTTCTGCTGGTTGACATTACATAGTAATCTACATCTGAGGGAAAAAAATGCAAAACTGGTGTCTTACCAGCCCATTGCCATTCCTTTTAATTAATAATCTCTTTGTCTATGTTCCCTTAAAAGAATACTGATTTATAATCTATTTATTATTAGGAATGGATGTGACAAATCATTCACAGTAAAGCAAAACTGACTAATGTTGATGGGGTCAATAAAGGACAGAAATGGTAGGGACCTAACAGAAGCAGAAGATATTAAGAAGAGGTGGCAAGAATACACGAAGAACTGTACAAAAAAGATCTTTACAACCCNTCAACAAAGATCCATCTACTCAAGGCTATAGTTTTTCCAGTGGTCATGTATGGATGTGAGATTTGGACTGTAAAGAAAGCTGAGCACCGAAGAATTGATGCATTTGAACTGTGGTGTTGGAGAAGACTCTTGAGAGTCCCTTGAACTGTAAGGAAATCCAACCAGTCCATCCTAAAGGAGATCAGTCCTGGGTGTTCATTGGAAGGACTGATTTTGAAGCTGAAACTCCAATACTTTGGCCACCTGATGGGAAGAGCTGACTCATTGGAAAAGACCCTGATGCTGGGAAAGATTGAGGGCAGGAGGAGAAGGGGATGACAGAGGATGAGATGGTTGAATGGCATCATTGACTCAATGGACATTTGTTTGGGTGGACTCTGGGAGTTGGTGATGGACAGGAGGCCTGATGTGCTGCAGTTCATGGGGTGGCAAAGAGTCAGACACTACTGAGAGAATGAACTGACTGAACGGATAAAATATTACTAATATGTTGTCTCTTCATTCACAATATAAAGACTGAATCAATGCAAGCCAAATGAATAATCTTATACTTTTGAGATGTATATTTGTGTGTTTGTATTAATGGCTCAGTTCATTATCTGACTCACTGTGACCCCATGGACTGTAGCCCACCAGGTTCCTCTCTCCATGGGATTCTCTAAGCAAGAACACTGGAATGAGTAGCCATTTCTTCTCCAGAGGATTTTCTCAGTCCAGGGATCAAACCTGAGTCTTCTGCATTGCAGGCAGATTCGTTACCATCTGAGCCATCAGAAAAGCCCTGGTTATATTATATTTTTGTTGTTCAGTCACTCAGTCTTGCCTGATTCTTTGCTACCCCGTGGACTGCAGTACACCAGGCTTCCCTGTCCTTCAACATCTTCCAGAGCTTGCTCAAACTTAGACCCATTGAGTTGGTGATGCCATCCAACCATCTCATTCTCTGTCATCCCCATCTCCTCCTGCTTTCAATCTTTCCCAGCATCAGGGTCTTTTCTAATGAGCTGGCTCTTCACATCAAGTGGCCAAAGTATTGGAGCTTCAGCTTCAGTCCTTCCAATGAATATTCAGGATTGATTTCCTTTAGAATTGACTGGCTTGATCTCCTTGCAATTGAAGGTACTCTCAAGTGCTATGATGTGTAGCACTGGTTATATTGAAAAAGAGATTTTCACAGATGCTGAGAGTTACATTAGCCTCTTCTCAAATTACACCATATCACTAAGTGAAGTGAAGTCGCTCAGTCTCGTCCGACTCCTTGCGACCCCATGGACTGTAGCCTACAAGGCTCCTCTGTCCATGGAATTTTCCAGGCAAGAGTACTGGAGTGGGTTGCCATTTCCTTCTCCTGGGGATCTTCCCCACCCAGGGATTGAACCCTGGTCTACCCCCATTGCAGGCAGACGCTTTACCGTCTGAGCCACCAGGGAAGCCACCGTATCACTAACTTCCTATTAACTAACTTATGAACGCTGCTGCTGCTAAGTCATGAATAAGGTCTCATAACACAAATTAATATTCAATAAATCATTCAAATATATTTATTAAGCAGATACTTTTCCAGATGTTGAAGGTACAGTAAAGTGAAGCCAAGGCCCTGTCTTCATGCTAGGAATATTTCATTTATAAGAGCTAAGGTTCATTTAGTGTTACAAGTCCTGTTTTTGCATGCCTGATGTCATTGGTTTCGTATAACAACATGAGTTGTAGGTGCTATCATCATCACCACTTTATCATAGAAAAATCTGCAGCCCAGAGAGTTTGAGTACTTTGCACATGATCACACATCCAGAAGGAGTTAGGAACAAAGTATAGCCTGAAAAGAAATCTGATGCTGTAAATCACCTGCTATACTATGGGTTCGGATGAAAATACTGAAGAAGTGAAAAAAGAAAAGAAAAAAGAGATAGAGATAACATGAAACTAATTTTATTCTGACATAATTTTATTTCAAAACAAAAATTTTATTGATTTCAATTATTTTCTTTCGATTTCAGTTATTAAGAATTTATGTCTGAAAAGCTACCTCTTTTTTCTTCATTCGGATTTTCCCACTATAATGAATTTAAGCTTGAATTTAAATATTAGTGTTCTCTCACACATTCTACACACACTAATAGTTTCATTGTCTCTTAATCCACCATCAAACTGAAAATTAGACATTTATATAACACGTATATTGAATTAGTCCAATTTCATTATTAAAAAGTATTTGTCTAGTTTGCTACAGTAGCTGTTGAAATCTATTAGAATGCAACACTTACTGTTTGCATAAAATCTAAAAATAAACTAAATCTAAAACCCCAAACATTTATCTCTGCTTGTATACCACTGGAACTTTCTAATCTGCTATAGGACAAAAGATGTGACTCCTTAAATGTATTAGATCAACCTCTTTTTAAAGGCCCATTTTCCAACAGAAACTTGACAATAGAAAGCCATCTTTAATTTTCCCTTTTCCATTGTTTCTCATTCCAAGTGTGTGTCAAGAATTTAATTGCAGCAGGAAATTAACCCGTTATAAAATACTGTACTTGTGCCCTTGCCTGCTAAAGCAGAGTGCACTAAATAATTTGCTTAATGGCCTCTAACATGAGACCTCAATTTAATAACCAAAGTGCCTTGACTTGTTGGATAAATTCCTGGTGAGAAATGCTTTGTGTATAATCCATCAAAACATCAATGGCTCAACACACATGCCCACACAGAAAATGAAAATAAAAATAGAAATTCTGATACGCCAAGTTAACTAGTTTGAAATAAACCATATAGGTGACCTTTTGTATGAATGCATGGACTTCCTTGTCTTATAGCTGTGTCAGAGCTGCGTCTGATTGACTCCACAGTGGGAAAGAACATGGTCACTCCAAAGACACACATTTGCCAGGCACCTGACATGTTGCTATCTCCTTTTTATTAAAGCTATATCCCTTAAAAAAAAATCAGTGTCTATTGTTGAGGTTGCTAAAAATTTGGTTTCTAGAAAAACAACATTACTGTAGTGATTAAGTGCCAGTTTAGACATACAACTTTGAGTCTGATGGAAATAACTTCAAATTATTTTTGGCTTATTTTGCAAAACTACAAGGACTCTTTTAATGACTACTCTTAACAAGTATTTTGCAAACTTACCTATAAAGTCAGAGACTAGATAAGAAAGAAACATAGTCTGACATTTTAGTGACCAGGCTAAGATTACCCTGATCTCTTTGGGAATTTCATTTTTCTCCTTGTGTTTAATGTAATTTGTTTCTATTTTATGCTTTGACTTTAGGAGGACATATAAGCCACGGACAATAAAGCATTCTTCATACATTTTATATGTGGGGGTTGTATTATTTATGTGGCTATTTGCTTTGCTTAGAGATGATAATTAGGGATAAATAATAGAAATTGAGGCTGGAGATCATATATAGAAAGTATGTAAATGGGGCTTTAGATAAATTTGACATCCTTGCACCTGAGAAAAAAAATAACTTGATGAAACTTTAATTCATTGTCCCACTATCATTTTGAATATAAAGTAACATTTTCTTCATTCATTTTAAAAAATCTATCTGATTGAATTTAGAAGGAGTAGGGAAATGCTTTTTTTCTTCCAATGTTCAGACACAAATATAAAAAAAAAATAATGAAAAATTTATTTTCAGGTCTGATCTTAAATAGATGAAATTGCATTTCATTAAGTATCTTGGAAATTTCATGGTCCACATGAGGAATAAAATGTCTCTAAATCAATAAAAAATATTATCCTTTTAACTACATGGATCATGAATGAAGAAAATAAATTATCTTTTTTAGAAAATTTTCTAAAGTGAAGATTTTTGTTGTTGTTCAGTTGCTCTGTCATGTCTGACTGTTTGTGACCTCATGGACTGCAGCACGCCAGGCTTCCCTGGTCTTCATGATTAGTTAAAGGATAAGATTTTTATTGACTAAATTGACTACTCCAGGAGTTGAAAGTGTTTCCATTACATGCTAATTCTTGACTCCCAGGATATGCCGCATCATTATCAGGGCCTAATAGAACAAGGTGACTCAGACAGTAAAGAATTTACCCTCAGGGCAGGAGATCTGGATTCAGTCCCTGGCTTGGGAAGATTCCCTGGAGAAGGGAATGGCTACCCACTCCAGTATTCTTACCTGTAGAATCCCAAGGACAGAGGAGCCTGGCTACAGTCCATGGGGTTGCAAAGAATCAGACACGACTGAGCAACTAAGACTTTCACTTTATCAGGACCTAACAAGAGCTGCTAGTTGGCACACAGAGATAATTTTTATTGCATCAGGTTGATTATTCTGAGCTGGTTCATTAAGATGAGTTTTATCTGTGTGACTGAGGTAACATAACACGCACACATTATTAAAGCACATCTTTAGAAGAGATCAGGCCAGAAGAGGGTGGCTACATCCATTCTTTCACATGTTCATTGCCCATTTCATTTTGGTCCCAGGTTATCATTTCGACAATAGTTCATACATGCCATCAAGCCTGGGCTGAGCTCCTCATTCAACCCCGGGGTGACAGGTGATCCTGTTTTCGTGTTAACTAAATCACAGCCTGTCTCAAACCAAGATTGCCAACTGTGTTAAATTAAAGATAGAGGTTCTTTGCTGAAGCCAAGTTACACAGGGGATTGTATTGACACCTTTAAGCTGACTTCTTTTTAGAATTCTAAGTCACATTGAAATGGAAGGCTTGGGCAGATAGGGTCACGGCATTAATGACAAATCCACAAGCAGCATTCTTCTTAAACCCAATACCAGCCTAATCTTTCATTCTTCCACTTTAATGCAATCATGGGACAGCACAGGCTTAGTGTTCCCACCTCATTTCAAAATGCTCTCTTACATGCACGATATCTCCTTCGAGATTTTTTAATCTTGTAAGGAGTGATAGAAGACTTTCTCTTCTACTATAGGTGGGAAAATGGATGCTTTTGTTTGCAGGTTGTATGCAAAACTGATGGACTTCTTCAGAAAAATTACATGTTATCAATTCAAACCAGAGTCTCACAAAGACATATTATACCATGTCTTTAAAAAGTATCTGTTTGATAGACACAGTACCATGAAATCAGCAAAGCCCTACTGTATAGCACAGGGAACTCTACTCAGTATTCTATAATAACCCATATGGGGAAAGAAGGTGAAAAAGAATAGATATATGTATCTATATAACTGAATCACTTTGCTACTTGAAATTAATACAACATTATAAATGAACTATATCCCCATATAAAATTTTAAAAGGTGTTTTAAGAGTATCTGTTTATAATAATGAATCCTCTGACAGCTAGCTATGGGGACGTAGGTTGGTTATGGTATTCATCAGTAAATAGAATTGCTCATGGGTAGAAACTAGACTAGATGCTGTAATTAAAGTATTCATTGAAAAAAATTCATGGAAGTGTCTAGTTACTGTGTTTCCTGTTCCCTTTTATCTTCCCTGTATTATGCCTGTTTTTCCATGATGGATCTCTTTACAGTAATGCTCTCATCTAGCTTTGCAAGCTCTGTATTGACTGTACACTTTTCTGGTTGTATTTTTAGCTGACACTTTTGGCAATGATGTTTCGTTGGATTCCTCCCTGTCAGTTTATTTTTGGTAGATTGGTTCACTGTCCTATTCTCTTATTTCACTGTCCAGTTATCTATCGTTTTGGCTGCTGATGGTGGTGTTCATACAGACACACATCATTCTTCTCTTTCACCTGTTTAGCACAGTCTAACCTGTGAAAAAATTCATCATGAGTCAGGGGAAATTCAGCATGGCATGTATTATCGGTATTGTGATTTGAGTGGCAGGCGACCAACACTTAGGGAACAATTTATCTACCTGAATTGGGCTAGACATCACTAATGCACATGGCAGATTGACTGTACGATTCTAGTGGACGTATTCTTTATTAATGAGATTCAGTATGATTTGCTAAAAAGCCTTTTACTAGGCAGTCATTTTCTATCCCCCTCCCCCATCACTCTTTATTCCATTTAATCTGTTGAACCATGTACCATGTTTTGAAAATGTATTCCTCTCCTCTATTTTTATTTGAAATACTTAGGCTTTTTAAAAATAATTATGCACAAACTGAACAAAGCACACACACACACACACACACACACACACCAGACTGGAATTGAAGTGTATTATAAAACACAGGAACTAAGGAAAGCAATTAAAATCCTAAAAAGATATTAAGGAAAAATAAAAATAAAACTCTATCCAAAAGACATAATCTAAGTGAAATTTGACATTTGAAAGAACTAATTTCTAGAAATGAATGTGTCTGTACTAACAAGAGTTGCAAAGTGCATGGGATTTCTTTCTAAAATGATGTTATTTGTACTGATCTGCTGAGAGCTGGAATTTTCTGAGGTTTTGCACCTTCAAAAAGAACTCTGTAAAATCGTGAGAAAAGTCATAAACTACCCACCTCTTAACCTTTTGCTTCATTATCCAGAGGCCAGAAGGGAATAATGTTTATCAATTATAGTGAGTTTTTCCTAAAATGCTTTAAAGATAACAGAAAAGTAAATTATTTCAGATTCTAGTCTCACTGTAATCAAACACTCCCTACAATATAATTTCATACTTGGCAAGGGAGGAGGGTAAAAAAGGAAGTCATCCCCCTTCTCTTGAGAGAAGAGTCTGTTCATCCTCTCATTGCTACAAACATGTCTCCCCATTGTCTTTTCAAAAAAATTCTCCTTTACTGTTTTCTTTTTGTGTGTGTAAATCACAAAATGCCATTTCTCCCTAAACAAAATAAAATGCCAACTGCTGAAAGAACAATGTTTCCTTAAAAATGATCTATAAAATAACTTGCTCAACAAATGATATATAGTCCTGTTTTGTCATTTATTTCTAAAACAAATACTATTTCAATTGTGTATTGTAACCAGCTTCAGAGCATTTTTAAANCAACAAACCATTAAAAGCCTGAGAAATCTCAATATGCCCCAAACCTTTCTCACCAAACCCCCTTTTCTGCTTTCTTCGCCATGCCAGCTAATGGGAATGTCATCCTCTATCTTGCTTTCTCACCCCACAGCCAATCGACATCGCCAAATTTCATCAACTCTACCCTCAAAATGCACCTCCAGTTCCACCACTTCTTCCCTCTGTCCAGTGCTGCTGCTCTGGTCCACGCCACCATCTGTCCTTCTCATGATGGTTTTTACAGCCTCCCAACTGAAGCTCCTGCCCCACAGAGCAGCCAGAATGATCCTCCTCTCTATCTGGGAGTCAGATTATGGCATTCTTTCTTCCCAAACCCGGCAACAAATCCTCCTCTCATCTCAACTGAGTGACAGTGACCTTGATGGTCAGTGACATCATAGTGTGACATCCACAGTGAGCCTTTCCTGACCCATTTATGTACCACTGCACTCTTCATCCACATCCTTGGCTTCAATGTCCTTATTTCATTTTTTTTCCACATAACTCATCAAATTTTAACTTACTCTCCACTTGTTTATTGTCTGTCTACCTCACCCAACACACACCAGATTGTAAATCCCATGAGGACAAGTTTTTTTTTTTTAAAAAACTATTTGTTCACTGCTTTATCCCAGGCACCTAGAACTATACCTGAGTTGTGATAGACATTCAGTAAATGCTTAATGAAAAACTTTATATAGAAACAAAATACTGCACAACACATATAAATGCTACCCTGATGGAAAATTATCAAATCTTCTCGGTGAAGCTCTTCTTCACTGCTGAGCCACTTCATTTTTCATTCAAACATCAGGATATGCTGAATGGTATACTTAGTCCCAAATCAGAGACTAAAATGCAATTTACTAATTAAAATAATGGATTTTAAATGCTGGTGTTTTTATTTTTAAAACAGCTTCCTTGTGCCTCTTAATGAAAGTGCTTTTCTTAAAAAATATTGTTCCCTCTGCTTCCTGGCAGGCTAGTTATATTCATATTGTAGCATGGCTATGAATATTCTGTCCTGTACTTCCAAATATGACTGTTATTCAGAATAACTTTTCTCCAGAGGCATGTGTTTCAAGCAGAGATTCATTTTGGGAGAGGAGCTTGATTTTCCTTCTATCAGTGCATGATTAAAATTAATTTCAAGGTGACCCATACATTTATAATGAAGATATTTTCTTTCAGGCTAAGTCAAAGTTGGACAGAAGCCTTGGAGCTATTTTATTAACATGCTCAGCCTATGCTCTAGCTGTTTCATTTGTTACATTAGACATGTTCTCTGAGCTATATTGCATTTTTAGTAGTTATGAAAGTCCCCCGACTCATACCCTAGCTCCATAATAATTTCTTTTCCTTGTCTGGATTTTTGAACCTTTTCCAAAGGCTACATTTACCTAAAGATTGAGAATATCCTCCGATAGCCTGAAGAGTATAAAGAAACAGCCTTACACTAAAAACTATTGCCCCATTAATCTATAACCATCTCTAAATATTTAACACTGCTTTTGAAAAAAAAGATTACCTTATACTTTCCAATGGGTTTCTTTTCAATGATTCAGGTAGCCGTAGGTTTGGATATTTGAAAGGTCCATTCTTTGCCGTGGTATCCTCTGCATAAGAGCTTAATTCTCAGGCTGACTGACAGTCACACATGGGATTGTGTTCTAAAAAGCCCCTCCTCTTGCCAACATCTGTCTATTTATTTCAGATATAGAACAGAGCTTCTTAAAATGTAAAGTCAGTGCTAGGTCCCAGATGTAATTAAAGTTGCAAAAACCAGAGGGATAAATACTCTCCAAAAGGTACATAAGAAGAATAGAGTCTTACCTTAACCTGAACCATTAAAGGTCCCTCTTAATGTGACCTCTAAGTGCCCCCACAGGTGATAGAGTGAAAAACCTACAATCGCCTCTATTACAAATGTAGATGCAATATGAATTCTAAAAAGATGAATATTGATGTTAGTATAAATCCTCTTAGGACTGCGACGACCCTTACTGAAAACAGGAGGCCAGCAGTCAGACACCATTCTGACTTATAAAGTGAACTGGTACAACAAACAAAACAGACAAATGTAGTCCTTAGGGTAAATGGGGAAAGTTAATATTAATGAGCATAAGTGGTGTCCTTAGATAGATGCTCATTAATATTAACTTCCCCTTCCAGCACTGAAAATATAGAACACTTTTAATAAATCAATTTATTTAGGATCACCCTTGTAGATTTGGCTTCTGGCTCAGTAAAGAGCAGTGAGGGATGGACAAGGCAAATTACTGAATTCTCTCTTCTAATCGTAGGGTCCTATGATTTAAAAATATCCACATAAATTTGTATTATAATAAAAAATTACTCCAGTGTCTAGATATCTTGTTTAAACTTTGAAGAAAGAAATCTGGATGCACAATTTGAACAACAATTAAAAAAAAAAAAGTAAAGCAGCTTGTGGTCCTTGGAAATGGTTAATAGAAAAGTGATTGGAATTAATCACAAACACAAGAGGAAGCTGAAATTAGAGAGGGTTATTAAGATACTGTCCGCTGTTTAAGCTCACCCCCTTATCAACACATTAACCTTGTTTTCTCTGCCTAAGCCCTGAGTCCTACAGCAAAATTAGGTCAGAAATTCACATCAGATCAGATCAGCTGATCCATTCCAGCACAACCCTGACACGCTGCAGATTTGGGTTTTGTTCTAGATAGACGAATATGGCTGAAGGTTTGGGGGGTTTGTTTCCTATGCTCTAAGCATTGGAGCTAGAGATGGCCGTAGAGTCGTTTCTAAGGCTAGCAGTAGAGCACTCCTAGAAGTTGAGATGGCAGTGTTTCTGAATTCTGGTTCATTTAACTGTCCCCACTCCACCTGAACAAAGTGAACATCCATTTTCATGCATAAACGGGGCATTTCATTTTTCCACATACCTGCAATTAAGTCAGATCTAATAAGATCACCTATCCGTGACTATTCACATTGCACTGAAGGGACATTTCTTTCACTCAAATGCTCTTCAGTAAATGCTCCCTGTTTCCATAAAGCCTTCTGCCACAAATCATGAGTATGATTCCAGAAGCCATAACAATCTAAAGAGGATTTATGTCACTGCTAACATTTCTCTAATAAGAGCTCTCAATGTAATTATGTCTTTGGGTAATCACTTCAAACAGCAACCAACTCTAAATTTTGGTATCACAGTCATTTGCTAAGTAGAAATGCTTTAATAAATAGGAAGCAAATATTTTCTTTAATTTTATTTTTAGTTATTTTTTCTCTATTGTCTAAAGGATGAACTTTCCTGGTCCTTTGTTTCTTTTGACTAACAGAGATACTGAAATCTTCAAATATAAATGGCTTCCAAGTATATATCTTAATATACAGTTGCATGTATTTTTTTAAAGGAGCTGTAATTAATCTAATTCTGTTACTGACTGTCACTTTTAAAGAGGAAATATAACCTCATATAGATCCCTTGAGGGCGTCCATAGGGAATAGGGACATTCCTAATCAGCCTAAGTAGTCCTTTGTGTCAGAACCACTTTGCTAAAATCGAGAGCTGTCTTCCAGACTTGCAAGGTTAGGGGGAATTTCACTAATGTAGCATTTGTTTTATTAGAAAAAAATAGTCGACCCCTTTCTTTAATAGAAAACGTACTTGGAAAGATATGTACTGGGAACACATTTTTCCAGGAGCTTTTTTAAAGTAAAGGATATGTCTTATATTCTTTTCAAAATACTAATCATTTTATTTATAGTAAAATGAGATAATGCAAGAATGAATTCCAGAATCCAGATAGAAAACATTCACATGAAGAGAGAAGCCTCAAGCCTGAGCATGCATCACTGGGTTTACCAGATGATCTTTTTATTGCTCTTCTTGATGCTACTGGTAAAGTGTGAACCTTCAAAGATCTTACATTAATAGGTACACATGAGTACTGCCTTACATGTTGTCTGTAACCAGCCTGTTCTCATTTGTCAGTTGCCTCCCCTTAATAACTAGTGACATACTAGTGCATGTCAATGGTTCAATATATCTATTATCCTGGTGTCTTAAACATCCCTCTTCATCACACGTGTAACAAACTAGGGTTTTCTAGCCTGTCTCAAGTGATCTCACTAGTTTGAAATGGTAGGTTGTGCATGTTTGTTTTCTGATAGTTTTTCTTTTTCAATAAAAAAGAAATCTCATTTAACAATGCCTGCAGAAAACCATTAGAATTTTAACACAGCAGAAATGATGAGCTACTGAAATATTTTTTCATTATCCATTAATGAAAATTTTCGCCTTTTGAGTCTTTCTCTCTCTTTCCCACCAAATGTTATTTGGAGCTATTAAGTACTGAATATCACTTTTTATTTATTTAAAATTTTCTGTCCAATAAGACTTTTCAGTGAAATCCCATTTGGGAAATGGAAGTGAAAATATAAGGAAGTTAGTAGCAAAAAATGGGCTCAACTTAGTTTAAAAATAAGTAATTGGGCTCAGAAAGCCCAAGTGACTTGAAACACTGAGAATGTGATGAGGAGATTTTTTCCTAAGAGCTCAGTGTTTTAAGCTTCCCAGCTTCAACACAAAAGGCATTTCAGCACATATGTGATCTAGAAGGTCAATCACATGAAATCCTATTTCCATTTTTTAAGCAATCCCTGGCAGTCTGCACATTTCTGAAATTGCAACTGGCATATTTCACAGAGAATTATCATCAATGCCTTTTCAAGGTCAAACATGCCCCATCTTTAGATTTTCAGCATTTACATTAAATCGTAGTATATATTAAAGTGAGCATTCAGCAGATATGACAAAGAATTTTAATTGATTAGACTGTGTTCATTAATATCATGTTGAATTTTATGTATAATGACATAAATTGCATGTTAAAAGTATTAAAATATGTGTGAAATTTAGACGTGGATATTCTGCCTTGGTCACCATCTCTGCAACCTCAAAATGCCAGTGTGGCCAGAATCTTGCTGAGGAGTTTACAAAAATTTTAAAAATGAACTTCCTATTAGCAAAGTTGAAGCAACTCTAAAAATTACTATGAGAATATTCTATATAATATTTAAAATTTATTATATCCTTTAATTGTCAGAACCCCAGAACACTGGTCCCCATATGAACAATATAAATTGAATTTCAACAGTTCAGCAAGTACTGAGATGGAATAATTTGAGAGCCCCATCCCAAAGACAGGGAGGCCTTGAACCTCCTCCTCCTGCCCAGTCATGACTTTTCTGACTCCTTTCCTGATTCTCCAGTTCCTCCCTTTACATCATCCAGAAACTTCTACGTATGTCCTCACACTGCACATGTGTGTGTGTTCATCTCTCAGTCGTGTCCAACTCTTTGCAATCCCATGGACTGTAGCCCACCAGGCTCCTCTATCTATGGAATTCTCCTGGCAAGAATACTGGAGTGAGTACTCATTTCCTTCTCCAGGGGATCTTCCCGACCCAGGGACTGAAGCCAGATCTCCTGCACACTGCTCATGAGCCCTGCTTTTATAAAACAAAACCATCTGAGCAACGTGGATGGACCTGGAGACTATCATACTAAGTAAATCAGACAGGAAAAGACAGATGTTATATGACATCGCTTATATATGGAATATAAAATATGATACCAATGAACTTAATTTACAAAACAGAAATAAACTCACATACATAGAAAACAAACTTGCAGTTATCAAAAGGGAAAGGAGGTGATTTTGGATTATTAAAATGTATACACTATTATAGATAAACAGCAAGGACCTACTGTGTATCATAGCATATCACTATTCTCTATACTCAATATCTTGTGATAACCTATAAAGAAGAGAATCTGAACACATATATATAATAGAAAATAGATAAATAACAAGGACCTACTGTATACCATAGTATATCACTATACACTCAATATCTTGTGACAACTTAGAAAAGAATCTGAATATTATACCTATATATAATATTATATTATACCTATATATAATATATATATAATATTATATTATACCCCTAATATAGGTATATAAGGGGTTTCACATGTAGCACTAGTGGTAAAGAACTTT
>SJYA01000257.1:438520-461142 GCA_006410615.1 Neotragus moschatus
AACACTGAGAATGTGATGAGGAGATTTTTTCCTAAGAGCTCAGTGTTTTAAGCTTCCCAGCTTCAACACAAAAGGCATTTCAGCACATATGTGATCTAGAAGGTCAATCACATGAAATCCTATTTCCATTTTTTAAGCAATCCCTGGCAGTCTGCACATTTCTGAAATTGCAACTGGCATATTTCACAGAGAATTATCATCAATGCCTTTTCAAGGTCAAACATGCCCCATCTTTAGATTTTCAGCATTTACATTAAATCGTAGTATATATTAAAGTGAGCATTCAGCAGATATGACAAAGAATTTTAATTGATTAGACTGTGTTCATTAATATCATGTTGAATTTTATGTATAATGACATAAATTGCATGTTAAAAGTATTAAAATATGTGTGAAATTTAGACGTGGATATTCTGCCTTGGTCACCATCTCTGCAACCTCAAAATGCCAGTGTGGCCAGAATCTTGCTGAGGAGTTTACAAAAATTTTAAAAATGAACTTCCTATTAGCAAAGTTGAAGCAACTCTAAAAATTACTATGAGAATATTCTATATAATATTTAAAATTTATTATATCCTTTAATTGTCAGAACCCCAGAACACTGGTCCCCATATGAACAATATAAATTGAATTTCAACAGTTCAGCAAGTACTGAGATGGAATAATTTGAGAGCCCCATCCCAAAGACAGGGAGGCCTTGAACCTCCTCCTCCTGCCCAGTCATGACTTTTCTGACTCCTTTCCTGATTCTCCAGTTCCTCCCTTTACATCATCCAGAAACTTCTACGTATGTCCTCACACTGCACATGTGTGTGTGTTCATCTCTCAGTCGTGTCCAACTCTTTGCAATCCCATGGACTGTAGCCCACCAGGCTCCTCTATCTATGGAATTCTCCTGGCAAGAATACTGGAGTGAGTACTCATTTCCTTCTCCAGGGGATCTTCCCGACCCAGGGACTGAAGCCAGATCTCCTGCACACTGCTCATGAGCCCTGCTTTTATAAAACAAAACCATCTGAGCAACGTGGATGGACCTGGAGACTATCATACTAAGTAAATCAGACAGGAAAAGACAGATGTTATATGACATCGCTTATATATGGAATATAAAATGTGATACCAATGAACTTAATTTACAAAACAGAAATAAACTCACATACATAGAAAACAAACTTGCAGTTATCAAAAAGGAAAGGAGGTGATTTTGGATTATTAAAGTGTATACACTATTATAGATAAACAGCAAGGACCTACTGTGTATCATAGCATATCACTATTCTTTATACTCAATATCTTGTGATAACCTATAAAGAAGAGAATCTGAACACATATATATAATAGAAAATAGATAAATAACAAGGACCTACTGTATACCATAGTATATCACTATACACTCAATATCTTGTGACAACTAAAAAAGAATCTGAATATTATATATATATAATATATATATATTATATTATATTATACCCCTAATATAGGTATATAAGGGGCTTCACATGTAGCACTAGTGGTAAAGAACTTTCCTGCCAATGCAGGAGACATAAGAGAGATGCAGTTTCGATCCCTGGGTCAGGAAGATCCTCGCACACCGTTGCATGCCTTCTCACGCCCTCACAACCCACTCCAGTATTCTTGCCTGGAGAATCCCATTGACAGAGGAGCCTAGCAGGCTATAGTCCATGGTGTCTCAAAGGGTCAGACACGACTGAAGCAACTTAGTATGTATATATATATATCTTAATCACTTTGCTGAGGACCTGAAACATTGTAAATCCACTGTAGTCCAACAAAAAAAAACAAAACATGAAAAAAGAAAGTCATCTGAAAAGTTTCCAAATTTAGGAGATTTTACTAGTGTTTTGCTCCTCCTAAAAATATTTACATTTTAAATTTGAATTCCAGAAAAATATTTGATGAAAGAGTGTAAGAGAGAGTAGGTAAGAGTTACTCATAGCAAGAGACATACGACATCTTTCTATTTCCAGCACGCGTGACAGCTACGGTGCAATAATAAAATGGTGCGTGAGGAGCCAGGTTTGGGGCCGCTTCACGCTGGAGTAGTCATCCGTTCATTCATCGCTCAGTCACCCATACATTGTGGCTGAGCAGTCTGTGCTCCAGTCTGAAACACTTGAGATCCCATCCCTTCCCACCTACTCAAGGACATAATCACAGTAATTTTTCCTTCCCTCTCCTAAGTCATTAACATTTCCCTTTCTAGTGTAATCATTTGTATCAGCATTTCAAATAAGCTAGCTTTCTTTCTTCTTAAAGGAAAAAAACAGGAAAACAGAACACCATAAACTTCTCTTCCTCCTTCAGCTACTCTCCATATGTGTGAATCTTATTTAACCTCAAAAATCCCTACAATAATTTTCTATTATTTTCTTCCTAAAGTGTGAGTAACCTGGGTTCGATCCCTGGGTCAGGCAAATCCCCTGGAGAAGGAACTGGCAACCCACTCCGGTATTCTTGCTTGGAGAATCCCATGGACAGAGGAGCCTGGAGGACTATAGTCCATGGGGTTACAAAGTTGGATATGACTGAGTGATTAACACACACACATTTTCTTCCTTGTTTCAATTTCTCTTTTTCCATCCTCTCATGAACGTAACACCACTGGGTTTTGTCCCCAGACAGCCAGCAAAACTTTTCTTGCCAACACCAATGTGGTAAAAAGCATCATTCAGTCCTCAGGCTTCAGTATATTTGATCCACCAGTAAAATCTCTCTTCTTTAATCCCTTTTGTCATTTCACTCTGATGCAACACCCACTTTGGTGGTTCTCTTATCTCACTACCTCTTCTTACTGGATTCTTCTACTGTTCCTGTTATGTAAGCAATCATATGCCCCAAGGAACTGTCCTGGGTGCTTTTATTCTATCTAATTTTAGGTCCTAGGGATTCTTAACTAGACTCTTGACTGCAATATCTATGACTCTCATATTAACATCCCCACCTTTGATCTCAACCATGAATCCTGGATCCAATTGCCCAGGCAGAATTCTCCATTTGAATATCTAAAAGGACTTCGAACACTGGCGATGAAAGCTGAACTCCCATTCCCCCACCATGCAACCTAAACTTACTTCTCTTCAAATCTTCAGCATTTCATTAAGCATCATTCTTCCAGTTGTCTCAGATAAAACCAACACATAACAACAGAATCCAAACACCATAACACACTTGAGAACCATCTGCAGTTCCTGTCTTTTATTCTATTTCTACATCTCATCAGTTAGAAAATTCTAATGGAGCCCATAATCTTAGTATTTTACGCCACCCCGACTAGTATCAGCCTACTCCAAACTACCACCATCTTTCACATGAATCACAGCAAAAGCTTTCTCTCTGAATTCCATGCATCCATCTATCTATTCAACCCATGGAAACCATAGTAATCACTGTGGGATGATTCGTTAGCTCACATCATAACTATGTTCAAAAATCTGTAATCTTTCTTGCATCAGAGTAAAATGTAAGTGTTTATAAGGCTTTGTATTACCTGATGGTCCACTACCAGTCTGAACTTACACCACTGCCCCCCAACCTCAGTATTTTCTCGGTCACAACAGGACACCTTACTCTTGAAACACACCAAACTTTGTCTTCTCTGCCCAGAATCCTCTTCCCAGGCCATATGTAGTTCATGTCTCCAGCAACAGGCTCCCAATGCCTCATACTCCTGCTCAGATGTTGCAGGATCTCAGAGTTCTTCCCTGGAGTCTATTCTTATCTTCCTCATCTTGGCTTGTTTTACAGTGTGAAAAACTGTTATCACCTGTCGTACACATTTATTTAAACATATCTTTCATGTTGCCTCTCCTTTACCCTTCTTTCAGAATGTAGTATTTTATGACCAGGAACTTTGTTCTGTTTATTGATATTTCATAAAAGCTTAGGGCTTCCCAGGTGGCGCCTGTAGTAAAGAATCTGCCTGTCAATTCAGGAGACATAAGAGATGCTGGTTCGATCGCTGGGTTGAGAAGACCCCCTGGAGAAGGGCACAGCAACCCACTCCAGTATTTTTGCCTGGAGAATCCCATGGACAGAGGATACTGGTGGGCTATAGTCAATGGGGTCGCAAAGAGTCAGAAATGACTCAAGCGACTTAGTACACGCACATAAAAGCCTAGAACATTTCCTGGCATTTAGTAAAATTCCAATAAATATTTTACCAATCAATGAGTATATCTGACAGCAAGTTATTGGGATGGCCCAAAAACTGCATTCGGGTTTTTTCCATAAAACATTATGGAAAAACCCACACGAACTTTTCGACCCAGTAATTATTGAGCAATAATTTGGCTTAAGATTCTGTTCTAAGAACTGCACAGTCACTTACCTAAATTCCTGTCCTTGTTTCCTGAACTATAGACTTCTTGGAATTATGCCTCTTTGAACACTTTACCACCTAAGAATGAGTCAGTTTTGCTGTCTTAACATCTATAGATCTTTAGACAGAAACTTTCTGAGGTTGTTGATGAAACACAGAATCTAATTGTACAGTGATAAGCACACTGTGGGTGCTCTATATAGTCTAATAGAACAATTCAGCAAATAATTCTGTCCCTATGCTTAGAGAAAATAATGAATTTATGAGTTTTAATGGCAAGATTGGGAAACTTTAGATTTTACATGTGAAGTTATTTTAAAAATCATGAGTTTTCTTTTTTGTTTGAGTTTCAGAAATGTTAGACTCACAGAAATAATTTAAAATGTTCATATACATATAGAAGTTTATCAGAGGTACTTTGCAGAAAAAAATTTATTGTAAGAAAGGAAACTGTGACGTCAACTAAAACTGCTGCTGCTGCTGGTGAGTCACTTCAGTCGTGTCCGACTCAGTGCCACCCCATAGACGGCAGCCCACCAGGCTCCCCCGTCCCTGGGATTCTCCAGGCAAGAACACTGGAGTGGGTTGCCATTTCTTTCTCCAATGCATGAAGTGAAAAGTGAAAGTGAAGTCACTCAGTTGTGTCCAACTCTTAGTGACTCCATGGATCGCAGCCTACCAGGCTCCTCTGTCCATGGGATTTTCCAGGCAAGAGTATTGGAGTGCGGTGCCATTGCCTTCTCCAAACTAAAACTGGGTAGAAATAAATAACATCTTACAAAAAGCATATGCAATTATTAACATGTTTATGAAGCAATTTTATAAATATTTGTATATTTGGTAATAGAATGGATTTCCATTTTGATAGTCCAGAGAAAAAGACTGCACTCTTTCACAATGATCCTCTATAAAAGTTCTTTCTATACTTTTGATTTCAAATCTCTCTCCCTGTTTCTCTCCCTCTTCTTCCTCATCAATCATTAAATGATTAGAGTAGTGCATCCTTACTTTGCTTCTTTATAAGAATGAATGTGTGTGTGTGTGTGTATGTTTGTGCGTGTTTCACTCAGTCATGTCCAACTCTTTGTGACACCATGGACTGTAGCCTGCCAGGCTCCTCTGTCCATGGAATTCTCCAGGCAAGAGTAATGAAGTGGGTAAACATTTCCTTCTCCAGGGGATTTTCCTGACCCAGGGATTGAACTCAGTTTCTTGCATTGCAGGCAGATTCTTTACCACCTGAGCCACCAGGGAAGCCCATAAGAATGAACAGTCCACCTGAAAAAAATATTTTCTTTTCCTTCATATTATAGTGTTCACAGAGAGTAAGCAAAAGGATTAATTTCAGATTAGATGAAAAATCCACCAACTCTCAAGACAGCTTACTATTACCATTCAGTTATGCAGGCAATTGATGGATTAATTTCCTAAATTCTGTCTCTTTGCCCTTAATATACTTCATTAAATAAATAGGACTCCATCAAACACACATTTCTTCCTGTACCCCTACAATATATACACTTAGAAAACGCTGAACTATTTTTTTGGAAAAATCAAAATTTGTGTATCCTTCTTTTGATCTCAATACACTGGAAAGTGTAGCTCAGTTTAGAGGCTGCAATTGAGGCTCATTTGCATGTAGCAGATAGGTTTTGAAGCATAAAAGTCATTTCATTTGAACAAACCTGGGGCACTTAGTACCAGGCAAGAGATGTAATAGCCACAGAACTCTGCATAGAGACCGCACACTGAAGCTTCCACTTCAGAAACTCACAAAAGTCTAATTATTGACAAGTCTTTTCATAGAAAGATGAACTCTATTATAAGATAAGGATGATGCAAAGACCTTTAAAGGTGGGGATTTTTCATTAAACATTAAATAAATGTGTGTTCCCTTAAGCTTTTATCAAGAGATTGTTCAGTATGAACTTTTGCTTAAAGGAAACTGAATTTTTTTCTTCCTCCCATCTGCGCCTCCATAATCATAACACAGAAGTAAGCAACTTTTGTTAACTAAAGCAAGAGTCCTGTCCCTAAGGTGGGTTGTTTTCTGTTACAGTTGAGGAGACATTTTCACTTTGTCTTTTCAAGTCTAACTTTGGCAAACCCCTTCGTGAGCAGATGACAACATCACAGTCCTCGCAGGACTCACAGACTCCCTGGAGTGACCAACTCTCAGGACACTTTCGTTTATACTTACCGTTTTATTGCTTCTTCCTGTCTTCGGCGTTTTTCATTCTTCTCTTTCAAGTAGGCCAAGTTTGTCTCGTTTCTCAAGCGATCGTTCTCTCGAGCAATGTCTGATGCGTTCTGAATAACCAAGCCATCATAGGCCTTCATCCCCATATCCTCAATGTACTGGAGAAACGCGTCCAAAAGGTCTTCCTCGGGATTGGAGCTCATCATCTTGGAGGATTTCATGTGAAAAGGAACACTTCCTGTGGGGTGAGATCACATTTCACTTTCATCAGAGATGCAGGTAAAAGCAAGTCTTGCTTACTCTCCTAACATCTCATCAGCCCCAAACTCCAGTGTCTATGGTAGAGTCTACTTGGAGAAAATGTCTCATTAGAAATCACAGTTGCATGTTGAAAGTAAATATTAGATGAATTTTGCCTGGGTAGCAAACACTTCCTCAAAGCAGCAAAATGAACGAATCAATGGCCAAAGCTCTTGCACTGAAGGGTGATGTGAAGGTGTAAATATTTAGGGGGAAAATAACATAGATTATGGGTGTATCCGGTAGTACAAGTGGTAAAGAATCCTCCTGCCATTGCAGGAGATGCAGGTTCGATCCATGGGTTAGGAAGATCCCTTAGAGAAGGAAATGACAACCCACTCTGGTATTCTTGCCTGGGAAATCTCAACGGACAGAATAGCCTGGTGAGCTACAGTCCATGGGGTAGCAGAACGTCAGACACGACTGAGCACGCATACACCACACTGTGTAGACAGCCATGATTTGGTTTCTCAAAAATGTGTTCATATGCTAATAAGATACATTAGAGTCAAGCTCTATTTCTTTTCTGAACACCTTAACAACTTTTCTGTTCAGTTTCAAATAAAATAATAAATTGGAATGAACTTTCTTATTGTATGTTTTCCTTGCAATTTAAAGTTAAGATTTATGAACCTGAACAATTCATGCAAAATAGAGCAGTTACCAAGGAAATGCACTTTTCTAATATAAACTTAGAAATAATCTAAGAAATAATCTCTTAGAAATAATCTCTTTGGGATCCTCCATTGTTCTCCAAAATGGCTTCATACTATAATTCAAAAATCATAGATCACCAGAACCACGTTAATACTTACCACTCTAGTCATTCAAGCAATAGCAATTTTGATTATCCTTACTACTTGAAGTATTAAAAACCTGAGCCACAGAAAGGAACTCTGAAAGCCAAAATCAAATCAAAACAAAAACATAGGACTTTACAAGCTCACCTATAAAATGATGGAAATATTAATGCTGCTTAGCTCCTACTGATATGAAGATTATGGGAGGTGATGACCGTAGAGAATTTCACATAGAGTTCAACAATAATAAGTGTATACATAATAAAGCTTGTTGATATTATTGACAGTAGCAATCATGTAAAAAAAATATATATAGATGAATGGGTAGATAGATAGCCAGCAGGCTATAGCAATCAGCATGGCTCGAAGTAGAAGTATCCAAAGAATCATAGAAATAAATGAAGCCAGGGGATAGAGAAATTGTGTTTGTATCCATCAAAATAGAACTGAATTTTAATTACATGCAGAATAAATATTTTACACTTATATCTTAATAATGCTTACTGTCCTCAGTCGCATATTGATCATGGTAAAGCAAAATCAATTAGCAAAGGAAATGTTGGCAAATTTAAAAATTATAAACCACTTTTACATCTTTTACTTTCTTCAATAGTCTCAGAAAGATATTTTTTAAATATCAGCTGAGCTTTTTAAGGTAGAAGTCCTAGACCTTCATTTTTACCATTTCAAATTATTTCCATTCTGATTTTTTTTACAAGAATAATCATGTTCCATAACCTGGATCGTAGCTATGGAAACTTCACTTCTTATCAGAGTTTATTAGCATTTCAGCTGCCAGTCAATCCATACGTTACTTGAAGCCTACTCTAAATCTAAGGTTTTATTCTTCAACATGTAAGAAATTGTTGAAACCAGAGGATCGATGAATGGTTCTTTCACTCATGGTTTTCTGTTATGTTGTTTTCTTATGTTTAATTTGGTTTTAAGCCATAATGGGTTGGTAAATGAAATGGACTTCTAATTGCAACCACCTAATGTGACAAATTGTATTTCATTATCATCCTATCAGAAGTGGTGAACATACATAGGAATAAAAAAATTCTACTATGAATGCTTGTTAATTTGTGGGGGAGGGCATGCCACATGATACTCAAAGAGCTAAAGCATTAGTATTATTGGGAATTCACTTCTACCAAGGATTTCGGCACTAGGTGTGTTTCGATAAAAAAAGATCTGCATAACTTCATGGCAATTATTTCTACCATAGTTAAGCAAGCCAAGTCAGGCTTACAAGGATTCTAGAGAGAATGCCTCAGGGTGGAAGATGATCACTCCTACTCTGCCCTGGAGCAAAATTGTCTATTTCCCATTGTGTAAGGCATTTTCCAAAGATTTTTATTTCTTCCCTTAAGTTTTCTTCTCCATCCAGATGACACTTGCGATTGTTTATGGAATTTATATATTCCAAACATTAACCAGATTAATTGTGCACCTCTGAAAATTAATTATCTCCCTAAGTGACCTTTCAACTTGGTTAGAGTTCAAATTTGTTTATTTTGAGAAAATATGAAGTAATAACATCGTAAAATATGTATACTATGGAGAGTCCTATTATAAGGTGCTGTTTTAATTGAGATGAAAATTTGGGGGATGAAAATCAGCTGTGAAATCTAGTAACACTTCAGAGCAATGAGAACTGGATGGTGAACATGCTTTAGTCATCCTATTCTAGAGGATATTTGCTTCTACAATCATTCATTTATTCAAGTATTTCTTGAACACATGTTATATGCTGTGTTGCGTGCCAAGTTGCTTCAGCCGTGTCCCACTCTGTGCGACTCTATGGACTGTAGCCCACCAGGCTCCTCTGTCCATGGGATTCTGCAGGCAAGAATACTGGAGTGGGTTGCCATGCCCTCTTCCAGGGCATCTTCCTGACCCAAACCCACATCTCTTGCATCTCCTGCATTGGCAGGCAAGTTCTTTACCACCAGCACCACTTAGGAAGCTCCATAGTATGCATTGCTGCTGGTGCTAAGTCGCTTCACTCGTGTCCAACTCTGTGCGACCCCATAGACGGCAGCCCGCCAGGCTACCCCGCCCCTGGGATTCTCCAGGCAAGAACACTGGAGTGGGTTGCCATTTCCTTCTCCGGTGCATGAAAGTGAAAAGTCAAAGTGAAGTCGCTCAGTCGTGTCTTACTCTTCGCGACCCCATGGACTGCAGCCTACCAGTCTCCTCCGTCCACGGGATTTTCCAGGCAAGGGTACTGGAGTAGGGTACCATCGCCTTCTCCAATATTATGCATTAGGCAGTGATAAAGGCAAAATTGTATCCCTCTAGACATTCATTCAGCAGTGAAAGAACACAATAAGTAAATAATTGCAACGCCATGTGGCGAGGGCACTAATTCACTTGGCGGTGTTGGCATTCACTAGTTTGTCATGGTGACGGTCAGCATTTTAGACGATGAACACTTTTCAGTGGTTATATGTAGTCTTCAAAAGTAACAGTAAAAATATATATATAGATGGGCTGTATCACTATTTAAGTATCATACTTTTTTCCCCTTTTTAGTGCTAAGTGTTCTATCATGTCTGACTCTTTGAGGCCCCATGGACTATAGCCCACCAGGCTCCTCTGCCCATGGAATTTTCCAAGCAAAAATACTGGAATGAGTTGCCATTTCCTTCTCNTAGTCTTCAAAAGTAACAGTAAAAATATATATATAGATGGGCTGTATCACTATTTAAGTATCATACTTTTTTCCCCTTTTTAGTGCTAAGTGTTCTATCATGTCTGACTCTTTGAGGCCCCATGGACTATAGCCCACCAGGCTCCTCTGCCCATGGAATTTTCCAAGCAAAAATACTGGAATGAGTTGCCATTTCCTTCTCCAGGGGATCTTCCTGACCCAGGGATCAAACCCATGTCTCTTGTGTCTCCTGCACTGGCAGGTGAATTATTTGCCAGTAGGGCCACCTGGGAAGCCCTTTTGCCTTTTTTGTCCCCAGGTACAAGGTAGTTTGTAATGTAGAGGGAAACGGTGGCAGTTTTGAAGGACATATAGTGGAGTTGTTGACCACAACAGCCTAAAAGTCCTAAACTAAAGCACCCCTAGATCTATGACTTTGTGCAAGTTAATTGATCTCTTTAAGTTTCAGTCTCCACATTTTAAAAATCGTTATTTACCTCCTTATGCTATTGTGAGGATTCAGTTAGAAAACACATGCTCAATATGCGATCGAATGTATTAGTCATTAACATTAGATGATTTTCACAACTTTCAACTGTGGTGAAGATAAGGTTTTGTAATAATTCCTGTATAAATATCGTTTTACTTGAAACACAATAGAATAGAATGCTTAATGTTCAACTTCCTTAATCAAAGGTATGCAAATAGAGGCCATGAAAAGGGTTAATAGATTTGCTCACTAACCAAAAGCATTTAAAAGTACTTATCCATTCTGCCCCTTCCCTGATGGTTCAGCAGGTAAAGAATCCACCTGCAATGCAGGAGGTACAGGAAGCCCAGGTAAAATCCCTGGGTTGGGAAGATCCCCTGGAGAAGGAAATGACAACCCACTTCAGTATTCTTGCCAGGAAAATTCCATGGGCTGAGGAGCCTGGCAGACTAGAGTCCATAGGTTCACAAAGAGTCCGACACAGCTGAGCACGCACGCACACCCATTTTTCACATCTAGAAAATAAAGGCTTTGGGGAATATGAACCAAGACATGTATCCCATTCCCAAACACTTGGACTCCACCCATCCAAGCCCAACGGTATTTCTCAGAAAACTGGACTACGAATGGACAGATTCATGGCCTCACCTAAGAAAAGTGAATCATATTAAGTGTCTATCTCTTTACAACTGCTACCATTCCCATGCAGGGAGAACCCGCAGACAAATGTGATCTTAAATCAGCCTTTCAGAAATGTGTATTCATGGCTAAGACAGATATTTAATCAGATATATTTGTTATCACTAAAAATTTGACTGTGTTTTGATTGTTGGATTTAAATCAAGTTCAGTTCTCGCCCTTGAAGGACAATCCTTATGCAAACATTTTATGAAGACTAGTTTTGAGCACCTAATTCCTAAAGTTGGCCTCATAAAAGGAAACAGTTAAGAGCAAACAGGCAGCTTCCTTCAGGTAGCATCTTTAGCCATATTGCAATTAATTAATTAATGAGTCTATGTCAGTCAGTAGGTCAAAATCATAACAGAACCTGTGAAATTGAATGGAAAGTTTGCATTTCTCCAGACATCTCCTTTATTTGAAATATGTGTCTTCAGCCACTTTTGCTCAAAACCAATTAGAAATTTTAGCACCCCATCCCCCCCTCCGCAGTGGTTGAAAGCTGGCATCCATGGTCTCCACCCACAAAGCAGATACGTTTTCTCTGGAATGCAGAACATTGATTCGAATAGCTCAAGATTTTTTTTTTTTTTTGTATATGTTCTTTTTCTTGGAAGTTGTGGTCAATATTTGAAATTTGTGTCAGGGACTATTCTGGGAAAGCATCTAAAATAATGGAGATCAGAATTCCCAAACAAATCACAGATAACTTCAAGTATTCACTTTATGCCTTTCTTGTACTGCTGTATTCTGCATTTATAAGGCACTCTTTTTATTCAATTTTTGGATCACTATTTAGAATCAGCCCATTCTAATAAAGAGCTACAGAAGTTGGATTAAATACAACTGGATGGTTAATTACTCAGCTTTCTTTTATTTTATTCTTAAACTTCTGTTATTTCCTATTGACCACACCCTTTGTAAAGATTATTTTGTATAATATTGTGATACTTATCAGAATTTGAAATTTCACTTTACTCAGCTAAGAGCCACCAGGTGGGAATCAGGTCATATTTATGACATTAAAAATTTTATCTTTTAATCAAAGTAATCATTTCTTTATTTTCTTTTAACATCATCACTTGACCTTACTAATGCTGAGCCTAGAACTGAAAGTAACATTACATTTCTTTACAAATATCTCCTCTGAAATGAAACTATCCATTACATACATATATAGAACAGACAATATACATATGGCTATTCAAACACAGTACATGGAAACATTTAAAAATGTTTCTTTCTCTTTCTGTAGCCACTGCTTGCATCCAAGGAACCTAATAAGATGAGACACTATATGAATTTAAGTATTCAAGCCAAAAAAAATGGAAGCATATTTTTGAGAAGCAAGTACATGCAAAAACTTTAGCTAAGATCATACTGATACATTCACATGGGTTATTCCCTTTGTAAATGAAGGAACAAACCTTATATGTCTTCAAAATTGCAGCCATATAAGAGGATATTTAATGTGGCTCTAAAAAAGGGTGTCAAGGTTGGGTTCCCCCACAGTCTAGAGGGCTTTTGATTAACTATAGGCTGTTTTTTTTTTTTTTTTAGGATATACCAAAAGAGGCAGATAAATATCAGGTATGCCATCTTCTCATACATGTGAAATAATTTTTCTTTTCTTAAAAGTCAGAACAAGTTCCTTCTGTAGTGTAATTTCATGCGTTTTGACATCAACCACTCTGACTCCATAAGAAATGGCTCCAGTGGACATGTCCACTGACTTCTCTGGCAGAATCTTCCTATGAGCCATTTATTACCATTTACCCAAAGCAGAGTTATAGCATACCAGCATCCTCTCAGTGAATTAGCCCTCTGGCCCTTAGGAGTACTGCTTCTTTTTTCCTTTCTTGTGATGTTTACTCAGAATTTCTGAAATGGAGCTGTGCTCCATCTAAAACCTTGGCTTTCCAAGATATAAAGTGAAAACTCTACCTATCCAGATATTTTCCACATACACTGAGGGGTAGTAGAATCAAAAACATATCTGTGGGAGAGAGCTGCTTCCCAGTCTTAAAGTTCTGCCAGAAATGTCTTAAATTGTAGGTCACAGTTAACTCCATATGATACTGTTATAGCCAGAATAAGATAAAGTTCATTTTGTGCTATTATTATAATGTTATTTGAGAAAAACAAAATCCATGGAAGGGGATGTTTCATGGTGGAAACGTGAGACACTTTGCTTTGACTTCACGTTAATGGTTTTCACTTTATATGCATATGGGGAACTTTTCTCGTCCCCACCCCTTATTCGTTTCTTAGATTTTCAAACCACACCTGTCTCAACACTGTGAGGAAGCTATTTGATTTTGGCTTATTACAGTTTGGTTTTTCCCTCCCACACCAATCATTGCATCTTCTCTGAGATAGAGAATCTTATTTTGTCCAGTAGTATCTATTCATCCAAATAAAAAAGTTTCTCACGGCAATTTTGACTATATTTTTTGTTTATCAGGAGAAAAAGATCTTTTACATTTTTTGCATGTACTCACATCAATTTGAAAAAATAAGTATTTAAATAATCAGGCTTCATATACATATGTAAAATACATATGCAAATTAATATCGAATTTGCTGACTTCACGGAGGACCAAATCAACAGACTAGATTGCCCGGTTCCACTCCACAACCCATGCAAACCATATCAAAATTATTTTTCTGATCAAATCTTATAATGTGTAAAAATAAGTCCTATAATTTCACTTTGATTATGCTTGAAATCCTGCTCTCCACCCCATGAATGGTCACGCTTAATTTTTCATTCCACTGTCATCAAAATGCAGCTGTTCTGCCCAAAATGGGAAATGTTAGAGTTAAAAGCAAGAGAGCTTGTTGAAGTGACTATAAAGACAGTGATTGCTTTTTTTTTCCCTCAGAAAGCAGATTACTTTGTAGTGAGTTTTTCTCTCTCTCTCTTCCCAAAATGGTTAACATGGCCATTGATCACATTGACGTAGAAGCATTGTAAATCAGATATCCACTCCCACCCCAACTTTCAGGTTGTCATGGGACTATTTGCCTATGTTCTGAAAAGACTGCACATTTCACTAATATAAGAGACTCACTCAAAATGTCAATGGCTGAGGTACTTTTTGGAGCCTTTGGCCAGATGTTTCCAGATGCTTACAAGGCAGTATTTGCAAACTAGATATAGTCAGTATAATAAATTGCTGACTGGAGCAACAATAGAAATCATCTAATTGAGTTGGAAGGCTATGACTTACTTTAAAAAAAAAAAAAACAACAATAGCCAATCTTCCTGTCTCCAGGATTTTTACACTTCTCTTTCTAAACTTTACTAATGCTCCAAGTCCTTGGGCTTCTCTGCAGTTCCTTGTGAAGTTGTAGTATTTTTTCCCCCTCAGATCTGCTTTCACTGATTTTCTAAATCGGTAATGTCCTTCAGGGTCCCCTCCTTTGCTGAGTTGGCAAACATATGTTGCATTTTCCACAGAAAAATGAAATAATTTTGTCATTTGTGGCTCACATTTTCTCATGTTAATTTGTTTACCACTTGACTATCTACAAAATAAGTTGAAGCACTGTCTGAAGTGTGAAATATTAGGAGGGAAGTTAATTTCCACTTGTGTTCTACAGTCATTAGTCCACACTGCTCAGTTATAAATTGTTGCGTGTTAAAATGACCAAAACTACATAGTGGAAGCTCTTCTATTGAGTTCTCTTATTTTTGGACTATATTTAGAACAACATTCCAGTACTTGGTACTGAAACAACTTTAAGATTTCCTAATGACAATGAACAGCATTATCTCAGGTACTAGTTCTTCCAGATAGGGAATATCTGCATTTCTTGTATTTAAAATTTGCCAATAGTTGGAAGAATTAGAACGGAGACATCCCAACAAAATAAGTGTGTGTCCCAAGTAAAACGGGTCCACCTAAAGTTCTCAAATATTTATTGTCATGAGAATAGTTAAATCTTCCTGGTATTGATTGATACTAAAATATATATTTCTCAAAGAAATTTATGTCTTATCAGTTAGGAAAAAGCAGTTTCAGCTTTGCTCTAGTCTGATAGTTTGGATTTTTACGTTTTGGTACTGTGGCTTTTCTTTTTTCTTTCTTGAGAACATAAAACTGGGCTGAAACAAATGTGCTAAGACATTGTAAAATATTTATGGTATGGAATAGCAGATAAATTGCTAGCATGCACCACATGAATGCCAATTAATACCCTGGAAAATATTTTCAATGCTTTTAATAATTCAACATGGCTTATTTTACCAATGAAGATCTGGTTTAACCATTTCTGCGGTAATATGACTAAGTGGCTAAGAGGGTACAGAATAGCTTGAGGCTCATTAAAGCCTTGGATGCCTTTGCTGTGGCTTTCTTTCTGCTCCAGCTAATAAGACATGCAAACTTCAGCATTAAGTATCCCCAGCTAAAATCCATTCCATCTTATAACCGGATTGCTTGATCTATTTAGTGCTGGATTCAATTAGCATGCTTAGAGAATCTGAAAAATGAGATACATACCAAAATTTTAAGTCCCCAGGGACAGCTAAGTGCAATATTCAGAAGGTGACTTGTATCTGTCAGAGCCCTCTCTCGTGGCTGATCTCAGGGCAGTTCTGTAGGAGTCATCCAGCACCATAAGAAATAGACTTGTAGTTCAGCTCAGTTTTTCTTCAATTAAAGTGCACTGTATCTGGATGGGAAAAGTGTCCACTCCCAGATTCTTCATCACTAGAGATCAGAGCATTCTTGATGTTCTTTCTATCAGATAAAATGGCCTTTAAAGTTTGCTAGGAAGATTCAGTGGCAGAAGACAGGTGCTTGCTTCCTTAAATCGACATTCAAAGAAAAGAGGGCATAGCTAATGAGTGGGGATGAACACACAGCCTCTCGCCTTCCAGGTCCAGCAGGGAAGAAATTGAATAATTTTACCCACTTTGCTACACAGATGATTATAAGACTCGAAGCAATCACCCAGGCTGGCTAAGGTGCCTCATTTGATTATATTCTGTGAAGGCAAAAATAAATGAAAACAAAAAATCAGTAACATCCTTTCTACATGTCTCCTTTCAGCCAAAAAGATGCTCTTATTCATTGCCACTTACATACAGAAGGTTGGGAGCAGCCTAGCTTGTGGCATCGTCCCTCCCCCGTGACAACCAGCTCTCTCTCTCTCCCCTCCCTCCCTGCCCCTGACTCCCTCCCTTTCTGCTTCTCTCTCTCTCCTCTCCAGCTGCCTTAGTCTGTTGATGCTGCTGCTGATTAATCAGGGATTCTGAAACAAAGAACCTACCTTCTGAAATAAGCAGTAATCTTTCTTCTCTGTTTCTGCAATCCGTCTGCATTGAACGACAAAGCTGCCAGCGTTCTAGCACCTTGGATAGTTCCTGCTCACTAGGCCCATTGGAAAAGGGAGGCGAAGCAACTGAAGAAATGACAAGAAACCCAAAAGCAGCATCGTTCTACTTCAGATTTCGGCTCCCTGGGGTCTCTCATCCTCATTAAAGGCCTCACATCTAGGCAACAGAGCCTCTCTCTTTCATCTATCTGAGCTGAAGTCTGATTAGTAAATAATAAAATGAGAAGAGGATAAAGAAACCCCTTCATTTATAGCCACTACAACACTAATTCAGTCTTTATGGAGAAGAGAAATATAAATCCATCAAAAATAAATGTTCTTACTCCCAAGGATGTTTAAGTCATAAGCTTCGCACCCCTGGCATGGCTAATGAAAATGCGCAACAACTTAAACGGAACATTCAGATCTCAGTTTGATACCCTTATTTGATATCAATTTTGCCTCCACCCTCTCTCTGCACAGCGGAGCCAGGCACACAATTACTGCTGACGTTCTTCAGGCTGCTGCTTGGGGAAAGAGGGGAGGAGCCTTTTAACCTCATCAAAACAGCTTCATGCCACCTGCTCCCATGGCATGAGAAAAAACTAGCCCAGTTAGAACACGCACAGCACATGCCACATGGAATAAATATCTCACTTGGAGTGCACGTTATTTATTTACTTTTTAACAAAAATAAGATGTGAATTAACCCTGGCATGTGTGTCATTAACTCCTGTAGAATCACTGTGGAAATCATGTAAATAATCCTGTTTCCTACATATGCTGACAACTCCCCTAACACGTGTCTTAATATCTTACTGAATATATACACATATATCATGTTATATAATACAGTCTATATAAACAGACACAGATACACACATAAATCTACATATATATGTAGATATATAAAGTCCTAAATTTTTATCTAACATGCTTTTCCTCAGCATAAAAACCATAACAAAGTAAAATGTAAATGCTTTAACATATAAGTTCCTACTATGGTAAAAGTAACAGTAGGCAAAAAGTTTCTGCTTCATTCCAGCTAAAATATAAATTTTAAGGGAGAAAATGAGTTTATTATTCAATAGTGGCTTCTAGATTTTTTCTCTTCAGGTTCTTTTCTAATAATTCTTATTGTAAATTACCTTCACTCGAAAGCTGATTTTTCTCAAGGGTTAATCTAAACATCTAAATTCATAACTAATTTCTTAGAAAAATGTGTTCTGAATGAAATTTTTCATATATCAACAGGCCACAAAAAAGTAATAAACTTAAGTTCATCTTCTTGCTCTTTAAATGCTATCAGGGACTGTGGTGTTATTTTACAATTTTAAACTTGTGAGTATCTGCGGGAAAATGAAATCAGCACACTACATTACTATATAAGACTTTCAGTTTTCACATGTCCTAAAGTGCATTCCGAAAGTGAATCATGGCAGTCATTTATTTTCCGGTCTTCATCTACTTTTTGTTCAGAACAGCACATATGTTTAATGAACTTTGAAAGATTAGACAGATGAAAAACAGGAAAGGAAATATAACTGGGAAAGAGAAGAGGTCTCTCTCTCCATATCTCTCTCTCTCCTGTTTCTACCCTCATCTCATTAAAATTCTAAAAACTTAGCACGTTGTCTCAAGTACTGCTTATGAACTGAATAACAACATCCACACTATGATCAAGAGGCTTAGTTGTGTATCATTAATAATAGTCGACTGTCCCTAAAAAAGTTGTCTTTCAGCACATGACTGAAAGTAGAAAAGATTCTTTACAAAGAAATTATATGACAGGCATCTTGGGAAGTGGGAATATCTTATCATGACTGATAACTTTAATCAGATTTGGGAGGTTATATTTTTCAACTATTTAAAGAGCTTCAATAAGCACTTGTGTAAAGTCCATTTCTATATATGAGAAAGTTACCCCCTGGGTAACTACACTGACCTGCTTTAGGCCTCACCTGCATTGGTTTGCTGGGACAGGGAACTAAGATCACTGGGCTAGTTGTACATCTTTGGCCACAGAGGGGTTCTCAGTCACCTTGCTTTCATGCACCAGGATAATTTCAAATAAAGGAGACACTGACATATGGTAGCGAACTATAAAAAGAAGCGACATTTTTACTACAAAAATTTCAAGAGCTAAAGGGATTTTTTATCCCCCCAGAATAAGGAGAACATATTTATGATAATGTGTGGTTCTTAAAATTTAATGTTTTCAGTTTTGGGAAAATTTGTGATTATTGCAGTTGCCCTTGTTTCCTCCTATCTTTCCTTCCTTCTTTCCACTTTCCCCCATTTTCACAGAATAGGGCTTGAGGAACAACACATTATACCAAGCCCATCTTCCCAATCCCATGCTCTCCTCACTTCAGGCTGCAGAGTCTGTTGACTGGGCGTTTTTTTTCTCTGGAGACATATTGATGTATTGGCATTTTTGGTACTTTTGAGATTTGGTACCTAGGACGTCCCAAGAACTACTTCTTCAGGTCTCATTAAAGGAAACAGAAAAGTGTCTCTACTTTCAAATAATCAATCATAGAACCAAATGTAAACCTCATTTCTATTCACTTTGCTAATATCTGGAGAAAAATGCACTGGACAAAATTAAAGTTAAAAATACTTAAAATATAAGTATAGAGGCAAAAAAACTTGAACTGCAATTGTGTTGGTTTATTTCTTGAACATCTTCATAAACTACATATATTGTACTGATGTCAATAGGAAAGCAGTCCCTGAAATGCCTCATGATTTATTTCTTTTAAAATTCTTAAGTCAGGGTGGCTTGGCTCTTTCTGTTATACTATGCTGACTAACAGAGTTGATGCTGTTGGGGTTAAATAGGTCCCTTCTCTGCACTCAGATAGACCGGGAGAGTCAGAGCCCTGAGAGTGCTTCTTAGTCTATAAATCAGCCAGATGGTGGAGAGAGCTTTTTGTATAAAAGTGATGCAAATGAGAAAAGTGAGAATTGAAATTGAGCGATCTAGCTACCTAAATTTTAAGGGGCTTATTTAAATATATCAAGAGGTACTCTCTGAAGTCATGTCATAATTTATAATAAAGCCTTTCTATTTTTTCCATGATCTGTAATTTTTCTATTATTCTCTCCACATTTAGCTTAAGGAGATGACACCTCTGTTATAATGAAATTATTCCACTAGGGAAAAAGCTAATCTCCTTCCCATCCAATCAGGATTTCTAAGCATTTGGTAACAGCATGAAATGAAAGTCTTGGTAGAATGAGAACCATATGTTCCTCATGATTTTTGCCTATACAGCAATATAGATGTCAACAGAAGTCATGCATATGATCTGGGAAAAATGGGGTGGTGGATAACAATATGGTGCTCAGGGATCCAGAATACTGAGCAACTAGGGGGAAATTTTTACTGTCTAATAACATGCTACACTTGCACTGTTAAGGCATTGTCAATAAATGGGAGTTTCCATGGCAGGGAACTTATGAATTCATCCAGACATCCCTCACTTTTGTCCAGCAGATATTTTCTAGTAAATGTTTCATAAGATTTTACATCAATAAAAAATGTATCTATCTTTGTTGTTGCTGTTTAGTCACTTAATCATGACTGACTCTGGGACCCCATGGACTATAGCCCACCAGGCTCCTCTGTCCATGGGATTTTCCAGGCAAGAATACTGGAATGGGTTGCCATTTCTTTCTCCAAGAGACCTTCCCAGCCTAGAGATTGAACCTGCATCTCCAGCAAGTTTCCTACATTATAGGTGGACTCTTTTACCACTGAGTCACTCAATTATTATTATTTTTAATTGTCAAGAATCAATCTACATATTGTACCAAAAAAGACACTGCCACTCCAACCATCTCCCTTCTTTGTATGAATAATTTTTATTCATTTCAAAAATCAGGTGTATCATACCCTGGTAGCCTGTCCTGAATTACCATAATCCAAACTTGATGCTTATTCTCTGTTTGGAAATTCTCCACCAATAAATATTCCACCAATAAAAAGCAAAGCCATATGATTTTCCATACTCTGCCAAACATGTCTATTTCATTCTCCATGCGTGCTAGTCTGAGATTACTGAATGAGTGGGACCCTTCCTTCTATTCTCAGGACCCCAGGACATGGATTGCGTCTGGACAGTAGCAAGGATTTATTGAATGAGTGCATGGCTCCAGATCTTAACTGATGACAAGGCTTGTACAAACAGCAAATTCAAAAGCACCCATGTACTGAACATGAAATTCTCTTTTTAAAAAACTCTAAGTCAAAATTTCAATATAGAATTAGTCTAAAATGCAAATTTTTAAGAAGGAAAAAAATCTTTCCTGAGAGGCTCCATATTTTCTACCTGGAAAATAAAATATAGCCAGTTTGAAACTGGCTGGAAATAATGAGATAGGATCATACCAAGGGCAACTAAAAATACAAATACAAGGACAGTATTTCGAGAAAACAAAATTTTCTGAGGGTCTCTCAGTCAACTTGGGCTGCTATAACAAAATACCATGGATTCCATAGACTGATTGGTCTGGTTTACACAATAGACACATATACCTTTCTATTTCAGAGGCTGAGAAGTCCAAGGTCAAGGTGCTAGCAGATTCAGTTTATAGTGAGGATCCTTTCTCTGACTTGAAGAGAGCCACCTTGTGAGAGTTCTCATCTATCTTCCCCTTCCTTTAAAGGACATTAATCTCGTCATGGGGTCTCCACCCTCTTGACCTCATCTAAACCTAATAACCTCCCACTTTCAAATTCCATCACTTTAAGAGTTAGAGTCTCAACATGAATTCTGGGGTACCATACACATTCAGTCCATAACACAGACATTGAAGACATGTGAAAATAAAGATATTCCTTCTGGAACAGAAAGAATCGATTTTGTCAATAATTACTTCTTACTAAATTGACTTCAAAATGGATGTAGTATCAATTTGAATGACATGTGACGTTTGGTGGAATTTGGAAAGCCAATAGATATTTTGATAGATATTTGCTTGACCAAATATTAAAACATTCTACAAAGCTACATTCACTTTATTGTAATATTGGACAGAAATTGACTGTGAATCAATAGAAGAGATTAGAAAGTCCAGGAAAAGCATATATCTGTATTAAGCAGGTGATAAATATGGCATTGCATATCAATAAGGAATACAATTAAGTAAGCAGAAGAATGCATACATATGTACCCAAAGCATTTTTATAATTCCTTGTGAAATACACCTAGATGTTTGCTAATGTAAGTGTGGCCCAAGGACCTGCAGTGTCAGCATCATGTGGGGGCTCACTAAGCATGGAAAACTCAGGTCTCTTCCTAGCCCATCTGAGTCAGGAGCTGCATTTTAACAGAGGCGAGGTGATTGGTAGGCATATTAATGTTGCAAAGCATCATCCAATACAAATTCATAGGATGCACTGCCAAAAATGATAGCCGTTAGCTACACATCGCTACTGAGCACTTGAACTGTGGTTAGTGACATTGAGAAAACACATGTTAAATTTAATTTATTTAAATTTAAAATCTACTTGTGGGTAGTGGCTACCATGTTAGACAGTGCAGCTCTAGAACTTCCTTTGAAATATTTACATATGAAAGCATTTATTTACTGAAATTTTAATATAAATTTGGGGTGGAGATGATCAATTTAAAGATAGTACCAAAGCTGGAAGAAATTAAGTGACAGTCAAGAAACCTGAACATATAAAAATGTAAGAAACATAAATGGAAAGAGATTATAAAGTTGTTGTTTAAGCGCAAAATTACGAAATTTTTGGCAATTCATGTGAGAGCTTGGCAGGTACATATTCCTTTTATATTAGTAAAAGCAAAAAAAAAAAAAAA
>SJYA01000257.1:461239-508882 GCA_006410615.1 Neotragus moschatus
TTATTTTACAATTTTAAACTTGTGAGTATCTGCGGGAAAATGAAATCAGCACACTACATTACTATATAAGACTTTCAGTTTTCACATGTCCTAAAGTGCATTCCGAAAGTGAATCATGGCAGTCATTTATTTTCCGGTCTTCATCTACTTTTTGTTCAGAACAGCACATATGTTTAATGAACTTTGAAAGATTAGACAGATGAAAAACAGGAAAGGAAATATAACTGGGAAAGAGAAGAGGTCTCTCTCTCCATATCTCTCTCTCTCCTGTTTCTACCCTCATCTCATTAAAATTCTAAAAACTTAGCACGTTGTCTCAAGTACTGCTTATGAACTGAATAACAACATCCACACTATGATCAAGAGGCTGAGTTGTGTATCATTAATAATAGTCGACTGTCCCTAAAAAAGTTGTCTTTCAGCACATGACTGAAAGTAGAAAAGATTCTTTACAAAGAAATTATATGACAGGCATCTTGGGAAGTGGGAATATCTTATCATGACTGATAACTTTAATCAGATTTGGGAGGTTATATTTTTCAACTATTTAAAGAGCTTCAATAAGCACTTGTGTAAAGTCCATTTCTATATATGAGAAAGTTACCCCCTGGGTAACTACACTGACCTGCTTTAGGCCTCACCTGCATTGGTTTGCTGGGACAGGGAACTAAGATCACTGGGCTAGTTGTACATCTTTGGCCACAGAGGGGTTCTCAGTCACCTTGCTTTCATGCACCAGGATAATTTCAAATAAAGGAGACACTGACATATGGTAGCGAACTATAAAAAGAAGCGACATTTTTACTACAAAAATTTCAAGAGCTAAAGGGATTTTTTATCCCCCCAGAATAAGGAGAACATATTTATGATAATGTGTGGTTCTTAAAATTTAATGTTTTCAGTTTTGGGAAAATTTGTGATTATTGCAGTTGCCCTTGTTTCCTCCTATCTTTCCTTCCTTCTTTCCACTTTCCCCCATTTTCACAGAATAGGGCTTGAGGAACAACACATTATACCAAGCCCATCTTCCCAATCCCATGCTCTCCTCACTTCAGGCTGCAGAGTCTGTTGACTGGGCGTTTTTTTTCTCTGGAGACATATTGATGTATTGGCATTTTTGGTACTTTTGAGATTTGGTACCTAGGACGTCCCAAGAACTACTTCTTCAGGTCTCATTAAAGGAAACAGAAAAGTGTCTCTACTTTCAAATAATCAATCATAGAACCAAATGTAAACCTCATTTCTATTCACTTTGCTAATATCTGGAGAAAAATGCACTGGACAAAATTAAAGTTAAAAATACTTAAAATATAAGTATAGAGGCAAAAAAACTTGAACTGCAATTATGTGTTGGTTTATTTCTTGAACATCTTCATAAACTACATATATTGTACTGATGTCAATAGGAAAGCAGTCCCTGAAATGCCTCATGATTTATTTCTTTTAAAATTCTTAAGTCAGGGTGGCTTGGCTCTTTCTGTTATACTATGCTGACTAACAGAGTTGATGCTGTTGGGGTTAAATAGGTCCCTTCTCTGCACTCAGATAGACCGGGAGAGTCAGAGCCCTGAGAGTGCTTCTTAGTCTATAAATCAGCCAGATGGTGGAGAGAGCTTTTTGTATAAAAGTGATGCAAATGAGAAAAGTGAGAATTGAAATTGAGCGATCTAGCTACCTAAATTTTAAGGGGCTTATTTAAATATATCAAGAGGTACTCTCTGAAGTCATGTCATAATTTATAATAAAGCCTTTCTATTTTTTCCATGATCTGTAATTTTTCTATTATTCTCTCCACATTTAGCTTAAGGAGATGACACCTCTGTTATAATGAAATTATTCCACTAGGGAAAAAGCTAATCTCCTTCCCATCCAATCAGGATTTCTAAGCATTTGGTAACAGCATGAAATGAAAGTCTTGGTAGAATGAGAACCATATGTTCCTCATGATTTTTGCCTATACAGCAATATAGATGTCAACAGAAGTCATGCATATGATCTGGGAAAAATGGGGTGGTGGATAACAATATGGTGCTCAGGGATCCAGAATACTGAGCAACTAGGGGGAAATTTTTACTGTCTAATAACATGCTACACTTGCACTGTTAAGGCATTGTCAATAAATGGGAGTTTCCATGGCAGGGAACTTATGAATTCATCCAGACATCCCTCACTTTTGTCCAGCAGATATTTTCTAGTAAATGTTTCATAAGATTTTACATCAATAAAAAATGTATCTATCTTTGTTGTTGCTGTTTAGTCACTTAATCATGACTGACTCTGGGACCCCATGGACTATAGCTCACCAGGCTCCTCTGTCCATGGGATTTTCCAGGCAAGAATACTGGAATGGGTTGCCATTTCTTTCTCCAAGAGACCTTCCCAGCCTAGAGATTGAACCTGCATCTCCAGCAAGTTTCCTACATTATAGGTGGACTCTTTTACCACTGAGTCACTCAATTATTATTATTTTTAATTGTCAAGAATCAATCTACATATTGTACCAAAAAAGACACTGCCACTCCAACCATCTCCCTTCTTTGTATGAATAATTTTTATTCATTTCAAAAATCAGGTGTATCATACCCTGGTAGCCTGTCCTGAATTACCATAATCCAAACTTGATGCTTATTCTCTGTTTGGAAATTCTCCACCAATAAATATTCCACCAATAAAAAGCAAAGCCATATGATTTTCCATACTCTGCCAAACATGTCTATTTCATTCTCCATGCGTGCTAGTCTGAGATTACTGAATGAGTGGGACCCTTCCTTCTATTCTCAGGACCCCAGGACATGGATTGCGTCTGGACAGTAGCAAGGATTTATTGAATGAGTGCATGGCTCCAGATCTTAACTGATGACAAGGCTTGTACAAACAGCAAATTCAAAAGCACCCATGTACTGAACATGAAATTCTCTTTTTAAAAAACTCTAAGTCAAAATTTCAATATAGAATTAGTCTAAAATGCAAATTTTTAAGAAGGAAAAAAATCTTTCCTGAGAGGCTCCATATTTTCTACCTGGAAAATAAAATATAGCCAGTTTGAAACTGGCTGGAAATAATGAGATAGGATCATACCAAGGGCAACTAAAAATACAAATACAAGGACAGTATTTCGAGAAAACAAAATTTTCTGAGGGTCTCTCAGTCAACTTGGGCTGCTATAACAAAATACCATGGATTCCATAGACTGATTGGTCTGGTTTACACAATAGACACATATACCTTTCTATTTCAGAGGCTGAGAAGTCCAAGGTCAAGGTGCTAGCAGATTCAGTTTATAGTGAGGATCCTTTCTCTGACTTGAAGAGAGCCACCTTGTGAGAGCTCTCATCTATCTTCCCCTTCCTTTAAAGGACATTAATCTCGTCATGGGGTCTCCACCCTCTTGACCTCATCTAAACCTAATAACCTCCCACTTTCAAATTCCATCACTTTAAGAGTTAGAGTCTCAACATGAATTCTGGGGTACCATACACATTCAGTCCATAACACAGACATTGAAGACATGTGAAAATAAAGATATTCCTTCTGGAACAGAAAGAATCGATTTTGTCAATAATTACTTCTTACTAAATTGACTTCAAAATGGATGTAGTATCAATTTGAATGACATGTGACGTTTGGTGGAATTTGGAAAGCCAATAGATATTTTGATAGATATTTGCTTGACCAAATATTAAAACATTCTACAAAGCTACATTCACTTTATTGTAATATTGGACAGAAATTGACTGTGAATCAATAGAAGAGATTAGAAAGTCCAGGAAAAGCATATATCTGTATTAAGCAGGTGATAAATATGGCATTGCATATCAATAAGGAATACAATTAAGTAAGCAGAAGAATGCATACATATGTACCCAAAGCATTTTTATAATTCCTTGTGAAATACACCTAGATGTTTGCTAATGTAAGTGTGGCCCAAGGACCTGCAGTGTCAGCATCATGTGGGGGCTCACTAAGCATGGAAAACTCAGGTCTCTTCCTAGCCCATCTGAGTCAGGAGCTGCATTTTAACAGAGGCGAGGTGATTGGTAGGCATATTAATGTTGCAAAGCATCATCCAATACAAATTCATAGGATGCACTGCCAAAAATGATAGCCGTTAGCTACACATGGCTACTGAGCACTTGAACTGTGGTTAGTGACATTGAGAAAACACATGTTAAATTTAATTTATTTAAATTTAAAATCTACTTGTGGGTAGTGGCTACCATGTTAGACAGTGCAGCTCTAGAACTTCCTTTGAAATATTTACATATGAAAGCATTTATTTACTGAAATTTTAATATAAATTTGGGGTGGAGATGATCAATTTAAAGATAGTACCAAAGCTGGAAGAAATTAAGTGACAGTCAAGAAACCTGAACATATAAAAATGTAAGAAACATAAATGGAAAGAGATTATAAAGTTGTTGTTTAAGCGCAAAATTACGAAATTTTTGGCAATTCATGTGAGAGCTTGGCAGGTACATATTCCTTTTATATTAGTAAAAGCAAAAAAAAAAAAAAAAGAAAAATGCATTAAAAAGGAAATAAACACCACAGTAATAAACAAGAGTGAAAGACAGGAATGGGTCATTCACAAAATAAAAATTTGAAAGAGTAAATAAATATGGAAAAAGATGTTTAGCCTCAGTTATAATAAAACTCAAATTAAAATAAGAAATGGGTCTTTTTTTTACATAATTTATCTTAATGGTGAACACATGGAGAAAGGATAGTTATATGAATGCATGCAACCAAGTAAAGGAAAAATTGATAGGTTACAATTGTTTTTTAATGAGCACAGTCTTTGAAACAATAATTTTACTTTAATGATGTGAGAAGTATACAAAACTGTGTTTCTGTCATTTAAGGTTTGCAAGAGCAGAAATTTGAAAACTTCAAATAGGGGATTGAAACAACAATAGGAGATCAAAAAATAAATTATGATGTAAGTATTAAATTTATTATATAGATCTAGATTCTATAAATTCTATAGATCTATTATATAGATCTAAATATTGGCATAGTAAGAAGGGCAAGAACATTAGCTCTGGAAAAGAATTTCTGGGCTGGACTACCACTCATCTCTTTATCCTAACAGCCTGACTGGATCAAGCTACATAACTTTACCCTGCCTCAGTTTCCTGATGTAAATCAGTGACAGTAATATTAATGCAAAGTCATAAATTTATGATGATGATTAAATTAATTAATGAATGTAAGAGGCCCAGTAAAAAACTGTGTCTAGCACCAAGAGATGCCTACCGCTCCTAGTAATGGACATAGTCACAGCAAGAGCAAGCAGTACTTGGAAAGACAACCAGTATCACGTCTAGCACCTGCTAGCTCATGGTTTCAAATCCGGTGGCCATTTCTTTATCATCCTTGTTGAGGTACGGTTTTATCTTATTGTCCATGTCATTCCGTTTTCTCTCTTGTTTCAGTGACTTCCTTGTCTTCTTTATTGGCTCTCTCCTGAAGTTCTAAATGTTGGGATGCCCCAGGCCTCAGAACCAGACCTCTGTCTCATCTTGTTCATATTTTGTTCTTGCTCTTCAATCAAAAATAGAAACACAACTTTCACTCATTATTACTCCAACCAGACTGCTTTCTCGGCAAATACTTATCACCATTTTATGTTATCTTGTTTATTCACACACACACACACACACACGCAAACACACACAAGTATTTTTAACCCCTGTTTTAGTATTATCAGTTTCTCCTTACTAGAACACAAGTTTCATGAGAACAGGTAACTTCAGGGGCTTGCTCATCTATGCACTTGAGCAAAGGCTTACATATAGGAGGCGTTGAACTAAAATTCATTGAATATATTACACAAGAAATAACATACTATAGTATGATGATATATGCATACATAAAATAAGACTCATACAAAAACATAATACTCACAATAATAACAGTAACAGCAAACACATGTGTTATGCTGTGTTTAGTCCCTCAGTCATATCCGACTCTTTATGACCCCAAGGACTGTAGCCTGCCAGGCTCATCTGTCCAGGGGGATTCTCCAGGCAAGAATACTGGAGTGAGTTGCCTGGCCCTCCACATACATAATGTTTGTTATGCGTTCTACTTAATTCTTTCATTCAATCATCACACCAATCTTCTAAGGTAGGTATTCTAATACTCATTTTACAAACTAGAATAGTAAGGCAGAATTTAAATGATTTGTCTAATGTTGCACAATTATTATAGGAAGATGGAAATCCTAGTACAGAAAAAAAAATAGCACAGTTATGTTTATGTCTGATTGGCAGTGTGTGTGTGTGTGTGTGTGTATGTATCTTAAAAAAAAACCAAACAGGTGTATGTGTTGCTTTGTTTTCTCAAATAAGCACATATAATTTTTAATAATAATTTTACATAGTAATTTGGAGAAAAAACATAAAATTCTGTCTTTACAAAATTCCCCCAGAAAGAAGAGCCTTTGGAATCCATGGGTTTCGATTTATTTTTAAAATGAGAAGACTGAATCCGGAGGATTTGTGAAATGAAAATGTCACCAATGCATCATGGAGTTTGGCAATATCTGCAAAAAAGAGATAAAAATTCAAAAGTATGTGTGAGTAATGTATTGGGCAGATAAGATTTGGGGAAAAGTTATAAAGAAACAGGGAACTGCAGGTGGAAACATAACCTGTATAATGAAAATTTTTTAAATGGGGTTTAGAAGATTGTGCCTTTGGAGACCATGCCCAGGTTGGTTTCTGTGACTACCTTAATCAAAGCTAAACCAAGTCTTGCCCATTTTTTCAGCTTCTGCCCCCAAAAGATGCTGTAGCCTGTCTTCCTGAATGGGGATATATTAGTCTTATTTAAACTCACACAGAGTTAATAAGTACTTGAAAATACCCATCAGTAATTGGAACAGAGGAAGAAACAAGTGCAAGCTGCAGTGTACAAAATATTCCCCCCCAAGCCTACTTCCTTACTTCATTTCAGTTCAGTCGCAATATTCTATTTTCATTGATAGACTTTTTTCTTTAGCTCTTTTCTCTCAAAATTAGCAAGAATAAGATAGCATATTTTAAATACAATCTAGGAATAAAAAAGCCTTTGTGGATAGGTGAAGTAGATGCTGAACTATTAACTCGGATCTGAGATGTATTAGGCAAGCCTTGGGTAAAACTTTGAGGGCTTTTGCTGAGATCCCAGGAATCCCTTTCAACTTTCCTCAAGGTAACATCATTCTACACTCTCAGACAACTGCCTAACACCCTCTACATGACTCTTAGAAACTGAGACGATCTGCTACGAGTTCAGGTTTGCTCATGTGCTGGTGCATTGGAAAAGAATCCTCCTGCCAAATCAGGAGATGTAAGAGTCANGTTATATGAATGCATGCAACCAAGTAAAGGAAAAATTGATAGGTTACAATTGTTTTTTAATGAGCACAGTCTTTGAAACAATAATTTTACTTTAATGATGTGAGAAGTATACAAAACTGTGTTTCTGTCATTTAAGGTTTGCAAGAGCAGAAATTTGAAAACTTCAAATAGGGGATTGAAACAACAATAGGAGATCAAAAAATAAATTATGATGTAAGTATTAAATTTATTATATAGATCTAGATTCTATAAATTCTATAGATCTATTATATAGATCTAAATATTGGCATAGTAAGAAGGGCAAGAACATTAGCTCTGGAAAAGAATTTCTGGGCTGGACTACCACTCATCTCTTTATCCTAACAGCCTGACTGGATCAAGCTACATAACTTTACCCTGCCTCAGTTTCCTGATGTAAATCAGTGACAGTAATATTAATGCAAAGTCATAAATTTATGATGATGATTAAATTAATTAATGAATGTAAGAGGCCCAGTAAAAAACTGTGTCTAGCACCAAGAGATGCCTACCGCTCCTAGTAATGGACATAGTCACAGCAAGAGCAAGCAGTACTTGGAAAGACAACCAGTATCACGTCTAGCACCTGCTAGCTCATGGTTTCAAATCCGGTGGCCATTTCTTTATCATCCTTGTTGAGGTACGGTTTTATCTTATTGTCCATGTCATTCCGTTTTCTCTCTTGTTTCAGTGACTTCCTTGTCTTCTTTATTGGCTCTCTCCTGAAGTTCTAAATGTTGGGATGCCCCAGGCCTCAGAACCAGACCTCTGTCTCATCTTGTTCATATTTTGTTCTTGCTCTTCAATCAAAAATAGAAACACAACTTTCACTCATTATTACACCAACCAGACTGCTTTCTCAGCAAATACTTATCACCATTTTATGTTATCTTGTTTATTCACACACACACACACACACACACGCAAACACACACAAGTATTTTTAACCCCTGTTTTAGTATTATCAGTTTCTCCTTACTAGAACACAAGTTTCATGAGAACAGGTAACTTCAGGGGCTTGCTCATCTATGCACTTGAGCAAAGGCTTACATATAGGAGGCGTTGAACTAAAATTCATTGAATATATTACACAAGAAATAACATACTATAGTATGATGATATATGCATACATAAAATAAGACTCATACAAAAACATAATACTCACAATAATAACAGTAACAGCAAACACATGTGTTATGCTGTGTTTAGTCCCTCAGTCATATCCGACTCTTTACGACCCCAAGGACTGTAGCCTGCCAGGCTCATCTGTCCAGGGGGATTCTCCAGGCAAGAATACTGGAGTGAGTTGCCTGGCCCTCCACATGCATAATGTTTGTTATGCGTTCTACTTAATTCTTTCATTCAATCATCACACCAATCTTCTAAGGTAGGTACTCTAATACTCATTTTACAAACTAGAATAGTAAGGCAGAATTTAAATGATTTGTCTAATGTTGCACAATTATTATATGAAGATGGAAATCCTAATACAGAAAAAAAAATAGCACAGTTATGTTTATGTCTGATTGGCAGTGTGTGTGTGTGTGTATGTATCTTAAAAAAAAACCAAACAGGTGTATGTGTTGCTTTGTTTTCTCAAATAAGCACATATAATTTTTAATAATAATTTTACATAGTAATTTGGAGAAAAAACATAAAATTCTGTCTTTACAAAATTCCCCCAGAAAGAAGAGCCTTTGGAATCCATGGGTTTCGATTTATTTTTAAAATGAGAAGACTGAATCCGGAGGATTTGTGAAATGAAAATGTCACCAATGCATCATGGAGTTTGGCAATATCTGCAAAAAAGAGATAAAAATTCAAAAGTATGTGTGAGTAATGTATTGGGCAGATAAGATTTGGGGAAAAGTTATAAAGAAACAGGGAACTGCAGGTGGAAACATAACCTGTATAATGAAAATTTTTTAAATGGGGTTTAGAAGATTGTGCCTTTGGAGACCATGCCCAGGTTGGTTTCTGTGACTACCTTAATCAAAGCTAAACCAAGTCTTGCCCATTTTTTCAGCTTCTGCCCCCAAAAGATGCTGTAGCCTGTCTTCCTGAATGGGGATATATTAGTCTTATTTAAACTCACACAGAGTTAATAAGTACTTGAAAATACCCATCAGTAATTGGAACAGAGGAAGAAACAAGTGCAAGCTGCAGTGTACAAAATATTTCCCCCCAAGCCTACTTCCTTACTTCATTTCAGTTCAGTCGCAATATTCTATTTTCATTGATAGACTTTTTTCTTTAGCTCTTTTCTCTCAAAATTAGCAAGAATAAGATAGCATATTTTAAATACAATCTAGGAATAAAAAAGCCTTTGTGGATAGGTGAAGTAGATGCTGAACTATTAACTCGGATCTGAGATGTATTAGGCAAGCCTTGGGTAAAACTTTGAGGGCTTTTGCTGAGATCCCAGGAATCCCTTTCAACTTTCCTCAAGGTAACATCATTCTACACTCTCAGACAACTGCCTAACACCCTCTACATGACTCTTAGAAACTGAGACGATCTGCTACGAGTTCAGGTTTGCTCATGTGCTGGTGCATTGGAAAAGAATCCTCCTGCCAAATCAGGAGATGTAAGAGTCACGGATTTGATCCTTGCCTCTGGAAGACCCCCTGGAGGAGGAAATGGCAACCCACTCCAGTACTCTTGTCTAGAGAATCTCATGGACAGGGGAGCCTGGCAGACAAAGATCCTTTTGGGGCCACAAAAAGTCGGACATGACTGAGCAAATGAGCACACACACAGCACAACGGCACTCATGCTTCCCTCCATTGGGAAAGCTCTTCCTCTGTCTGTATGCCTCCCGCCCTATAATACTCCCACCAGCCTCTGTCCTGAGTGTCCTCAGTTATCATCACACTATCTTGTTGACTTCGGAGCTACATCCACCTGGGTTTACAGCTCAGTTTAAGTCTTAGTTAACTATGTGAGTTTGAACAATAATTTAACTTCTCTGTTTTTCAACTTACCCATAGGAATAATTGTAATAGGACCTACCTGACAGAGTTGTGATAATTAAGCGAGTAACTGTTTGTAAAACACAAAATATTAACTCTTATTACTCAACTTTCTTTTCTTTCATGTATTTTTGTTACATGTTACTATCTTGATAGTATAGTTATTTCTTCACTTGTTTATTGTTTGTCTTTCAGCTCAGTTCCATTTAGTTGCTCAGTCCTGTACGACTCTTTGTGACCCCTATAGACTGCAGCCTGCCAGTCTTCCCTGTCCATCACCAACTCTCAGAGCTTACTCAAACTCATGTCCATTGATTCAGTTACTGTGGTGATAAAATTCTAGGAGAGCTCGGAAATCTGAGTTTCTTTTTTATTTTCTACCCCAAGTGTTCAGAAAGCTTCTTGGCAAAGAAAAGGGCCCTAATAAATACTTGTTAAGTAGTCTAGTGATTCCCATTTCAGGGCACTGAAGTATCTTCTCGGGCCCCTTCAGTTTCAGTCTTATTTCTAACCACTGAATCAAGTTCTGTTCTGATGGGAGCTGTTTCAAGCTTCAGTAACGAGAGTAGGGAAGGTGATTGTAGGCCTATGGGGATAGGTGAGCCCAAATCTGTGTCTGCATGAGTTACCTGTGAACCCTGAGAACTGTCCCTTCTCCAAACAATGTTCCCAACTAAATCACAACAGTTTCTGAAATTCTGTTCTTTTCTTCACTTCAACTCTACCTTTTACTAAAGATCTATCTGAGGAATTCGTGTTTACGTACAGGTAAAATCTAACCTGGAATATTGACTAACTTAATATTTTCTCATTGTAAACTAGCCTGTGGCAAGAAAAGTAAAATTGTATTTATATTCTTCTAAATTTTCTGACTAGTGCTCATGGAAGTACCAAGAAAATAATCCTGACAAAAAGAGAGAAATGAAAAATGGAGGTGTCTCAGTTCACCAATTTATAGCTACCAAAACTTCATGTTTTATGAATTTCCTCAAATTTCAATTTTTTTCTCATTTCTTGTATCTGAGAAAATACATGTAAAGTAGAATCTCAAATAATGAAAATATATATAGAAAACCATGCTTTAGGGGGAAAAGTCAAGAATTAAAGTAAATCAGATACTTTCCCAGTTTAAGTCACTATTAATCTAAAGTTTACGAGATTAGCAGTAATATCTGAAGGAAATATAGAAAATCAGGGCAAATACCAGAGCTCAGGAAATGGATAGAGTTGATTTTGGAAGTAAAAACTTTTGATGACATAGATACCTAGCAGCCTCTGATCCCAGGGGCTATCTTCAACAGGTATCCAATAAATCGTACATATTGAAAAATGGCTCTATAGAGTAGAGGCAGTGGACAGTTTCTACTTCGTTGTCATCTTGTTATTACTATCATTAATTATTATTGTTGTTTTATTTTATTTCCTATGGCTATCAAGCATAATTACAAATAGTATGGGCAAAAAAATAAACACTGAATCTTATCAGCAACAAGCCAGTAAACAAACCAGTCAATCTTAAGGGAAATCAACCCTGAATACTCATTGGAAAGACTGATGCTGAAGCTGCAGCTCCAGTACTTTGGTCATCTGATGCGAACAGCTGAATGATTAGAAAAGTTAGAAAAGTCCTTGATGCTGGGAAAGATTGCAGGCAGAAGAAGAGGGTATCAGAGGATGATATGGCTGGATGGCATTACCAAAGGACATGAACTTGGGCAAACTTCCGGGAGATGGTAAGAGACAGGGAGACCTGGCTTGCTGCAGTTCAAGGGATTGCAAAGAGTTGAACTTGTTTGCATGAATCATTTCAATAAACTGTGTTTTATTCTTCAACAATTAAATGAGATAGAAATTACCTTGTCTACACAAACAAAATACAACCATATCAAAATTATAGAAATGCTATTATAAAAACATTAAATAAAAATCACATAATATAAAATAGATCCATAAAATTAATTTTTCCAGTGGATTTATTTTATAAGTGAAGGATATGAAATCAGAAAATTTTGAGATTTGTTCAAATTTCATCAATGATAAGTTCATCATCAGAATCCAATATTCTGGCACAGTCATTACGGAAACAGCATGGAGTTTCCTCAAAAATTGAAATTAGAACTATCAAATGATCCAGAAATTCCACTTGAGTATTTATCTAAAGTAAATAAAATCAATATCCAGAGATATCTGCACTTTCATGTTCATTTGAAGCATTATTCACAATAACTGAGGGATGAATGGATAAAAAAATATAATTTGCAAAAAAGAAAATCATGCCATTTGCAACAGCATGGATGAACCTAGAGGACATTGCACTAAGTAAAATAAACCAGATCTAAAGAAATAGATACTGTATATTATTTCATTTACACAGGGAATCTAAAAACCTCAAACTCATAGAAGCAGAAGGTAGAATGGTGATTGCCAGGAGCCGGGGCTGGGGGCGGGGGAGAGATATTGGTCAAAGGGCACAAACTTCCTGTTATTAATATAAAATGAATAAATTCTAGGGATCTAATGAATAGCATGGTGGCTGTAGTTAAACACTTGAAATTTTCTAAGAATGGATCTTAAGTGTTCTCACCATGTAAATACAAAATAACTATGTGAGGTGATGGATGTGTTAATTACCTTTACTGTGGTAATCATTTCACAGTGTATGTGTGTGTGTATATATATATATATAAATATATATATATATTTGGAGAAAGCAGTGGCACCCCACTCCAGTACTCTTGCCTGGCAAATCCCACGGACGGAGGAGCCTGATGGGCTGCAGTCCATGGGGTCGCTAAGGGTCGGGCACGACTGAGCGACTTTCACTTTCACTTTTCACTTTCATGCATTGGAGAAGGAAATGGCAACCCACTCCAGTGTTCTTGCCTGGAGAATCCCAGGGACGGAGAAGCCTGATAGGCTGCCATCCACAGGGTCGCACAGAGACGGACATGACCAAAGCAACTTAGCAGCAGCAGCAGCATATATATATATTAAATCATTACATTATATATCTTAAAAACCATGTTGTACTGCCTAAACATACAACTTTTATTTCTCAATTGTACATCAATAAAGTTGGGAAATAATTAAAATAATTAATAAAAAGAATCTAATATTCTAAGTCCTAATTGGTATTCATTTCCCCAGAGAGAAGACCTACATGGACAGAATCTGAAGTAAATGTGACCAAACTTCTAGCCCTTTATATAAGAAATAATATTTTGTGCTCAGGTGTGTTCCTAGGTTCATTCATCTGGAATATCATGAAATGAACAGCTTACTGCAAAATGTATATAACCTGTATGAAGGAGAAAGACATTTTGTGAAATTCTTACTCCTTGAATTCCTACTTAATGATATAGCATCATGGATTTTTAAATCCTTTCTGCCCTATTAAAGACAATAGTCAGAAGGAAAACAAAAGTCATAAAAATATTAAAATACACTTTGAAATTATATAATTTTAGTAAATCTTAAAAACACTATGTAAATATTACTTATATACTCACACATATAGATATAATATCCCCTAATATATATACATATATATATATAATTCTTAAAGTCAATGCATCACTATAATTTTAAATTCTTTGAATGTTAATATAAAATTATACTACTGACAAAATTTGACATAAATTGGGTTTTAGCAGATGCCCTAAATTTAATTTTTTAGTAGAAAGGGAAAATAGTATGACTGGGTCAGCAGCAGAAAGGTAATGAATGTCGAGTATAATTACAAGCTGTTTTTATTAATAGTAACATTTTATTTTAGAGATTCTTGTTTAAAGTACCTGAAACTTTAATCATTAACTTTTTAATTGTCTATAATCATTAAATTTTTATCCTCATTAAGAGAAAACACAGAATTGAAGGGATGCTATAGAGAGCAAAACCCAATATAAGACACTGAATGCAAACAGCCTACTTTAATCTGGATCCTTATTGAAAAGTTAAATGATCTTTAGTACTTTTTAGGGCTTCCCTGGTGGTTCAGATGGTAAAAAAAAAAAATCTGCCTGCAGTGCAGGAGACCTGAGTTTGATTCTTGGGTAAGGAAGACCTATTCCAATATTCTTGGCTGGAGAATCCCATGGACAGAGAAGCCTGGCAGGCTACAGTCCATGGGGTTGCAGAGTCAGACATGACTGAGTGACTAACACACACTTAGCACTTTTTTAAAGAAATAAATGTGGAATCATTTCAAATCATCTAAAAAAAGTTATTTAAAGCTGATACTCAGATTATCTTGAGCTTGTCTGTTTTTCAGCCTTTTAAATTAGTTGTTTGTTTTGATGGAGATATTACACTGCAAGGAATGCTGGATCTTAAACCCATTATAAACTGTGGTATTCACTTTAAACTCAGATCCTAAAACTGAAATTGGTAACAAATAATAGTATGCAGTCAATTATTTACAGTACCTAAAAAAAGCACTTTATTGGTTGAGAGTTTTTTAATATAAATTCAAAATATTATATATATATATACAAAATGTTTTTGTATGTATCAACACTGTATATCTCCTGAACTCATTTGTGCCTTTTTCTATAAGTGAACTTGGATGCAATCAATGCAGTCATTTGGTTCTCAATATTTAATTGAGTCTCCTCACACATTTTCATTTCAAATCATATTGGAGGACTTATAATTTTTTCACATTGTTAAAAAGTGGTGGTTTTGGATGATGGGGCAATTCCGTGAGAATATAATTACTAGGTCAACTATTTTTGTTTGAGTCTATCTTGATTTCTGAACCATAATTCTTGCTTATAAAAAAAAAAAAAAAAAAAAAACAGACTTAACCTGGGAAAAAGAGGAGAGTTATTGGGAAAATACTACGGCTTTCATCTTAGCATGAGTTTCTTCCACTATGGACTGGATTTCTCTACGTAGCTGGAGACACAGCTGCCAACAGCTCTTAGATTCGTAGCTCACAAGACTTAAAGATCTAAGAGGATTATCCATTTTTGAAGTACCAGGGAAGGAGAAGGGGGAAGCAGAGGCTATATCTAGTCCCTTTAAGGGCATGACCTGAAGGCTGTACAAATCACTTCCACTCACATCCCACAAGTCAGAATTTAGATTCATAGCCATACTTAGCCAGAAGGAAGACTGGAAAACATGTTTTAACCAGGGCAACCATGTGTCCCCATATATTTTAAGGAATCTATTAAAAGGAGAAGGGTTATATTAATGTTAGGAACACATTTGAGCAGTTCTAGGGAGGTGGATGCAGAGAAGGCAATGGCCCCCGCCTCTAGGACTTTTGCCTGGAAAATCCCATGGACGGAGGAGCCTGGTGGGCTGCAGTCCATGGGGTCGCGAAGAGTCGGGCTTGAGTGAACGACTTCACTTTCACTTTTCACTTTCATGCATTGGAGAAGGAAATGGCAACCCACTCCAGTGTCCTTGCCTGGAGAATCCCATGGACGGGGGAGCCTGGTGGGCTGCCGTCTATGGGGTCGCACAGAGTCACACGCAACTGAAGCGATTTAGCAGCAGCAGGGAGGTGGATGAACGTAGGGCCTATTATACAGAGTGAGGTAAGTAAGAAAGATAAAAACAAATATCGTTTACTAATGCATATATATGGAATCTAGAAAAATGGTACTGGTGAACCGTTTGCAAAGCAGCCATGGAGACACAGATGTAGAGGACAGACCTGTGGAAGCAGTGGGGGAAGGAGAGGGTGGGATGAGTTGACAGAGTGGCATTGGAACATATTCATTACTGTGTGTAAAGCAAATACCCAGCGGGAATTTGCTGTGTGGTGCTCTGGTGCTCTGTGACAACCTAGAGAGGTGAGATGACGTGGGAGCTGGGAGGGAGGTTCAGCGGAAGGGACATATGTATATGTATGGCTGATTCCTGATGATGTATGGCAGAAATCAACACAATATTATAAAGCAATGATCCTCCAATTAAAAGTAAATTAATAAAAAAGTAAAAGTGCACAATGTTATGGAAAAGAAAGGTTAATAGGTGTGTTTTTCAGAGAATACTGCAACATGTTTCTTTTCAGAGAGAATATTGTTTCTTTGATAATAACACCTAAACTTCTGAAAGCTTCTTATTAAAGGATTAAAAATAATGTGCAGAATCCTGCCAGGTGAGTAACTACTCACTGGGTGAAAAGTAGGACATCAGCAACACAAAGTGATTTTTCTCAGGCAAACTGTAAATACCATTCCAGTGAGTCCGCACTGATAGTTCCTCCTAAGTACCTATTTCAGTCCTGGGAGCTGAGTCACTCGGTAGAACCTGACCCCATGCGCTTTTCAATAGCTCCCTTGTTCTTCACAAAAATCAGAAACAATCAAATCTCTTCCAGGAACTCAAAAGAGAGACACCTCCAAAGTGCCTGTCAGTCCACGAGCATCCCTGATGTCCTGCCGCAAATCTCTAATGGAGATGTTTCTGTGATGTCCATTTAAACGCCTTTAGCATTTTAAATCTGATGCATAATCATGCGTATCACCCCCTGCCAAAATAAGCTATTGTATACTTTAACTGGGAGAGGATGGCCGCCACATAGCTAAATTGGAAGCATGGGTATTTTTAGTGCTTGGTGAAAGGCCTTACATAAAAAGTGCCTTTATTCGCCCTATTGGGATCCTCTTATGTAAAAGGCCTGGCACAAGTGTAAGGTATTATTATGACTATAAAAGCTCCTCACTCTGTAATCATAGGAAAGGCAGTATTATGGAGAAATACCATGCAGTTGCATGGCAACTGAATCCTAGTGGAGTTAGTTACCACGCAGAGGAGTTATAATGAGTGCTTCAAAGCAGCCCAGCCAAGACAGCACCCAGACCACAGGCAGGGAGACACCCACCTGTTGCCTAAGGAAGCTTCACCTCCATCCTGCGAACTGACTGAGACCCAAGATGAAGGTGTGGTTCCGGCTTCCCTGGGAAAACCCTGAGCACCAGTAAAGGGTGCTTTTTGTGACACTTCTAGCATGTTTTTCCATTGTGAGAGAACGAAAAAGCACGCACATCATAAAGTGTCAGCCACAATGAGAAACCCACAGCTGCAGTTCTGCCAAATCCAGGGGATTATAGAGATCTGAATAGACTTTACTAACTTCTGAAATAGGTGTAACATCTCAAAGTCTTCTCTACTTTAAATAAAAAATGTAGACACTTTTAAATGTAATATTTGGCCTGCCAGTATCACTTTCATTTTGCAATCAATAAAATTAGATCTTCTTCTAAGAAACTACTCTTTTTCTCACTCTGGCCCATGTGGTTCAGATGAACCAGAATCCATTCCCCCTCCAGAGATGGGCAGATGATCCAGAAACAACCAATTGGCATATTTCATTTCCCAGAGGATGGCTCAGGGTTGGGCTTATGACAAAGCCCAAAGGACAATAAGACTCATTCTGAGGCTTCTTTTGGAATTCCTGGCCTGTGTTAGTCTGGTGGAGGTCCTCTCAGGGTGTGTGGCCACCTTGCCTCCTGTGAGCATAACTTTCTCAGAGTGAAGCCAGCACAAAGAAATATAGAGCACAAAGCCACAGCTGGCATGCAGGTTGCCAAAGTGGGTCCAGTCTTAATATATATTCTATCCCCAAACTTTGTTGAAACACAAAGTTGTGTGCATGTGTTAAACTTGAACCAGTTCAAATTAGGTTTCCACCACTCACAACAAGAAGATTCCCTGCCCGTGTTCAGCATGAGAATGGGCTTTGGGATTTACATCCGTGCTCTGCCACGAATGAACTGGCTGACCTGAGCCAAGTTACATACCTTTTCTGAGTTCTAGTTTCTTTGTTCTTAAAATGAGCCTAATAATGTTACCTTAATTCATAGTTTTGTTAGTGTTAAATGAGACAGTGCAGGTGAAGAACTTATCCAACTGTCTAGAATTAAAAAGAAAAAAAAAAAGAGCTTAGTAAATGGTATTTAGGACTTCCCAGGTGGCTCAGTGGTAAATAATCCACCTGCCAACTCAGGCAACATGGGTTCTATCCCTGGGTTGGGAAGACCACTTGGAGAAGGAAATAGTAACCCATCCAGTATTCTTGCCTGGGAAATCTCGTAGACAGAGGGTTCTGGTGGACTGCAATCCATAGGGTCTCAAAAGAGTCAGATATGACTTAGTGACTAAAAACAACAAACAAAAATGGCATTTATTATTTGTTAAAGATTTGCAAAGGTCTCTGTTGGAAATGAGTGAAGTATTCAGGTATGCAGAGAACGTAACTTTCCGGGGTAGCTCAATCACTCATAGTGTACTCTCTTGAGGCAGTAGTTGAGTTTCATTTAACCTGGTAAACACCAGTTGGCCTTTAATAGGTTTAGAAAGAGACTTCTCATACCAGCTTAACTGGAATCCTGCAGGCGAGCAGTGTAGGACATTACAACTCAAGGGACCCGCAGATTGTCATCTCTATTCTCTGATTGTAGTAACCCTCCTCCTGCGTTGTTCCCACAAAGCACACATCTCTCTCGTCTCTCTTGAAAACTATCATAATAAGCTTGGACCTTCAAAGCCATGCAGGTAACTGCTCTGCATAAGAGCATTTCCTCTGCCATGTGGCTTCCCCGTAGTAATAAAAAACCGGGTACTGAGACACACTGTTGGAAGAGAAATGAAATAAAAGGAAAAAAAGTACAGAAAGTACAAAACACAAATTAATCTTTCAATATACTGCCCCTACAAAAAACCTAGCATTCACTGAGTTGTCACCATTGCCACTGGGCTAACCAGAAGTGCCCACACTTTCTCAGTTCATTGACCCCTTAATAGCTTTTTCATGACACCTATGGGCCAAAGGAAATACCTAACACTTCCATTTATTACATCTGAATTATGATCTACAATTTCAAGTAACAACTTGAAAAAATTGATGCACATCTATTGAACAAAAATAATATTTTTGTTTAATTCTAAAATATCCACAGGTATATAGAAAAAATACTGGGCAATACATATTTTCTCAAAATTTGAAACCTGTGGGCACCATCACCCTCATTTTCTGTTACACATTGATTTTTGCATGAGGCTTGCTTTCTGTCATAACCACCCCCCCAAAATCAGCTTTGCAATGAAAAGACACCATCAAATGGAATGTAGTGAAATTTCATGCTGAAATTATAAAGCCAGGAGTTTATAGAGTGTCTATTTTCCCTTGAAAACTCAAAATCTCTCCGATGGGCTGTGACAGTATTTAGGGTACCTTGGTGCACAGTTTGGGGAACCAAGATGCTAAACCCCTTCTAAATCTTGCCTCATATTATCCATACAGTAGTCTGATGCACACAGGGACTTATATCAGCTTTTAAAGATGAAGAATCTAGATTTTTAGGTTTGAAGTTTCAGCTAGAACAGAGGAAGACAGGGATTTGAATGATGGATCCTCAATTTCTGCCATCAATCTCTACTCTCCAATGATTACATTAGAATAAAAATATTTTGGATTACATTATTTTGTTAATTTCATCCGCTAATGTATTCAGTCATACACAGAATATTTAATGAACACTAACACTATGCTCACTGCTGAGCTTAGGGCTGGGAATCCAGAGTGAGACCAACATCAGAATAAATGACAGAGACCAAGATGGACAGTGAAGCTTGTAAGGAGAGCATCATAGGGTTATCTAAGGGTGCACTGCAGGGTACAAGGCCACATGGGATGATCATGAAACTTCACAGAGAATCTAAAGCAGGAGAAGAAACTTCGATGATAGAAGGTGCCATCATGTTAACTGCTCCCAAAATGCCACCTCCAGCAGAAGCAGTCATGTACGTGAAAGCACAAAACTATGACAGCATTCTTGCCTAGAGGATTCCATGGACACAGGGGCCTGGCAGGCTACAGTCCATGGGCTCACAAAGATCGGACACAACTGAGCTACTAACATTTCACTTTCAGCCTGCCTGGGAATAGGGCCGCACAGGGAGTTAGGGAGCTGAGAACAGTGATATGTAGGTATGTAGTTGAAGAGGGAGGGAGGGGTCAGAGTATCAGCATTTTCTGGGAATACAACCCGTAATTATATTCAGTGTTTCCCTAAGAGTGACACTGATGTTGGAAAGATGCCTCTTAATAAAGGTATCGTGTGAACATTAGAGATCCTATCTTGGAGTTTCAAAGTGAATATAAGCATTTTGAAAGCTTTGAGAATATCTGATGATTAAACGAAGAAACAAACAGGAAAGCTTTGGGTTAATGGAGTGTTTGTTTTCTTTGGATATCCTGCTCTGTAAGAGCCGCTGCTGTAGGCAATGGGAGCTTTAAATTCTCATTTATGCACCTTTACTGATAACCTTTCCTTCAACAATTTCAGATCAATCTAGTTTTCTCTCAGAGAAAATTCACATTCTAACATGGATTCCTGTTTCTCCCTTTTGGGAACTTGGAGAGATGATACGTAGATGTAGGGACTATGTTTTTAATCCTGGTGACTCACGTCCATGCCTTACAGATGAGGGATGCTAGTAGCTGCCAGAAAGGTGAGGTATGAGTGTGAGTTCACAACCAGAGCATCTCTGGTCTAATGTACTGGACAGAAGCCTACTTGCCTTCAGTTACACATTCCATTAAAGAAACAGAGACTTGTAGACAGGATGGAGCTCAAATAAATATGTATGCCAAAATGACTTTCAAGGGGAGAGCAAGGTTGTCTCTACTCAAGGGTAGAATTGGCTCTGTTACAATTCAAACATATCGTAAAAATGCTTAATGATGCGTTTTCCCGAGTCTTGCCCGTCAAAATCCCCAAGTGTCTGATCTTGCAGTCGCAATGCTAATGGATCAGAGTCTGGAGAGAGATTTATCACTAAATTAATGGGGGAAATGTTCACCTCTCAATAATAGTTATAATATACTGAATATTTTCAATGTGCCAAGACCTGTGTAAAATATTTCATGTGTAGCTGTTGAAATTGCAAACAGCCCTGAAGAACTGCTGTCAGCAGTCCCGACAGACAAAGAACTCAATTGTAAAGCATCATACCATTACCATTATGTAAACAGAGAAGAATAATGAGAATACAAATATAAATAAGCCTAGATCCATAGTCTTACCCACTTTTTCTTTTTTAAAACAAACATTTAGCAACAAAACCACTTCCAAAAACATGTGTGCTTTGGTTTGTGACATGATACCAACAGATTCCTGCTTTCAGATCCTTGGGAAACCTTTTGAAGCTCCATTTCAAGCATCCTGGATCCTTGCTTCCGCTGCCAGCACACGTGGAGAAAGAGATGGATGGATCCTTCTCACAGTGCTTTCTGACGACCTCTGGGATCTGACCAAGCAATGGTGGATGTGATTGAGAGCTCTGCATGTCAATGGTCCCTTCATCAGAGGTTTTAAACACCAGGCTTTGCTGAAATGCTTTCTAAACGTTGTGTGTGAATGGTCCCTGCGCTGCTCTGGATAGTGGAAACCCAGTTAGCAAAGAGTTCTAACCTGTATGTTCTCATCAGTCAAATTTCTCTTATTATGAGTAAACTGAGAGATTTTCAAATGAAAAGGGAAAGAAACAAAACAACCAAAGGAAGAATGTATCTTAAAGTTTTGGCTACTATTTGAGGAAGAGCATTAGAAAAAAAAGAGAGATTTTTAAAGACACTTCAGATATTATTTGTGTAACAATCCAATTCTCAAACCATCACAACAATGAAAAAGATTAGACGTACAGATGTACCATTAAAATTAAAAAGAAAATTAGAAGAAAAGCCTGTATCATGCCACTCATCAGCAGGGCAATGGTGAAGGATCTGTCAGTATTTTCATTAGCCTTTTTCCCAGCACCACTGACAGCTACATTCCTCCTAATTAAGATAAAACAACACTCCAGTGACTCTGTAGGATATAAAAAAATCTTTTCCAAAAAGTTGAAAATAGAGAAGCGCCAACCTACCAAGTAAAGCACAGCACAGCAAATGATTGTGAACATCAAAACTTTAAAAACAAAACAGGTTTATAAGCCAGTCACAAAAAAATACAGTTGTATTTTATAATTAAACAGGCCTTTCTTGGTTCTGAATGATCTCCACTTGTCACAGATGGGGTTATTGTTCAGCAAGTACTCACTTCGCACTCTTCCTTGAAGTAGGCTACTTCCTTATCTCAAAAGCTTTGGGTTTGGCCATGTCATCTACTCTGAACTTGGGACAGTGCCCAGATGTGATGCAGGCAGAAACTTGAAAAGTGCTCATGTGTTTTGGCTCGTCTTCTGCAATCTTAGGATGGCCGTAAGGAAACCATACCTGAGGGGCCCATTGCCTATTCTCACACAGGGCAGAACCATTCCAAAAAATCCCAGCAGACATGCAACCCTTCTAGGTAACCAACAGGACCGTGAGTGAGAAAAATAGATGCATGTTGTTGTATTGGGTATGGCTTATTAGAATTACTGTAGCATAACACTCTACCTCGATTTACCTCCAAGAATGTCTAATGACAATTTCTTCTAGATGAACTCTATCAAATCAAGCAGTTTGAGGGTCAGATTAACTTATCTCTCTGTCTCTGGCCAGAATACAATTCCCACTTCAGTGTTCCTATTCACTGGCAAAGATTTTCTCTTCCCATTCTTCTGATCCAGCTTCTAGTTGCATGTAAGCCAAATATGACCCTTACCCAAGAGGTAAAGGAGGAACTAGGCTGCCCATGTGACTGTCTGTATCTCAGGGTGGAGAGGGTTCTTGTTTGGCTCCATATTGCTCTTCTTTGTCTGGGTCCATTAGTAGAGTTCTGATTAGGTCCATTGCTAAGCTTTGGTCTCCGATGTTGTCTGGCCTAGCTATTCAGGTCTTGGTAGTGGCTCTCTGGTCATATCTGATATTGTCTAATGCTCTATTTTGAGAAGTGAGATGACTTTTGGTGTCCAGATAGGTTCCTGCACANTGCAATGCGGGAGACCTGGGTTTGATCCCTGGGTTGGGAAGATTCCCTGGAGAAGGGAAAGGCTACCCAGGCCAGTATTCTCGCCTAGAGAATTCCATGGACTGTATAGTCCATGGGGAGGCAAAGAGTTGGACACAACTGACTGAATTTCACTTCACTCCAAGTACAAGCTCTTCTTCTTACTAGAAAAATCTAAAACATCACATATATATGTCTAGCTCTATGTTATTCAAATCCCCACATTCGTTTCATTTTACTTAGGTGTAAGCATCATTAAATATTAATAAGTTGATAATATTTAACAGCTTTTATTCTTAAAAGTAAGTAACCCATTTTCAGTAACAAAACTCACAAGGTCTTCTTATCTTAACCAAGAAAAAAGTACAGAACTATTTTGAATAATGTAGCGGGAGTTTTCATAAAATATTTTCCAAAGTTAATAATTTTGTCTTCATTCATAGCTACAATCTCTTTACTGCCTTTTTCCTGCGTGTGTATTTATAAAGAGAGATTTATTTTAAGAAACTGGCTCAAGTAATCACAGAGGCTGAGAACTTAACTTTTACACAGGAATTAAGTTGTTCAAAGCTTTCATTAATTTCCTCTGGAAAGTACAAGTCCAACTCCAAGGGAAAATATTTTTAAAAGGCAANTCATTCATAGCTACAATCTCTTTACTGCCTTTTTCCTGCGTGTGTATTTATAAAGAGAGATTTATTTTAAGAAACTGGCTCAAGTAATCACAGAGGCTGAGAACTTAACTTTTACACAGGAATTAAGTTGTTCAAAGCTTTCATTAATTTCCTCTGGAAAGTACAAGTCCAACTCCAAGGGAAAATATTTTTAAAAGGCAACTTCATGGATGTAAACACGCATTATTGATTATAGACACTTTGGGAGATGAACACTCCCAAACTAGCAATTACATTGAAAACACAGAATCTCTCTTGTTTTCCTCTGGTGTCTTCATGTTCATCACCACCCCTTAAATTCTGAACATTATAGATACATCCCTGTGGATTGGAAAAGGAAATCAAACTTTATTCAGCTTGCTTCATGCCCTTTTCATGTAGTAGCCTAAGATCTGATTTGAGAAAAAAATAAAATGCTGAATTTTAGCCAACCGTCAGTGTAAGTTTGGTGGGCAAGACATAGTATTGAGAATCATCATGGAAGAAAATGTATGCCTTCACTATTGAACAGTAAGGTACAGAGTTATTCACACAGCACACCCAGTCCTTTTGGACCAGACACTCGGAAATATATTTTTCCCCGTGTGTGTATCCATCTCCTATGTAACAATAAGGATGATTTTGGTAGCTAGCCTGGAATAGAAAGCACCAACCAAAATTGGCCTAAGCAATACTGAGACCTTTTGTGTCTTCTTTGGGAGGCAATTCCTGATAAATCTCTTGTGTTTCTGTACATCTTGTGAGCAGAAGCATTGTGTTTCTTTCTCCAGTCTAGCTTTTCAAAGCTGTTTGCATGATAAGTATCTTTTCAAAGGTGTTTACATAACCTTGGAAGATAGAGACAGTGTGTCCCTCCAAAGTTAATAGCAAGCTTCTTTAGTGTGCAGTATAATAAACAATAATGTCTCCTTCATGATCAAAAAATAAGAGTGCTACTGCCCATTATCAAGACTCAGCTTCCACAAAAAGGAATGAAATTGGGTCATTTGTAGAGACATGGATGGATCTAGAAGCTGTCATACAGAGTGAAGTAAGTCAGAAAGAGAAGAAACAAATTATTAACACATATATGTGGAATCTAGAAAAAATGGTATAGATGATCTTATTTGCAAAACAGAAGCAGAGACACAGACATAAAGACCTTAAGTTTTTTTTTTTTTGATCCCGGAGTTAGGAAGATTCCCTGGAGAAGGGAATGGCTACCCACTCCAATATTCCTGCCTGGAGAGTTCCATGGACAGAGGAGTCTGGCAGGCTACAGTCCATGGGAACACAAAGACATGACTAAGAAATGAACACTTTATAGATCAAAAGAATCACATCTGGTTATTGGGGCTGAATGATAATAGATGCCTAAATTATCCTGCTGTCCAAATGACCCTGGATGTGTGTGCCCAGGCAAATGTGACCAAACAAAACTGCCTGAGGAGTGAGTACTAGGATTCTCCAGAAGAAACAGAACCAACAGTATGTGCACCCATCCACCCAGGGGTCGAATCCGTGTCTCATGTCTCCTGTATTGCTAAGTGGGTTCTTTACAACTAGCACCACCTGGAAGCCGTCCACATATACACACCCATGAAAAGATTTATTACAAGAAGCTGGTTCACATGATTACAGAGCCTGAGAAGTCCCGAGATCTACACTCAGCCAGCTAGAGCCTCAGCAGAGCTGACACATGGCTCCAGCCCAAGTCCAACGCTGGAGAAGCAGGAAAGCTGGTGTAAATTCCAGTCCCAAAGCCAGCAGGCTTGAGAGCCAATAAGAGCTGATAATTCCATGGGACTCTGAAGGCTGGAAAAGGCCTATGTTCCAGCTCAATGGTCAGGCAGTGGGAATTATTTGGCATTTTTCTTCTACTCAGGTCATTGCCTGATTGGACAAGTCTCACCCACTCTAAGGAGGACCCTTTGCTTTTTATTCAATCTATGGATACAAATGTTAATCTCATCTGGAAGCACCCTCACAGACATCCACAGAATGATATTTGACCAACTGTCTGGGCCCCTTCAGCCCAGCTGTTGACACATATCATTTATCCATCACAGAGTATCTCTACTTAAACCTTGGGGAGAGAAATTTCTTTGGGAAACCTGAGGCAACAAGCAGGACAATAAGGTAAAATCTATCTGCAGCTTCCTGGTTTTGTAAACAGAAAGGAGAGGGAGCTTATGAGCAGGTCAGGCTATGCTTTCTAATCACCCAGAAACTTTTTAAAAATTTTTACCTCTTAGTTTCTTAGCCCCTCATTCATTCACTCCGTATTTTGTTGACCTGTAAAAATCAGCTAAGTGCTTACACATTTGTCTCACTTGGTAAAAAATGTTTTCTCGGGGATTTTATTTTTCACAATTATGTAATTTGGGAGGGAGATTTATTTTTATTTACTTTACCATTTCAACAAACCATCAGTGTCACCTCTAATATTTTATATAGCCTATACTCTGTGGGGAGGAAGGGTAGTTCAAAAACTATGTACTAGTAATTGAGGACAACAGCAATTTATACTTACTGTCTCATCACCAATGTGAAGAGGAGGAGAGAGTCAGACTTAAGTCATGGTTCGGTTCGCTCAGTCATGTCCAACTCTTTGCGACCCCATGAATCGCAGCACACCAGGCCTCCCTGTCCATCACCAACTCCTGGAGTTTACCCAAACTCATGTCCATAGAGTCCATGATGCCATCCAGCCATCTCATCCTCTGTCATCCCCTTTTCCTCCTGCCCCCAATCCCTCCCAGCATCAGTGTCTTTTCCAATGAGTCAGCTCTTCACATGAGGTGGCCAAAGTACTAGAGTTTCAATTTCAGCATCAGTTCTTCCAATGAACACCTGGTCTCCTTTAGGATGGAGTGGTTGGATCTCCTTGCAGTCCAAGGGACTCTCAAGAGTCTTGTCCAACACCAGAGTTCAAAAGCATCGATTCTTTGGTGCTCAGCTTTCTTCACAGTCCATCTCTCACATCCATACATATAATTCATGGTATGCCATCTTAATAATCCTCTGTCCATCTCTACCACTATTAGCTCCTGGAATAAGAAATGGCAACTCCCTCCGTACTCTTGCCTGGAGAATCCCACTGACAGAGGAGCCTGGTGGGCTACAGTCCATGGGATTGCAAAAAGTCGGATATGACTGAGTTAACACACACACACACACACACCCACCACTAAACATCCATGTGGAAGCAACTGATTCTTATACAGCATTCTGTCTTCTCTGTTCCCAAACCAGCCATGCAGGCCCCTTTTGGGACAAGGTCGGTTCATACTGCTTTGTCTTCCCTCTGCCGTTACCATGGTTTATAGGAGAGACCATACGGCCTTCAGTGATGGCTGATGAGATTTCTTCCCACTATTTTCTGTTCATTTGTTTGTGAATGGGCATGTAACCCAGGACTGGTCAACAGATTGTGAGCAGTGCCTTATGGGAAAGTTTCCTTGTTCTTGAAAATTACACTGAAATGCATCACCCTTTCTTTTTGCTAAACAATGTCATGTTTGGATGCTTCTTCTCGTACTTCTTGCTGGAGGAGGTCATTAAAAAGATGTGACTGTGGGCTGACCTGCAAGCTGGACCCAGGCAATTAGAGATTTCACACGCTGTTCCCTGTCCTCAGAATGTACATTCTGCCCACCATTTCCACACAAGAAGCAGCTTCAAGAATGTGGCTTTGAGAGATAAAGGTGTTGTTGAGACTATCTGGACTGAAAATGTGACTGGATCTTTTTACGTCTTCTACATAAGCTTCTAAGATTCTGGGAGATGGGTGCTGAGATCTATGCCTCGTGTGATCACCCAAGAGAAGTCACATATGTAATTTTCCTTGCTTGGTAATCCTGCTACAGACCAAGATGGAATGGTCTGGTCTCTTATTTTGCCCCCCACATATAGGACCAGTTTACAATAATTCTGCTGTCATCTCACTACCAGAGTTTGAAGCCAATGCAGAGAGGAGGGCAAGCAAGAAGAATCCCAGAGAAGCAATTCTGGAGCCTGGATGTACACCTGGACTCAACCCTATCTTTAATCTTCTTGTCATAAGACAGTCAAGATCTGTGAGACATCACATGATTGCAAGCCCATCAGTTAGCCTGACACAGTTTTATGGATGCTGGCAGCTAGCATGAGATTCCTGAGTAAGTAACAAAGGATGATTTAGTTCTTAAAACCATAGTGATAATCAGAGTATCAGCATGTGATCTGGATCCCTGGGCCCCCAACCCCCTCAAGAGGATGTGAAGAGGGTTGTGATACCTACTCTCACAGTAGGTTGTGTCCAGGAGAGGAACCCTGAGCTTAGGGAACCTGAGTCTTTTTATCATTATTATTATTATTTATTCTTATTGGAGGAATAGTTTCTTTACAATGGTGTGCTAGTTTCCAATGCACAGCACAGTGAATCAGCTATACACACATATCTCTTCTTTTTTGGATTTCCTTCCCACTTAGGTCACCACAGAGCAATGAGTAGGGTGCCCTGTGCTATACGGGAGGTTATCATCAGTTATCTATTTTATACATAGCATCAATAGTGTATATATGTCAGTCCCAGTCTCTTATTTCTCCTACCCCTCCTTGCTGTCCATTTCCTTCTCCAGGGGATCTTCCTAACCGAGGGATAAAAAAATAAAGAAAGAAAGAAATCTTAAGGTCTCCTGCATTGAAGCCAGATTCTTTACTGTCTGAGCCACCCAGGAAGCCCTTTTATAATTCATAAAGAAATGATTAAAATTAATGAAAAGTGAAAATCCAGTCCCTCAATCACACTAGTCATATCTTAAGTATTGAGTAGTCACATGGATAGATATAGTCACATGGACAGAGACATGAGTAGTCACATGGATATCACATGGGACATCACAAAGTAATTCCTTAATTGAAGAATATTCTATTAGCACTGGGTTATACAATAACGAATTCCTGTCCCATTGACACTTAACAATAGAACAATCTTGTATCCCTTGATTACACTGGACAGTTTCCTGTACAATAAAAACAAGTAACAGTGGTATATAGCCAAAAATGACNGACATCACAAAGTAATTCCTTAATTGAAGAATATTCTATTAGCACTGGGTTATACAATAACGAATTCCTGTCCCATTGACACTTAACAATAGAACAATCTTGTATCCCTTGATTACACTGGACAGTTTCCTGTACAATAAAAACAAGTAACAGTGGTATATAGCCAAAAATGACCCTTGGAGATCTACTAAGTCATGAATAGTTTGTGTATATACTACTACACAGATATGTAAAGATGCATAAAGCATTATTTAAATACATGCATATGAAAAATGCATGTACATGTAACTATACAATATAGTACTTACGTATTTCAATTATTCTCTAATATTGCCTCTCTGACAGAAGACCATTTCTGCATTTGTGTCAGCTTAAAAGTGAAACTCTTCTATGCCTTTCTGGTTTCCAGGTTTACAAAGGCTCCCTTACATGTTGCCAGTTTATTTTGAAGCCTGACTGCAGGAAGTCCATTTCTGAGTGTGTCAACTTCACTTCTGGTCTGAAGGCACCTGTAGCAAAAATTGACTTATTGATTATCATTATGATAGCAGGTACCTCCCCACCAGTGTAAGTGGGCACCTTCCTCAACCTGGATGAGCAGCCAGGAAGGAATTCATCTGGGAGAGAAAAGGGTATGATGAGAGAAATCATGATTGGTTTAGGCAGTATCAAAGGTACATCTTGAATAGAAAATATAATATAGCCATGTGAAGAACAGGTTAAGAAATTTCCAAGAAACTTGGAAAAAATGAAGAGATCTAAGGCACAAGGGTGGACATTGGCACAGTTTGTTCTAAGAAAGCAAAGACCAGGAATTGCTTATCTAAGCATCACCCACCATACCTCCCATAGTGCAGTCCGCCTGAACTACCCCTTGCTTCTCAGAGCTTCATTCACACATCCTGTCTCTCTTCTTCCCACTGTATCTGTGGCCTGCTTCCTCAAAACCACCCTGAAGCTCCTTCTTCAGGAGATTTATTGCCCTTTCACCCCGTAATGTCCACCTCTACAAAGCCTTGTCTGAGTCTCACTCTTGCACATTCTTTGTGTCACTGTTTATCCTCTGCACTTTCCCAGCCACATCATATGTATATTTCTCTTTTCCCATTAAACTTTGAACTTCGGGGTGCCACACATGTGTCTTACTAATATAAATTCTCAGGGCCCAAAACATAGTATGTGTTTACCTGGCTTAAAAAAAAAAATAAGCTGATGGATTAATAAATGAAAAACCAACAAAAAAGAATAATGGATGCATGAGAAAGAGGTTGACAGAACAGCTCAAGGCAGTGAATTATTGAGGCCTGTGGGGATACAGTGGACGGGCTACTAAGGAGACAAGAGCTTTTGCAACTTTTATCAGTGTTTCTGAATTACTTAGGATTACTTGGTTTGCAAGTGACAAAAATCCAACTCAAAGCAGTGTAAGCAAAAGAAGGAATTTTGGGTTTCTGTAGCTGATGAGGCCAGTGGTACAAGCCTCAGAGATAGGAGGACTTATCGGGAATCAATTGTTCCAGCTTTTAGGCATGCTGTTCCTATGTTCGATTTGATTTCAGACAGTCCGCTCGGTGTGGTGATCTGGCAGAGCCACAGTGGCAAACGCCTATGACTGCTTCCTGCTCCACCAGCCTGCAAGGAACGAGATCCTCCTTTTTCCTTTTTTTAAAAAAAGTGTATTGATTTTTATTTCTGGCTGCACTTCACTGACGCTCACAGGCTTTCTCTCTTGGCGAGCAAGGTCTACTCTTCCTTATGGTTCCGTNGACTCTCAAGAGTCTTCTCCAACACCACAGTTCAAAAGCATCAGTTCTTCAATGCTCAGCTTTCTTTATGGTCTGACTCTCATATCCATACATGACTACTTTAAAAACCATATAGCTTTGACTAGATGGACCTTTATCGGCATTGTTATATAAGGTAATAAATCTCTTCTTAACATTGAGCTGCTATTGCTTACTTATTAACCATGTGATTCATGTCCAGATTGGTTCACTCATTTTATTTTTCTTTCTGGCAGAGGAATGTGCCAATCAAACCTCATTTCCTCTTCCTTCTTACATTACTCTAAAAACTCCATGTAAATTGATGTTTCCCCACTACTGCTAGTGCTAGGTACTTTTAGGTGTCATTAAACAGCATTGATTCATGTGGTGACATAGTTATTCTTTCTTATATTCTCTATATCTTCTAATTAAATGGCCAGGAATTAATCTGGACCCTGTGTATGCTTTTAATATTTGCTTTTACCCAGGAGAGTCTTTAGTGGACACTAAATATGAGTGAAATTCTCATAATATTTTGGTGGTTTCCTTGCCTTTGGTAGCTCAATGGGTAAAGAATCCATCTGCAATGCAGGAGACACTGGAGATACGGGTTCAATCCCTCGGTCAGGAAGATGCCCTGGAGGAAAGCATGGCAACCCACTCCAGTATTCTTGCTTGGAGAATCCCCTGGACAGAGGAGCCTGGCAGGCTGCAGTCCATAGGGTCTCAAAAAGTTGGACACGACTGAAGTGACTGAGTGTACACACGAATGTCTTTAGCTGTACCATTAACAACTGTATGTCAAATAATGGTAGTTTCAATTTAAAGAAGTGCAGAAGATACAATTTTATATACATGTATACAAGTAAAAGAAACCAGCCAGTTTTTACTAAGATGTTAAATGCACAGAAGTACAGGCGCTATGTTGTAATGCGGAGGACAGTAATATAATTTAGATGATTATGGGCTTGAAAGTGTCAACAAGCTGAAAAACACCTCTGCTGAGTGACTTGACTAAGGTCACTTTTGCTTATAAACTTATATAAACAAAATGTGGTCTGGTATTGAAAGTTTCAAATGGTTGCAGAGTATGTTTAAATAAGCCATGAATCTGAAATATTGTATGAAGTGCTACTTCGGGGATGTAAATTTTAATGCAAGATTGTGTTTTATTTAAGTGGCAGACAGGAGGGATCTTTCAAGAGTCATTGGTTTTGTATCAATTTCTGCCATGCAAGGAGAGGCAGCACAAGGGTCCTTCATGTGACGGGTATATGGAGACTAACGGCATTCGAGCAGTTCCAAAACAAGAACTTGAGACCACCTCCAAGGTGCTGAAATAAACCTTTCCAGGTAATTGTGGATTTGCTCTCAGTGAAGTTCAATCACAGTTAGGCACTGTGGAAGTTAGGGACATCCTTCTTTCACACAGCAGATACACTGATAAGAAAAAGTTCCTTCAAACTCACATGACTTGACAGTAGAAACAGCCTCACTTGGAAACATCAGAAAAGATAATAACATATGAAGCACAGGTTCTCTTAAACCACACCAAATGAATTTAGCAAATGAACAAATGAATTTAGCAAACGATGAGATTTCAAAAGTTACATATTGTGCCCCTCATGGGATTTCAGTAACATTTTGTTCCATTAAGAATGGGGGTAAGTCAGTACTTCCCTGGGGGTGCAGTGGTTAGGACTTTGCCTTCCAATGCAGGGTTTGCTGGTTCAATCCTTGGTGGGGGAGCTAAGGTCCCACATGCCTGGTGGCCAAAAACTCAGAACATAAAACAGAAGCACTATTGCAATAAAGTCAAAAAAGGCTTTAAAAATGGTCTGAATAAAAAGAAAACAGTATTAAAAAATAAAGAATAGAGGATAAGTGCAATTGAACCTAAGAACTACTGCTTTTCATTGAGTGCTAGAATATAGCTATTAGCTTCAAATGGGAGGCAGAAAATAGACTTCATAATGAAAATTTCCTGTAAATTTACTCACTCTCATTAAGAAAGACGTTTTCTTATTGCCCTTAATTTCCCTGGTAGCCTAAAGGAGTAAAATTTAAAGACTAATAACAAAAATAATTGTTCAGTTCAGTTCAGTCGCTCACTTGTGTCTAACTCTTTGCGATCCCATGAACTGCAGCAGGCTAGGCCTCCCTGTCCATCACCAACTCCTGGAGTTTACCCAAACCCATGTCCATCAAGTTGGTGATGCCATCCAACCATCTCATCCTCTGTTGTCCCCTTCTCCTGCCTTCAATCTTTCCCAGCATCAGGGTCTTTTCAGATGAGTCAGCTCTTTGCATCAGGTGGCCAAAGTACTGGAGTTTCAGATTCAACATCAGTCCTTCCAATGAACACCCGGGACTGATCTCCTTTAGGATGGACTGGTTGGATCTCCTTGCAGTCCAAGCGACTCTCAAGAGTCTTCTCCAACACCACAGTTCAAAAGCATCAGTCCTTCTGTGCTCAGCTTTTCTATCATTTTTTTTTAACTTCATGTAAATAACTGTTAAATGAAGTTAAAAAAAAAGATAGTGAGGAAATAAGAAGAAAGGATATTTCTTTCAGTCTGAGGCATTGTTTATTAGCAAATATACTCTTTTTAACATAAGCTGAAATAGGCCAACTATTTCCTTTTGCTTCACTCTGAGTTTTATCTGCATCGATTTCTGCTTTAGGTGCAATATTTTGAAGTTTAAAATGCCAGGCAAGTCTCGCGGAATTAATACATTTTAGCATGCAAAGTGTTTAAGCATGAATTATTTGGTATAAAACTATTTTAAGATGGTGGAAAACACAGGCTACATACTGAAATTATATCTTGAAAAGACAAAGTATATAGTTTTTATCAAATATATAAGGTTATAGTAGTAATTCTATAAATAATAGCAACATTCAAAGAAAAAGACCAGTGTTAAATTTCCACTGGATTTTTTTCAGGTTTGATATAAAATAAAAATATTATTCTCAGTGTAAACTACTTAAAAGCACATCTTGTAAATCTCTGTGAGTTATAGCTGCATCCCCCTAAGAGTCAAATAAAACAGATCCTTTTTAAAAATGTCTCCAAATATTGACAATTTCAAGAAGCAAGCCCTATGAAAAGAAATTTAAAATGAGGAAAAATGGAGAAATAGAACACGTATTAAAAAGTAATATGTTAGGAAAAATAAGTGCTGGTTCTTTTCAAGGGAGGAAAGAACATTATAAACACAGACAATGTAAGCAATCAAACAAAGAAACCTGTGGAAATTCCAATAACACTGCAAAGATGAAAATACATATATACAAAATTTGGATTAAAATAGGAGGAATATACCAAAATTAGAATAATGGATTTGAATGCTATTTAAGAAGAAGCAAAAGTAAATAAATAAATGATTAAGAAAACAATGTGAAATTGTATAAGATGGAGAGTTTGTTAAGAAAGAGGGAGAGAGAAACAGAGACACTTGGACAGATGCTCTGAAATCACACCAAATGAATAAAAGAAGCCCTCTCCGAGTGAAAGGCTTACAGGTGATTTTCTAAATGGTAACCCACTCCAGTATTCTTGCCTGGAAAATACCATGGACAGAGGAGTCTGACGGGCTACAGTCCATGGGGTTGCAGAGTCGGACACGTCCAACAGACTGAGTATGAGCATGTGTTACATGTTTAGTAATAGAATAAATAAAGGCATTCTTAGGGAATTAGGTGCTGGGAAAAACTGAAGGCAAAAAGAGAAGGGGGTGCCGGAGGATGAGATGGTTAGATAGCATCACCGACTCCGTGGACGTGAATTTGAGCAAACTCCGGGAGACTGTGGAGGACAGGGAAGACCGATACACTGCAGTCCATGCAGTCACAGAGTCAGACATAACTTAGCAACTGAACAACAACAACAAAATATAGTTGCAGCTAGTATGTGTATTTCAGTGATCATTAAATCAAGTTCTTATACAATTTTATAATAATATTTTAATGATTTTATAAGGAAATAAACCCGGCAGTTTTTCCCTTTGATACAAATGTTCGTAGTGTCTAGAAATCTCATGTTTTCGTATTTATTTTCACTTTAAAAAATGTCAGGTAGAAGCCAGCTCCAATCTAGCATTTCTGGGACATAAGTAGAGGGAAAAGATTACTCTAAAGGTCATGAAGAAAGGAAAAACCTGTCCTCTTTATATGTCCTTGGAGAATCAGCTTAACAACCTACATTGGTTTCTTAGAAGACTGGTACCAAGCTGTTTAAAAAGAAGGTCCATATTTCCAAGATTCTATTTTCTTCTCATCTAAAAATATCTTGGAATGCGATAGTCTTGCAACCTCTTTGGAACTTGGCTTTCCTGAATGGCGTTTCAAAATAAATTCAGTTGCTTTATTATGGAAGGTTTGGTTAGGCTTTTATCTTGCACATTATTTTAGACCCTGACAATGAATCCAAAAATTCAAAACATAAGCAAATAATTCAAAATTATCCTTGAAAAGCTACGAATGAGGCAGTATTTGTAGTGAAAAGAATATCAAACTGGAAGAGGATAAAGCTATATTTCTGGATTTGTCACCAATGTCTGTGACAATTCATTTTGATTCATTGGGGTCCAGTTCTCTGATCTGAAAAATAAAGAGGCTGAGTGTGATGTTTTCTAAGTTTCTTTGCAATTTTTTTTAAAAGTCTGTGAAATGTCATGAATTAAATAGCCTTGGTATTGCTAGGACATATGAATTCTGTGACCAGTGAAGAATATTAAAATCACTACATTTCAACTGTTTTTCAGTGAGGAGAGATATAAAGAAAATATTGTGTAACTCTGAAATTCTTAATATAGGGAATTTTAGTAGTGCAGTAATTACCAAAGCAAAACTTTGAATCGCAGAAAAAAAAAATCAAGCCTCAGATTTTCCTGAATTATCTTAGTAAACTGCCAACAACCAGAAATGTGGTATATTTAAAAAAAATTAATTTTAATTCACTTATTGCCCATTGAAGACAGAATGAAATATCTACTCATACAGATCCTTCCAAAAGGGCTCACTCCCCAAGCTAGGCCAGATTTAGTCCGTGATATTGTCTGGATACTAATTTCAGTGTCTTGCTCCCTGTCTCTTTCTAGTGCGCATGTATGTGTGCTAAGTCGCTTCAGTCATGTCTGATTCTTTGAGACCCTATGGACTGTAGCCCTCCATGCTCCTCTGTCTATGAGATTCTCCAGATAGGAATATTGGAGTAGGTTGCCATTACCTTCTCCAGGGGATCTTCCTAACCCAGGGGTCGAACACCTGTCTTTTACATCTCCTGCACTGGCAGGTGGATTCTTTACCACTAGCATCACCTTTCACACACATGTAATTAAGGAGAAATAGTCTTTCTTTTTTATCAGTCTTTCTAGTTCTGTCCAGATATTGATAAAATATTTAACAAAATATACTTGGAAATTGGAGAAATCATTGATTCCAGTTTTCTAAAATATCCAAGGTCTAAATTCTCAATTTCCCAGACAAAATACAGTATCTGGGAAGTGTATATGTGAAAGACAATGGTCCATATGCTATCACTGTAATATTGATAATATTATATGATTATACACATATAGAATAGTTATATTTATATGACAGTATGCATGTGTGTTTAGTTGCTCAGACGTGTCCAACTCTTTGCAACCCCATGGACTGTACCTTGTAGACTTCACTGCCCATGGAATTCTCCAGGCAAGAGTACTGGAGTGGGTTGCCATTCGTTTCTCCAGGGGATCTTCCCAACCTTGGGATTATATGACAGCATCTCCCTCTAGACTGTGAACTCTGGGTGGAAGTAGCATATTTCACTATAATTCCCCAGGACTTTGGACATGGTGAATGTTCAGAGCATGTCTGCACAACTAATGTTGGATGACTCAAGATTTAAGAATATACCCTGGATTTAAGTCACATTGATTTAGGATTTTGGTTTTGCTTCTTTTTATTTAAATTATTTCCCCTATGTTTTCGTATTATAAGTAAAGTCAAGTGATTGTAATATCCTAGAATCATTTGATAATGAAATAATATTTATAAAATTATTTTGTTGTATATTGTATCCAAATACATTATTATTATGATAATTACCAATATGACATTATCCTAAGTGTAAAAGTAGTCCTCCAACTCAGCAGTTACTCTACCAGTTCTAATGTCACCTGGAATTTCTTTGAAAGATGTAGAACGTTTATTCTTTTTTAAGACAAGACTGAAATCAAATATAGTTACGAGGAACATCAAGTGACATGGATATATCCCAACTGCCAACATCAGCTTTTTTCAGAGTTGGATACAGGAAAGAATAACTTGAGCAAGATATGAAATGGGGAAGAGGAGGCTTGTGAGGAGGGGTAAAGCTTCAGGTTTCCCAGTCTAGCCCTGGGATGTCAATGCCCTGAACTCTGCTCAGAGGAATTTTTAAAGTACTTTTTAAGTGTTCCAACTTTTATATAAAATATTTTGCAAGTTCTTTCTCACTTGAGAATAAAAATGGCAACTTAACAGAGGGAGTATAGTCTGGGAGTAAAGACTGTGGGATAATATATTCTGGTCCGTTGCAGTCTGGACTCTAGCACTTACTAGCTGAGTGACACTGGAAGTAGAGCACTCTGAATCTTGAGTCCTCATTTGCAAAACCGGGATGAAGTAACTGAGTGCATCATTAGGACTTCACATTAGCTTTCCACCCACCATATCCACCGCCACACATCTGACAGTATCAACCAAACGTGAAACACACTCAAAGAAATAATGAAACTTTCTCATTTGAAGTGGACAAAGTGGGGAGCTCAGAAGCCCCAAATCCTTAGTCCAGTTTTTTGTGGGGTGTCCGTTTGTACCACATTCAGATGAACAAACTTTTTCTTATGCTATTTTTGGAAGGAAGCAATTTAGGCAGAGATGAGTTAATATCCTTCTGTTATAAAAACCTTCTCTTCTAATGGAATAATGTTCCTTGTAAATATGCTCGGGCTTCCCTTGTGGTCTCAGCAATGCAGGAAGACCAGGGTTGGGAAGATCCCCCAGGGAGAAGGGAAAGGCTACCTACTCCAGTATTATGGCCTGGAGAATTGCATGAATTGTATAGTCCATGGGGTGGCAAAGAGTCAGGCACAACTGAGCTACTTCCATTTTCATAAATCTCTCATCCAACCCAGAGACAATGGTATATCCTTGTGAATCCCTAGAGAGATCTTAAAAATTAACTTGTGAAGTCGCTCAGTCATGTCCGATTGTGACCCCATGGACTATAGCCTATCAGGCTCCTCTGTCCATGGGATTTTCCAGGCAAGAGTGCTGGAGTGGATTGCCATTTCCTCCTCCAGGGGAACTTCCTGACCCAGGAATCGAACCGGGCGTCCTGCACTGCAGGCAGACGCTTTACCATCTGAGCCACCAGGGAAGCCCAACGGTATTGATTTAATTGTTGGAAGGATGTAAAAAGGAGTTTGGCTTGATGATTTTTCAAAATCTCTTATTTTATTGATAAAGTTTTTATTTCCTTTGAATCTACACTGCAATACTTGTTAATAGTACTCTTGCAAATATATGTTATAAATATATCATCAAACTGTTTGCAAGAAGTAAAGGGAAAGGTTTAATTGAAAAAAAAAAAAGCTGAAAAGATTTGAGCAATAACATAAAGTACAGTGGCTTTTCCTATAGGTTGTATCTCATTCTACTTTTGGTTTTCACTCATACCCACTTAAAATCCTGCCTACAGATTTTGACCTGGCAAACACATTCAACATGTCAACTCTTCAGGGAAGATTCCCATCTTTTTTTTTTTTTTTTTTAAGTATAGTTGCCTTACAGTGTTCTGTTAGTTTCTGTTTGACAACAAAATGAATCAGCGTACATATACATATATCTCCTCCACGTTGGACCTTCCTCCCTCTCCACCCCTCATCCTTCCTATCGAGGTCTTGCATACTTTTAATGGTCCTCCCTTTTTTCTTGAATGTCTGTTTTATTTTTGCAACATGACTTTACTGTATCCTCAATGTCTAGAACAGTGCCTGGTACTCAGAAAGTAACAGATGTTGAATGACTGAGTGAATGTCTTTTGTCAAATTGTCTTATATTAACCCCACAGCTTGCTACTGCTGCTGCTAAGTCGCTTCAGTCATGTCCGACTCTATGCGACCCCATAGATGGCAGCCCACTAGGCTCCTCTCTCCCTGGGATTCTCCAGGCAAGAACACTGGAGTGGGTTGCCATTTCCTTCTCCAATGTATGAAAGTGAAAAGTGAAAGTGAAGTTGCTCAGTTGTGCCCTACTCTTAGCGACCCCATGGACTGCAGCCTACCAGGCTCCTCCGTCCATGGGATTTTCCAGGAAAGAGTACTGGAGTGGGGTGCCATTGCCTTCTCCGAACCCCACAGCTTAGATGGATTTAAAAACCAATACAAGACAAAAGATGTCTAGAGCCAGCGTTTTAAACTAGTTAGCTTGGAATTCTATGTTTTATTATTTCGAAACAAATAAACAAAAAAACACACCTGGGGGGAAAATGGTAAGAAATAATATAATCAATAGTGGAGAGATTTCCTCTGCTCTCAGTATGCCAGAGTAGGTTGGCCATCATTGATGCTTTGACATGTTGTGAGGGAAGAGAGACGAGGCAAGCTGTCTTGGAACGATATGCCTTGAGTAACCCAGGCATCTTAGGAAGACTTTCCCAGACTCTGCCTTCTGTCCTACTGTATAAGGGCAGTGGGAGTTTTATGCTATTTTTAAACACACTTGACAGCCAAAATGGATACCTGGCGTATCTTTTCCTTCTGCCTCAGATTCCAGCTTTTGCCTCATCAATCAAGCTGCCCTAATGTTTTCTTCAACCAAAAGAAAAAAAAAAATGTGGAAATACAAATACTTCCTCTTGTGTCTTAAAAATTCTTGCATGTGAAAAAGGATATTGCCACTCAGAGATAAAACAAAGAAAAGAGACTAGAACTGAACTATTTTCTGAGTTGATTATAGGTAAGTAATGTCTTCCCTTAGAATGCTACATACTCAGAAGCAGGAGTAACGACGATATATTTTATGTATCTTCACATATAAAATATAATGATAATTATAATGTATAAACACATCCCAGCCCTTGCGCTAGTCCCCGGTGATACAGCAGTGAACAAAATGGCTAAGTCTTCTACTTTTGAAGGAATTATATTCCATTATAACTGGGGAAGGCAAAAATAAATAAATGAACAACACAAATACTCGCAAGTACTATAAGGAAAATGAAGTTCTATGAAAGATATGATACAGAATAATGAGAGAATGGTGGTGTGCTATAACTTGAGAGATCAGGAAAGATCACAGTGGCACCCCTGAGGGATGTGGGAAGTTCTGAAAAGAAAAAAATTACTGCTCATGATGAAATCAAATCCCTTTCTTCATGATATCTAACACATAGGATCTTTTCCTTTGGGAAATTATACTGACTGGGAAATTGCAGGGAGGACTTTGTCCTCTTCTTTCCACTAGGTGCCCCCTCCCCTCTGCCCCTGCTCTGGCTTATTGTGAAGCTTCCTGCTTGGCTCAGCTTCATCTGCTCTGCTCAGGTCCCAGAAGTTCTCTCTGCTTCAAGGACTCTGAAGTCTACACGTAGCTTGGCCCTTTCTCTTAAGGAAGAATCCTGTGCTTCTTACTTTCCAACCTTGGGGTAAGCTCACAGCTAAGTTCTTGTCTCTCTGGCTTGGTTTGCTCCTGGACCATTCCCCAGTGTCATTTCAGTTTGGCCCAGCCCCTGGGATGCATTTCTGCATGTTCTTCTTCCCAGAGGCAATCTTTATCCAAGAATGCCAGTTACTATGGGGGGATGTGTGTGTCTGAGAGAGAGAGAGAGAGAGAGTTCACTCAGGCCCACAGTGTCTTTCTATACATTACCCACTGGATGTAAGCACTTCCAAATAGTCCAAGGGGCTTCTCAGATGGCTCAGTGATAAGAACCCACCTGCCAAGCAGGAGATGTGGAATTTCATTCCCGAAATTGGGAAGATCCCTTGGAGACAGAAATGGCAACCCACTCCAGTACTCTTGTCTGGGAAATCCCATGGAGAGGAACCTGGCCAGCTACAGTCCATGGAGTCACAAAGAGTCGGATATGATTTAACAACTTAACAATAACATTAGAAACAAATAATCTAAGGGTCTTAACTGGTATGAGGTGACAGGGTGCTGTTTTTCAACAAGGAATAACTAGCACTTTTTTCTGAATGAGAACAGGATCCATCCTCTGAGCCAATACTTCAACCCCAGCATTCTTTTCAATTCCTTTGTTTCCAAGTCTATGTGAGATAAACTACTAGTTTGGGAAAGCCCAGCAACAAGTTGGAGGGAGTAGATTAAGCTAAAGTGATGTTAAAATTTAATTGGATCTTAGGGAAAAAAAGATATCTCTAGTATTTAAACAGAATGTTAGGTAAATGGAAGAAGAAATCTAGGCAAATGTGCAATTGCAATTAGTGGATATATTTAAACTCAGTCTTAGTAATTATCTGTTAAGAATAGGAATCAATAGCTTTTCCAGTGACCTTGAACAAATTGTATAGCTCTTCTTTAAATTCAAAGTTTTCCCAGATGCTGGGAGGGATTGGGGGCAGGAGGAGAAGGGGACGACAGAGGATATGATGGCTGGATGGCATCACTGACTCGATGGGCCTGAGTCTGAGTGAACTACAGGAGTTGGTGATGGACAGGGAGGCCTGGTGTGCTGCAATTCATGGGGTCACAAAAAGTCAGACACGACTGAGCGACTGAACTGAACTGAAACCACAGTTAGTACCATTTTTGTACCACTGACTTCAAACAAAGGTCTCATGAGTATGTATTACATGTTGAGACTTACATATTAAAATAAAAAACAGCTACCATATGAGAAAACACTGCATTGTTGACAACTCACGTCTTAGTGTGAGATGGCTAGATAACATCACTGACTTAATGGACATGAATTTGAGCAAATTCATGGAGATATTGGAGGACAGAGGAGCCTAGCATGCTACAGTCCATGGAGGTCACAGACATGACTTAGTGACTGAACAGCAATAATGTGTCTTGGTATTTACATAGCACCTCTAAGAGCTGGTAAATTACGCTCCAGTTAACCCATAAGGAGCAGCTGAGTTTCTGCTCAATTTCTCCACAGTATTAGCTTGTGTGTTTCCTTTCTTTCCTTTCCTGGCCATATTTCTAATCTCTTCGAATCATTTAGGAGCAGTGGGAGGTGAGCCACATGGCTTGCAAAATGTTAGTTCCCTGACCAGGGATCGAATTTGGGCTCCCAACAGTGGGATCTTGGTATTCTAACCACTGGGAAACCAGGGAATGCTCTCTTCAGATCATTTTTATTTTTTTTTTTTAACCTCACTTATGAATTCAAACCATTCAACTTTAATATCATTAGTAATTTAATTAATATGTTTCTGTCAGACATCAGCTAGCTGTGATGGTAAACAAAACCCTGTGTGTTACTATAATGATGCCAAAGTTAGTCCTCTTTTTGTGACAACTGGTAATATAAGAGAGCAGTTGTGAGTGTTTTCCACCACAAAAGGCACAACTGAGGGCAGAATAAAACAAATTGGGAAAATAGGACAAGGCATACTTATTATTATATTTTGGGGCTCCCGAAAATATAGACTTGGCAGCTAAACCAACCACCACCACTATTATATTTTAGGAAGACTAAGAAATTTAGTCAGAATATCAAAACTGTTTGGTTTGGGATAACCAAACATTTTATTTTTATTTTATTGGCCCCTTGAGGTCCGTGTGAGGAATGGCAAAAAAAGTCTGAGTTCCTTGCCAGAAGAAGGTCACTAGATGGTTGAAAGTTAATAATTATAATATCTAGTATTGAATGAAGAACTCGGCCATTGTTCTTGGCATCAGAATATTTTTTTTTTAAACTCTGACACAATTCTTGATTTTAGAGATTGCACACTTTGTTAGGGACAAAGTATCATTAATTTTAAACCAAAATGAGAAGTATAAAATGGGCCATAGAGTACAGAAGAGAGTGAACTGGCTGGTATGAAAGAACGCAAAGAAGAAATGACATTTAAATTCAGTGTTTAAACAAGAATTTGATTGTTGGAGAATTAGAAGTTTATCAAAGGGAGAAAATTTTGTAGGCAAAGATGTTTCAGAGTGAGTCGTCTTCTGATGCTGCTGCTGCTGCTGCTAAGTCGCTTTAGTCATGTCCGACTCTGTGCGACCCCATAGATGGCAGCCCACCAGGCTCCCCGCCGTCCCTGGGATTCTCCAGGCAAGAACACTGGAGTGGGTTGCCAATTCCTTCTCCAATTTCTGTTGCTGGGAAACTGCAAATTGACTAGTGTGATTGGAATAAAATATACTGGTAGGAACAACAGGTGGAAATTAACTGTGGAAAATTCTGAGAGAGATGGGAATACCAGACCACCTGACCTGCCTCTTGAGAAATCTGTATACAGGTCAAGAAGCAACAGTTAGAACTNGAGGCCTGGTGTGCTGTGATTCATGGGGTCACAGAGTCGGACACGACTGAGCGACTGAACTGAACTGAAAATTTGAAGACAGAGCAATGTATCTTGAATGCCTTAGAAAGGGTTTGAAGTTTACCCTGTAGGCAATTGAGTACAGTTGGGACAACACAGAATTTTAAGTTGGATGTTAGCATGATCAATTTAGGTCAATACTGGTAACTGGACTCACGTGTTAAATAAAATTCAAGCCAGTTTCAATATTTATGTCTTTCAAATCATTTCAATAGAAGCTATATTTTTTTTGTTGTAGTAAACAGGTATGCAAGCAGGAATTCCACAGAATATGAATGGATATATAAGTTTTGCTGTTGATTTCTCCATCATCTCTGGGAAGAAATTTATCATTAAAGTAAAGTTCACAGTCCCCCAAAATAATATCACATGAAATGAACTATATGCTGAAAATAGAATTAACTGTAATGTTCAAAATAACATTATTTATTTTCTCTAATTTTCTGGTCATGTTATAATTAATTAATCAGGCTTTTTTAAGCCCTTCTTTTCAAATATGTTTTTTAAAGTCTTCGTTGATTATAATATATTATATTTATCTAATATATTTACTTAACTTTCTAGTTATTTTTAGCATTAAATAACAAAAGTCCATGTTAGAACTTGAACCCTGAGATTAAAAAAAAATTCCTAGATGATTTTAATACACTTTTCTACTTTAGTAAATATAGTTAACATGATATTAGTGTTAACGACACACAATTTTTCAGTTAATCAGAGTCAAAATCTGAGTAACAATTCCTTTTTTTATATATTGGCAAACTCTGAATGCTGTTGGTATAAAAAAAGAGATATGTTCTCCTGAAGAGATTACAAAAAGCTTTCAAACTTTGTCAAAAAGCTTATTTGTATGAACAACATGTTTGGTTACTTTATTCCTAAATAGAAGGGGGAAAACTGGAAGCAGTGACAGATTTTATTTTATTTTCTTGGGCTCCAAAATCACAGCCATGAAATTAAAACACATTTGCTCCTTGGAAGGAAAGCTATGACAAACCTAGACAGCTTATTAAAAAGCAGAGACATCACTTAGCTGACAAAGGCCCGTATAGTCAAAGCTAAGGCTTTTCCAGTAGTCAGGTACAGATGTGTGAAAGTGAAAGGGTCGGTCACTCAGTCAACTCTTTGTGACACAATGGACTGTAGCCCACCTGACTCCTATCTCCATGGGATTTTCCAGGCCTGAATGCTGGAATGGGTTGCCTTCTCCAGGGGATCTTCCAAAACCACAGATCAAACCTGAGTCTGTTGCTTTGCAGGCGGACACCTGTTCATCTGAGCCACCAAGAAGCCCACAGATGTGATAATTGGAACACAAAGAAGGCTGAGCACCAAAGAATTGATGCTTTTGAACTGTGGTGCTGAAGACTTTTTAGAGTCCCTTGGACTGCAAGGAGATCAAACTAGTCAATCCCAAAGGAAATCAACCCTGAAGATTCACTGGAAGGACTGATGCTGAAGCTCTATTACTTTGGCCATTTGATGCGAAGAGCTGATTCATGGAAAAGACTCTGATGCTGGGGAAGATGGAGGACAGGAGGGAAAGAGGGTGACAGAGGATGAGATGGTTAGATAGCATCACAGAATCAATGAATATGAATCTGAGCAAACTCAGAGAGATAGTGAAGGACAAGGAAGCCTGTCATGCTGCAGCCCATGTGGTCACAAAGAGGTGAACACGACTTAGCAACCAAACAACAACACAGTTCCTAAACAGAAAGTCAAAAGGTTGCTTAATAAGGCTTTAAACTAATATTAATAGTGCTGAGCAGGATACCATCCATTTATTAAATTCTAGAGGTACTTCTGCTCAATGAATAAATGGAGCACTTCAGTTAAACCACTCATAAACTGATTAAATATACAACCATTATCTATTTTACTGACAACTGTTCACCATTTCCCTGAGGCTTACCACCTGCTGTTGTCAATACTTACTTATTTATTAAGTGTTCACATGATTTAAGCACTGAACACACCCAGTGAATTAAGTCTCCCTAATTCTTAGAAGTTTACCATCTGGTAGGACATCATTTGGCCTTTGCATACATTAAATATGTCACAGCAAGATATAAAGGCAGTTTCATTGACATATTCATGTATTCTTAGATGTTATTTGTGTGCCTGCACGATTCTAGGTGCTTTACATATACATAGCGAGAAAGGGTAAAGGACTGACAACTAGGATGAATGTGGTATCTGTCTTCATGGAGTGCATAATTGGAAATGCTATACATGCCAAGAAAATTAGAAAAATGAAAGTATTGTGCACTTCCATAATTCAACCACTAGATTAAATTTAGAAAGTAAAAAATATCTTATTTCTCACAGTTTTTTTTTGTTGTTGTTTTGTTTGTTTGTTTGTTTTTTAGTTTTGCCCTTGTTACTTCTTATTTTTTTAGGCTTATTGTTGAATTACAGTCACTCTTTTTTTTTTTTTAATGTTACCCAAGTAATTCAGTTTGACAAGTCTACCAGTGTGCAACTCAGAATGCTCACCCAAGTCATTCAGAAATATTCCATTTTTGAGAGGACCATGATATGGGACAGGTTTAAGTGAGGAACTTATATACTGCTGCCCTGCAGAAAACACCTTGTAATTATGACTTAAAAATTTCAAGCTTTAATATGCAATGAAGGTTACCACAAAGGGAGATAGGAGGCAAGCTCAAAAATATTAGAACTGACAAATTTGAGTAAAATACATGAAGAAATAAAAGGAAACAATGTAAAGTGTTGTCTGATTCTTAAGAAAATATTGCAATTTCTTAAATTTGGCTTTGCTGTTAACATAACCATAGAAAAAATGAGTGATGTGGTATATTTAATTAAAATTCTATAAACGAGAAATTATAGAAAATACATTTCTAAAAAGAAAGAGAAAAAAAATCAAATCTGAATTTTTTTCTTTTGTACAACAATATTTTCCAAGTATTATTCATGTTAACTTCTCACTCCTAAATTTATATACGGCATTCTGGCAATCAAACCAGTTTAAAAATGAAATGCATAATGTTTCATTATTTTCATAGAAATCTAAGGAACAAAGTTCATTTGGCTGGCTCTTTTATCAATCAGAATTTTGATCACTATTGGGACTCAGAGAGGATATGACACAAGAGATGAGGTGAATTTTTTGCCCACATAAAATAGTAATAAAAAATAAAGGTGGGATTATTACTTCTTATCTGCTAAGCTTCATTATCCATCTGTCTTATGTCATTTCCCAACCACATTATCAGTTCGTCTTTCCTTGGGTGCTTCTGATACTTAACAATGGTTTAATTACAGTTACCCAGAATAATACGGAGAACAAAATGATTATACACTATAAAGAATGTTTAATTTCCTAGTGTTGGCCACAAAATGAATTTCATCTAAATGCCTTTATTAATTATGATTAGAAGTCTAGTCCAATATCTATGGTCATGGGTGATAATGTACTCCAGTGTCTTAGCATCTTATTTTTCTTTCCCTTTTTTTTTTTTTTTTTTTTGGCCACACTGTCCAGCATGTGAGATCTTAGTTCCTCGATGAGGATGAGGGATGGAACCCATGCCCCCTGCAGTGGGAGTATGGAGTCTTAACCATTGAACTGCCAGGGAAGTCCTGTTGGCACTTTTCACTCATTTAATCTGTTGGATAAAATATATGATCAAGAAGGTACAGTCATGAGTAATATATAGGTTCCCTGCAACTTCCCCACTTTCTCATTACACAACTCTTTTCTATCTCTTTCCTATTGTAATCTATGACTAATTTATAGCATCTGAAAGCTGACCTCAAAGAAAAAGCTTCCCTTCTGCTATCCTTTGATCACTGTGGCAGCTACAAACTAAATCACTTTGCAGGTCTGTCAGTCTGGGCATCCAGGGATAGACTGTCAGTCAGGTGATAAGCTCTATTGAGCATCAGTGTGCCTGCAGGGCACTGCTCTGGCACTGTGGGATGTTATAAAGGTACTGAAGTACCTGCAAAAGCCCTAACCATCAGGGGTTTTAGAGTAAAAGAGCAATCAATTCCAGGATGAATCTTTGACTGTATAAAGGAGATCTGCTTCTGCTAAAATTTTCCTGTCATCTTCTGGCTTCAACCTCTGAGCTTCCACCAGGGTACCGATGAGATTGCCTATGACATAATTTCATAATTCAGCAATCTAGGTGCAGTCCTGCCCAGAGAAGTTAATCATTTTAGGGAGAGAGTAATGAAAACAGTTCCTCTTAAAAGGAAAAAGTGTCATTGTGTACACAAGAGAAAAAGTAATCTTTTGATTATGGGCAACGACATTCAATTAACAACACATTCAAAATTTTTGTGCCATTTAGCAGTTAACTTCATTACCTAACTTGGAGAGCTTTAAAGAAAACATTTTTTTTTAGATTTTTTTTTTT
>SJYA01000257.1:511378-605807 GCA_006410615.1 Neotragus moschatus
TTTTTTTTTTTTTAATTGTACATAGAGATCAATGGGTAATACAAAATTATGCAGTGTTAGCAGCCCAGACTCTTATCAAAACCAGGCTTTTCTCTCTGTATACCTAGTTGTATACAAAAGTTTTAGGTGATTTACATCATCTTCTGGCCAAAAGGCCAATTAACATTTTATGGCCCTTTTCTGATAATGGTTTGTTAACCAGAAGGCTTATTTGTGTTAAAAGTGTTGTTAACATCAAAACTACTATATGTCTTTTTCCATACCCAGTTTACATTGATTAACATCCTCCCAGGTGCCCAAAAGATAAAGAATAAGGAGGTCTGGCAGCAATCATTGAGTCAACAGTGAAATCCTGTCACCAATAGGATTTTTGAAAAGGCTCTGTAACTTTAAGATACTTTAAGCTATGTGCCCCTCGCAGTTGGGGGCTGTAAGCAATTCACAAGCTGTAAAAGATCAGGGGAACCTGTTAGGCAAGTTAGAGCGTTATCAGAGGGGGTTCGGGTTATCAGAGGGGGTTGAGCTGAAACACTCCTTTCAAATGCAGAAGACTAAAGCCCTGAGTTGACTTTTTCCAGAGAGTGTCAGAAGAATAGAAAAAGTACAATGTCAGGCAGATTCTTATTTTTGGGATACATGCTCAGGAAATACCAGGGGGAAACCCTGAGACTCGAATCGTCCTTGCCCATCGAGTCTCTTGCCACATGACCCTGTCACGGGTGGGAATCCTCACGCTGGCTCCCGGCAGCAGGCATATTCTGGTTTCCTTATTTTTGAGGTGTAGATGCTCAGGGAAACACAGGGGGAATCTCTGCCGCATGACCTTGTCAGGGGTGGGATTCCCACGCTGGCTCCCGGCAGATTTCCTTCCCATTTAGGTTAGCACAGAGCACTGAGTAGAGTCCCCTGTTCTAGGCATTCATCTTTCATTACTTATCTATTTTATACATAGTAGTGCACATATATCAATTACAATCTCCCAGTGCATCCCAACCTGCCTCCTTACCCCACGGAAGTCCATATGTTTGTTCTCATGCATCTCTGGCTCTATTTCTGTTTTGCAAATAAGTTCACCTATACTTTATACATTTTCTCAGTTCAGTTCAGTCACTCAGTCATGTCTGACTCTTTGCAACCCCATGGACTGCAGCAACCCAGGCTTCCCTGTCCATCACCAGCTCCTGGAGATTGCTCAGACTCATCTGTTGAGTCAGTGATGCTATCCAACCATCTCATCCTCTGTCATCCCCTTATCCTGCTGCCGTTAATCTTTCCCATCATCAAGATATTTTCTAATGAATCAGTTCTTCATATCAGGTGGCCAAAGTATTGGAGTTTCAGCTTCAGCATCAGTCCTTCCAATGAATATTCAGGACTGATTTCCTTTAGGATTAACTATTTTGATCTCCTTGCTGTCAAGGGACTCTCAAGAGTCTTCTCCAACACCACTGTTCAAAAGCATCAAATTTTTGGTACTCAGTCTTCTTTATAGTCCAACTTTCACATCCATACATGACTACTGGAAAAACCATGGCTTTACTACAAGGATCTTTGTTGACAAAGTAACATCTCTGCTTTTTAATATGCTGTCTAAGTTGGTCATAAATTTTCTTCCAAGGAGCAAGCGTCTTTTAAATTCATGGCTGCAGTTACCATCTGCAGTGATTTTGGAGCCCAAGAAAATACAGTCTGTCACTGTTTCCATTGTTTCCCCATTCATTTTCTAGATTATACATATAGTTGTCTAGATTATACATATAAATGTTAGTATATGATACTAGTTATTCTCTTTCTGGTTTACTTCACTCTGTATGACAGTCTCTAGGTCCATCCACATCTCTGCAATGACACAATTTAATTCATTTTTATGGCTGAATAATATTTCATTGTATACATGTGCTATATCTTTTCTTTCCGTTCATCAGTTGATGGACATCTGGGTTGTGTCTATAGCCTGGCTATTGTAAATCAGCTGCAATGAACACTGCAGTGCTTGTATCATTTTCAGTTATGGCTTTCTTCAGGTAAATGCCCAAGAATACATGCACTCATCTCACCTGCTAGCAAAGTAATGCTCAAAATTTTTCAAGCAAGGCTTCAACAGTATGTGAACTGAAAACTTCTGGACGCTCAAGTTGGATTTAGAAAAGGCAGAGGAACCAGAGGTCAAATTGCCAACATCCATTGAGTCATAGAAAAAGCAAGAGAATTCCAGAAAACATCTACTTCTTCTTCATTGACTACACTAAAGCCTTTGACTGTGGGATCACAATAAACTGTGGAAAATTCTTAGAGATGGTAATACCAGACCACATTACCTGCCTCCTGAGAAACCTGTATACAGGTCAAGAAGCAACAGTCAAAACTGGAAATGGAGCAATGGACTGGTTCCAAATTGGGAAAGGAGTACATCAAGGCTGTGCATTGTTACCCTGCTTATTTAACTTATATGCAGAGTACATCATGTGAAATGCCAGGCTAGATGAAGCACAAGCTGGGATCAAGATTGCCGGAGAAATATCAATCAATCAATATCAAAAAGATATGCAGATGACACCACACTTATGGCAGAAAGTGAGAGGAACTAAAGAGCCTCTTAATGAAAGTGAAAGAGGAGAGTGAAAAAGTTGGCTTAAAGCTCAACATTCAGAAAACGAAGATCATAACATCTGGTCCAATCACTTCATGGCAAATAGATAGGGAAACATGGAAACAGTGAGAGAGTGTTTATTTTCTTGGGCTCCAAAATCACTGCAGATGGTGACTGCAGCCATAAAATTAAGATGCTTGTTCCTTAGAAGGAAAGCTATGACCAGCCTAGACAGCATATTAAAAAGCAGAGACATTACTTTGCCAACAAAGATCCCTGTAGTCAAAGCTACGGTTTCTCCAGTAGTCATGTATGCATGTAAGAGTTGGACCACAACAAAGGCTGAATGCCAAAGAATTGATGCTTTTGAGCTGTGGTGCTGAAGAAGACTCTTGAGAGTCCCTTGGACAACAAGAAGATCAAAACAGTCAACCCTAAATGAAATCAGTCCTGAGTATTCATTGGAAGGACTGATGATAAAGCAGAAGCTCCAGTACTTTGGATACCTGATGCGAAGAACTGACTCATTAGAAAAGACCCTGATGCTGGGAAAGATTGCAGACAGGAAAATAAGGGGATGACAGAGGATGAGATGGTTGGATGGCATCACTAACTCGATGGATATGAGTTTGAGCCATCTCCAGGAGCTGGTGATGGACAGGGAAGCCTGGGTCGCTGCAGTCCATGGGGTTGAAAATAGTTAGACAGGACTAAGTGACTGAACTCAACTAAAGGCCCAGGAGTGGGGTTACTAGGTCATATGGTAGCTTTTAAGGAAGCTCCATACTATTCTCCATAGTAGCTATACCAGTTTACATTCTCATTTGTTATATATGAGTGGCATTCCCACATGTGCAGAGATAGATGTGGTTTAAAGGAGATAATGACTACAGAGCATGGGATTTCTTTTGGAGGTGATGAAAATGTACCCAAAGTTAATTGTGGTGCTACAATTCTATGAATGTACTAAAAGTCATTAAACTATGAGATTTCAATGGATGGAGGTGTACTGTAGGTAAGTTATATCTCAATAAAGGTGAATTTTTAAAATTCCTTGTCTGTATCTGAGGTCTTATTGTCAAATAACAATAACCACAAACAGCATGCTTGCTTCTCTATTGATCGATTCCATTTGACTGTTTACAAAATTCAGTTTACTCATTTCCCCTAGCTGACATAAAAGGGAAAAAATGGGCTTTGAATGCTGAGCTTTTAAGAGTCTGAGTCAGATATTACCTAACACACAAGCTTTCATGAAATACAACCTTTTTAATTACCCAGCTGCATTCAATTATCCAAAATGCAGACCAAACACATAGTTGTTCTCACCATTCTCTGACTTGGATGGGTACCCCTTTAGCTCTGTCTGTGCATGTGGGCTATTGAAGTTGTTTCTTTTTCCTTCATCCTTCCCCCAAAATAGTTGTCAAACAGACTGTGCTGAAACTCATTACATTAGCAGAGTGTGACTGAGTTGTTTCAATGAATCACTGTGCCACAAATCTTTTTTCTTTTAACCCATTATAACTACACAAAAGATGCTTTCAAACATATTATATTATTCCTAAGTAAGTCAGAGAAAGTGCATGTGTTTTATGATTCACTTGCTTTCATCCTTTCCCAAATGCAAAAAAAAAAAAAATCCTAGGTTGTGAAAGAGGTATATGTAAAACAATAACAAAGCAAAATCAAACCGAAATGACTTAAAAGTATACAGTCATTCTGAAGGGAAATAAAAGATGCCAGGCACCTATGGCTCCTGGCTACCACAGCTTGAAGACAGAACTGTGTGAAGCCAAATCATGGCTGTCATTTACCCAAACCAGCTCCCTGCCCCAGCTTCCCTTTTAGAGTTTGTTCGGTTCTAAGGCAAACCCCAAGATACCTTTTAAGCACGGGAAACTGATTCTTTAAGTTCATTTTTAAACTTTTTTTAAAAAATTAATTTTTATTGGAGTATAGTTACTTTACAGTGTTGCATTAGTTTCCATGAAAGTGTCAGTCGATCAGTTTTGTCGGACTCTTTGTGATCCCATGGACTGTAGCCTGCTAGGCTCCTCTGTCCATGGAGTCTTCCCCTCCAGGCAAGAATACTTGAGTGGGTTACCATTTCCTTCTCCAGGGGATCTTCCTGACCCAGGAATTGAACCCAAGTCTCCTGCATGCAAGCAAATCTTTACCGCCTGAGCAACCAGAAAAGTTTCTATCATACAGCAAACTGAATCAGCTATACATATACATGGGACATCGCTGGTGGTTCAGCGGTAAAGAATATGCCTGCATTGCAGGAGATATGAGTTTGGTATCTGGATTGGGAAGATCTCCTAGAGAAGGAAATTGCAACACACTCTAGTATTCTTGCCTGAGAAATCCTAAGGACAGAGGAGCCTGGTGGGCTACAGTCCATGGGGTCACAAGAGTCGGACATGACTTTGTGCTGCTGCTGCTGCTAAGTCACGTCAGTCGTGTCCGACTTTGTGCGACCACATATACCACATATTCTCTCTTTTTTTGGATTCCCTTCCCATTTAGGTCATCACAAAGCACAAGTAGAGGTCCCTGAGCCATAGGGTAGGTTCCCATTAGTTATCTACTTTCTACATAGTATCAATAGTGTATACATGGATAAGGAAGTTAATTTTCAGTAGTAGTTATTTCCAGCTTGAAAGAAATTCTGAAGTTAAGCCAACTCAAGTGCAATTCAAGGCTGTAAATTAATCCAGATTATACTTCAAATGTTCAATAAAGAAAACAGGATGATCAAAGAGACAGGTCAGTCTAGACCTTCGTGATTGAAAAGACTGCTCCTCAGGTCACACGAAAGCCCAGACTTTCAATCTTAGCATTAATCTTTTTCTGAAAGCAGCAGAGATCATTTTACTTTATTTATAATTAATTGGAGTATAATTGATACGTAACTTATATTAGTTTCAGATGGATAACATAAATAATTCAATATGTGCATATATTGCAAAATGATCATCACAATGCCTGGTTAACATCTGTCACCATACACAGATACAATTTTTTTTCCTTATGATTAGAACTTTTAAGATCTTCTCTCTTAGCAACTTTATATATGCAACATAGTATTATGGACTACAGTAGGTAGGAATTCTTAAGAATTATGAAAACTTCATTCATCATTTATATCTTGGCAGTTGATAATATATTGGCCCATTAGTGGTGACTACCTGAATCATCAAATCCGTTGTCTTTCTTACTTGTCTTTCCTCTCCTACCCTCTTAGCATAGATATTCTTTACGACTCATTATTTAGCCTCGGCTAGTCTAAAGTTCATCATTGAAACACTCATCTTTCTCGTGGATTTACCTAATTTTTTCATAAATACCAACCAAATCCTTGTCTCCAATCAAGTTCTCTTATTCAAGTGCCAAGATTCCAAATGCCAGTCAGAAACTTGTATTTTATGTCTGCAACTGAACTCTCCGTCCATGCCCACCCCCCAAAGAACTTCTCGTCCTAACAACTCTGTTTTGTCAGAAGCTATCACCATTTTCTCACTTTCCTGAGCTATCAGAAGAGTCATTTTGAAACATCATTTTCCTTCATTTTCTATACTCCATTCAGTCACTAAGACTTAGTTAATTTTCCTTTAAATTACTTCATTATTTACATAACCCTTTATATATTTACACTGTCATTTTCAAAGCGCAACACTCATAAACTTTTTCCTGGATTACTATAACAGGCCCCTGGCTGACCTCCCTGATTTCATAGTTGGCCTCTTCGAATTAACGTCCAGCATCCTTGTTGGATAATCTCCCTTAATTATTGCATAGGCAAATTAGTTCCAGGTTCAAAAGTTTTGCTGGCTCACAGTTATGTGATCATTTGTCTGATGCCATTCTATGTCAAAAATCTTTACCGGAGGTCATTGTAAAGCCTCAGTTCCTCCATATACTCTGCTTTGATTAAAACTTTCATAAACTCACGTTCTTCTGAATTACTCAGAAAATAGGCTTTATATAACATAAATTATCAATTGATTGCATAAAGCTTTATTTTGTCAATATTTTTTCTTGAGTGTTAGTTGAGATTCTTGAACGTAGGAATTAAGTCCTGCCTAGTTTAATGATAATGATGAGGATGGTTTAATGAGGATGACACTGATTTTTGCAGATCACTCACAGGAACAGAGCACAATTATGTTAGAACATAAACCGATCACTCCTGAAAGAAAAGAGAAAGAAGTTCTTCCAAAGAATTGACAAGATCCAAATCTGTAAAGATAAGACACACAACAAGTGCCATGTTTGGGAGCAGGGCTGAAGTGCAGAAAAGGGACTTCTGGGAAGTGGATTCTATCCAAATCAAAGATCAAGGAAGTTCCTTCCAAGCAATTTGGCAGATTCTAGAAACAAAATAAATGCTTGGGAAATGGGAATGTTGGTAGTGACATNCAACAAGTGCCATGTTTGGGAGCAGGGCTGAAGTGCAGAAAAGGGACTTCTGGGAAGTGGATTCTGCCCAAATCAAAGATCAAGGAAGTTCCTTCCAAGCAATTTGGCAGATTCTAGAAACAAAATAAATGCTTGGGAAATGGGAATGTTGGTAGTTACATACGAGAGATGAGCAGTCACAGCCTATGAGACCAGAGTTTGGGATTGTGGTTTTGTAGACTGGGGAGTGGGATCAAGCAACTACAAGTGGAAACTAATCAAAGAGACTCTGCCATCCCTTAGGTAAAACAAGGGGGTCATAGCCTGGTGGGCTAAACTCTTCCTCTCCAGAGGACGGGATGGTTAGATAGCATCACCACCTCAACAGACATGAATCTGAGCGAACTCCAGCAGGTAGTGGAAGACAGAGGAGCCTGGCACGCTGCAGTCTACGAGGTCACAAATAGTTGGACAAGACTTAGCGACTGAACAGCAACAGAGGACGTTTTTTTGTGAGAAAGCTTCTAAGAAGAGAGATTACGTGTTTCTAGGTTCTTCCCTCTTGGTCAAAGCATGAAGTGAGAAATTCTGATGGTGGGTGCTAACCCATTGGCTTGNCTCAACAGACATGAATCTGAGCGAACTCCAGCAGGTAGTGGAAGACAGAGGAGCCTGGCACGCTGCAGTCCATGAGGTCACAAAGAGTTGGACAAGACTTAGCGACTGAACAGCAACAGAGGACGTTTTTTTGTGAGAAAGCTTCTAAGAGGAGAGATTATCCATACGTGTTTCTAGGTTCTTCCCTCTTGGTCAAAGCACAAAGTGAGAAATTCTGATGGTGGGTGCTAACCCATTGGCTTGTGTTTTACAATTAAGATAATAGCTAATCTAAAGTAAATCCATACATGTCAGAAATGTGGCATCTTTTTTCTTTCTTCTCCCTGGAACAGTAGCAGGCAGTGACCTGGGCAAGTGTCTAGTCTGAAGACTCTGTTCCATGGAACATTTCTGGACCAGAGAGGGAGTGCCAGAGGAAGGAGATATAGAAAAGTCACAGTTCATTTCATTCTTGTACCAAGCCAATTTCTGCAGCATCAACAATGAGTGTAGAGCATACTGTGTAGGAGAAAAATACCTGTCATCTGTTCAGAGACGGTTTTTCTGTCTCTGGATAAGATAGGATAAAATGTTCAAAATTAGTTTACTATCTCAAATCAGAGAAAGAAGATTTTCTTCGTAGAAACTGGAGGATTGGACATATTCTTGACATAGGTCTGATAATATAGAAATTAGATCTGTATGCTAAGGCTTTGCAGTGGTTAGCAAACCATAGGTTTGAGGAACCTTGTCAAGAAACCTGGTTATATTTTACCTAGCAATAAGAGATATGCTGAACGGCATCTTCCTGGATATATTTTATTAAAACAAAACCAATGCCACCAAAAAATGCAAAATGAAACCAAAAAAAGCCTTCTATCATTTACCTAAGGACAAATTTTGGTTTTTATTCTGTATGGAATGAAGATTTACTAATACTTGAAGTAATGGGACTAAATAGTGATTACTTAAAGGCAAGTCTTCTAATGGCTGGTTATCTGCTGTATTATATTTTAATACAAGATAAAGTGTGGTTAAGATATAAATTGCTTACTTTCCCTGTAAGATATATCTATTTTTGAAGAAGGCAATGAATAAAGCCATTAGAAGCATGAAAGATACCATATATACACTGTTTTTAAGATAAAGTCATATTCATTCATTCCACAAAATCTTATGCTTTGTCAGACACTGTTCAAAGCAGTGAGAATATAATGATAAGCCAGACTAAGTTCCTGCTCTTAAGGAAATGACAGGGGAATTGAATGTTGCCAGGAGCACGTCTGAGCCCTCTTGTCTATCATTTCTGCTCCTCTCTGTGTGCCACCTTGGTCTCATTAGGATTGCTTTCTTTACACTGTGAAAGCATACTTGCCTACAGTTCTTGGGTGTCCAGCTTTGCAAGCTTAAAAATAACTACTGATTTTTTTTTTCAATTTTTCCATTTTTTCCCGGATATCCATTTCTTATGCAGTACATAGTGATTGAAATATGTGTCTAAATTTATAAAAAGGTCACAGCCTCCTTTGAAAACTATCGTCATAGTGAAAGGAAGAACATTTCCTGAAGTGTCAGCAGATACTCAAAAGACCGAACAGTATACAGGCAAAGAGCACCTGATAAATTCTTCAAATACACAATTTACATTATCAGGAGATATGGGAAACAAAAGAAAGCATCAGGGAAAAAGGAAGCTCAAGAAGTCACAAAAAGCCACAGTTATACAGCTCAAAAATTTGAGTAGATATTTCAGCTTCTGTCCAGGGCAGAGAAGCCAGAATACAGAGCTTATCTCAAGTAAATGAACTGCCCACTAGGTCAAAAATAAAACACTTGTCAAAGAGAAGATATTACTGAGTTTCTATAACACATCAGCTGTGATGCTTAAATCAAAATTTTAAAATATTACATATGAAAAGAAACAGAAAGATATGACTTGGGAAAAACAATAAAAGACAATAGAAGCTGATGTCTGGATGACTCAGATGTTGAACTTAATTTACAAACAGGACTCAAAAGAACCTACTGTAAATATGTTCCTAGCTTTAAAGTAAAAGATGGCCATAATAAATAAATAGATAATCCTAGCGAAGAAATAGAAACTAAAACAAACTAAATAAAAGTTCCAGAACTGAAAGGAATAAGATATCTGAAGTGTAAAATTCACTGGATTGGATTTAAAGCACATCAGAGATTCCAGAAGAAAGAGGCCAAAGATCAACAAGGAAAGAGAAGACTTCAGCAATGATATAGGCCAACTAGACCTAACATATACCTATAATACAGAAAAATACATTTTTTTCATGGAGCATTCTCTGGAAGAGACCTTATTTTAGGTCTCTTCCGGTAAGTATAAAATAAGTATCAATAAGTTAAAAAATTAAACCATGCAAAGCATGTCTTCTGACCATAAAGAATGAAATTAGAAATCAGCAATAGAAGGGAAATTTAGGAAACTCAAAAACATGTGGAAATTAAATGACACACTCCTAAATCGTTAGTAGGTGAAAGAAGAACTCCCAAGCAGAATGAGAAAATACATGGAGATGAATAAAAACAGAAGTATGACAAAATATAGAAAATCTTTTAGGATGTAGCAAAAGCAGTCCTGTGTGGGAAATTTGCAGCTATAGACACGTACATGTAAAAAGAACAATGTAAAATGAATAACCTAGCCTTTTAACCCCCACTCCTGTACTCTTGCCTGGAAAATCCCATAGACAGAGGAGCCTAGTAGGCTGCAGTCTATGGGGTCACACAGTTGGACATGACTGAAGCAACATAATAGCAGCAGCAGCAGCCTTTCAACTTAAAAAACTAGAAAAAGAAAAGTAGACTCAGTATAAAGTGGCAGGAGGGAAATAATGTCAAAGGCTAGAGTAAAAATAAGTATTATAAAATGGATGGTAGAAAAACAAAGCCATAGTTGTGTCTTCAAAATGATTGACAAATTGGCAATCTTTTAGCTAGGTTGAATAAAGGATAGGAGAAAATTACTAAAATTGGGAAAAAAGAGGGGGCATCACAACTGACCAGACAGAAAAAATAAGAATTACATGCGAATACTATAAACAATAGTGTGCTAATAAATTCAGTAACCTCGGTAAAGTAGCCAAAATGATACCACCTAGGTAGAAAGATACATACTACCCAAACTAAATAAAAAAGAATTTAAATTCTGAATAAGTCTATAGCAAGCAAAGCGATTACATTTTTTAATGCAAAAAATCTTCCCGCAAAGAAAAGCCCAGATTCAGATGGTTTCACTACTAAGTTTTGCCTAGCATTTCAAGAAGATTTATTGAAACATTCCCACTTGTATCTCCCCTCCAACACACACACACATGCAAAACAAGAAGAAACAGAAGCACAAGGAGGAGAAGGAGGAGGAGGAGAAGGAAAGGGGGGCACAGCGCCAGTATTAGACGGATACCAAAACAAGATTAAGGCATCACAAGGAGNTTTTGCCTAGCATTTCAAGAAGACTTATTGAAACATTCCCACTTGTATCTCCCCTCCAACACACACACACATGCAAAACAAGAAGAAACAGAAGCACAAGGAGGAGAAGGAGGAGGAGGAGAAGGAAAGGGGGGCACAGCGCCAGTATTAGACGGATACCAAAACAAGATTAAGGCATCACAAGGAGAAAAAATTTCAGACTTATGTTCCTATGAACATAGACTCAAATGTCCTGAACAAAATATCAATTTTCAAGTTGAATGAATCCATGTTATGCGTTCTAAGTTGCATCACTAGTGTCTGACTGCTTGCAGCCCACCGAGCTCGTTTGTCCATGGGATTCTCCAGGCAAGAATACTGGAGTGGGTTGTCAGGCCGTCCTCCAGGAGATCTTCCTGACCCAAGGACTGAACTCCCATCTCTTAAGTCTCCTGCATGGGCAGATCAGTTCTTTTCCACTAGCACCACCTGGGAAGCCCAAACTGAATCCTGTGACTTATAAAAAGGATTATACTTTGTTACCACATAGAGCTCATCCAGAAAAGCAAAACTGGAGTAATACCAGAAAATCTTTTATATATTACAGCATATCAATGCAATAAAGGGCAAAAACCCTTCTGTGCCTCAATAGACACAGAAAGAGTATTTGACAAAATCCAACACCCTTCTTTGATAAAATTACTCAACAGATGAGAAGCACAATTTCCTCACCTAGTAAAGTGTATCTCTGATAAATCCTCAGCTTAGTATCACATTCAATTGTGAAAGACTGAAAGTCATATTATAAAGTTGTAAAATTGTTGACTTTCATGGGGAATAGATGAAGGCTCCTAACAAAGTAATGAGTAGAGGGTTGTTCTAATTTTGTTGTTTGTTTTTTAAGAGTCAGAGGGGTTAGGAGCAAAGAAATAGAAATATTTATTTTAATATCTAGCAAAGGTTCAATTAAGAACCATATGGAAGTTATTTTTCGCTAGGAAATATTAGATGACAGAAGCTTTTCTATGTGAATAACTCCTTATACATTTTAATAGATTAACATCAAACATTCTTTTTGTTTTGATCAAAACTGTATTTGAAATTCTTTCAGGATTCATGAAACAAATTTAGTAAATGTGTCACAGGGAAAACTTTTCAGCCTTAACATCTACTCTCAAGTTTTAGGTTTTGGAGGCTAAATTATTCATTTCCTCCCTTTAGTTTTGAATGAAGTGTAAAAAACATATATACTGACTCATTTACTTAATTCAGCTCTCAATTATCACTGCAGAATTTGACACTGTCACTTTGAGGGGCCACTGATTCATCGGTACTAAAGTAAGAAGTTAGAAATAGTAGAAATAGTTTATATTCTCTGTTCAGTAGCATTTTTTAATTGCCATGCCATTTAATGTCTTCCTTTAAGAAATTTAAAAATAAGCTCTCTCTTTCCAGGTCCCTAGGTTATGTGTGTTAAAAGTGGTAATGCAATATTTCTCAAACTAAAATTAGTAACATATAGAAAAGTATGAACTCTCCAAAGTAACTAATGAAGTAAACCCACAAAAGTTCACATTTTCTCATTTTCATTTTTTGAAAAAAAAATTAACTTCTTTTACTTTAGTGCAAAGACCACATTAGAATAACAAAGTGAAGTGAAAGTGTTAGTCACTCAGTCACATCCAGCTTTTTGCGACCGTGTGTANTGTGGCTCAGTGGTAAAGAATCTACCTGCAATGCAGGAGACCTGTGTTTGGTCCCTGGGTTGGGAAGATTCCCTGGAGAAGGGAAAGGCTATCCGCTCCAGTATTCTGGCCTGGAGAATTCTATGGACTGTATAATCCACGAGGTCGCAAATAGTCAGACACCACTGAGCGGCTTTTGCTTCAGCTTTCCAGTGCTTAACTGTCACTTTATTACATGAAATAAAATATAAATTTAAATAGCTATTAAAACTAGAGGCTCCCATTTTGAAAGTATAGATCTAGAAGTTGAACAACCGATGCTTATTCCTTCTTCGTCAGCAAAATTAACAACCACCAACAATTCTGTCCCATGTAGTGACAAACATGGCATTTTGGAAATAGAAACTGTTCTACAAATCTTTACCACTATAGTTTTTTGCTAATAATGACTAAAATAGAAATTGTATATGCATTCACAAGAACCTGATCAATTCTCAATTTTCAGTATCATCTTCCACCTTATTTAAAACATTTTCAGCCCCAAAACTCCCCTAAACCAAAATTCAAAATAAAGCTTTCTTAGAAAATATTTATTTCTAGGAAAATCTATTCTAGAAAGCTTAGTTAAGTTGGAAGAAGAAAATACATTGTGTTAGCAAATAAACTGTTTGAAACCCACAATGTATGTTTTAATGGCTGATGTGATTTTATAGTGTTTCTTAAAATGCAATTTCTAAATATATGTTCACTGTATTTTTGAGGTAGGAAATACATATATTTTTCAGGATATAACTTTTCAAAGACTTTTATTTCCTTTCACAACAGGAATTTAAAATATAGATGAAAATTTAACTAAAGGAATAGAGAGTAAATAGGAAATATGAGTGCAATTGTGGCAAATAAGTAAACATTTGAAAGAAATCTTACCTCTTTAGGATTCATAAAAAACACCTTTGTTTTTCTATCATTAGTTTAAAAATGTATACTGCTAGTATAGGGCTTCCCTGGTACCTCAGCTGGTAAAGAATCCGCCTGCAATGCAGGAGACCTGGGTTCAATTCCTGGGTTGGGAAGATCCCCTGGAGAAGGGAATGAATCCATTCCCGTATTCTTATAAGGAGAATTCCATGGACAGAGGCTGTCTCTTATACACATCTTGAATATNGCTTCCCTGGTACCTCAGCTGGTAAAGAATCCGCCTGCAATGCAGGAGACCTGGGTTCAATTCCTGGGTTGGGAAGATCCCCTGGAGAAGGGAATGAATCCATTCCCGTATTCTTATAAGGAGAATTCCATGGACAGAGGGGCCTGGTGGGCTACAGTCCATGGGGTCACAGTCAGACACGACTGAGTGACTAAGCACAACACAGCACAGCACAGTAATATAAACATATGAAGAGTTATGTAACACTTTAAAAATGTAGCTAAAATAATCTTTTAAGCTGAAAGTTGATACTTAGTTGAGAACCAATTTACCATAATATTCTAAAATTTAATTTCAGTTTAAAAATAGCCTGTGGCTAGCCTAAACTTGGAAAAATAGCTTCTCCAACTGTTTCCTAAAATATTTTTGGATCTGATTTAAAGCAAAACAAAATAAAAAACAGCAACAAAAATATCTATAATTCGAAATAATTAACTGAAGCTTTTACTGCTATGTTTTTTGCTTGCTGATCTTCCATTATATGGCATTGATCTCTTGGCAAAACTGTTTGAGCTATCCAAATCATATACTTGGGAAACAATATGCATTTTGCTTACCTGTCCAAGAAGAGCTTTGAAAAAAGCCCTCCTAGTTCTCCAATTAAAATGTCAAAGGTATGCACAAAGCCCTTTGCCTGGTAAAGTTAATGATAATGAAACATAGGTTTAGTTTAATTCATTTTTCTAAAGTGCCAGATGACAAGCTTACATTGAATTCAGTCCAGGTTCAAAACTATAATTGATGTCAGCCCAAATTCTCTGCCAAAAACAAACATGGAATCTGTTGCCATGGGCTTTGTTTGGGTTTCAGGTGAAGGGCCCTTGCCATATGGTATTCTTGGGGCACGGTTTTTGTTATGGTGGGTGAGTATGGATGTGTGTGTGTGTGTGCTTTTTAATACTGCAAAGATCCTTCAGTTGTGAGGAAAACAAAGAAAAAGCAATCCACTCATTGCTAGAACCTCTACAGACCACCGACTGTTGAGTACTATTAAAGTTACACAGTGCATTAAACAAATAGAAGTTCCTGTTTGAGATAGTACTTCACCAATGAATTTCTTTATTTGCCCTTGACATCTTGTTTTCTTTTCACCACCAAATGTCTGCGAATTTATAATTAATGAATTGACACTGTATTATTAATATAAAATTCAAGATATTTTGCAGTAGACCAGTGTACTTATCCCAAGTGTAGCACCCCAAATGTTTATTAAATATCATTTGCCTGTGATAGTAGTGTACTTTGGTTTGATGTAAAAAATATTTGATTTAAAAATAGCAAGTCAGTTGAACTGAATAACAAATAAATAGATACTTATGGAATAATATATTAAATAAATAAAATATAAATATTCCAGTATGATCAATATATTTAGTAGCATACCTATAGATATGAAAAATTTAACAATTTTCTTCTGATTACTCAATTAAGTTATTATCAAGGCCCTGCCAAGTTTAAGCACTGCAGAGGAGAAGAGGGCATCAGAGGATGAGATGGCTGGATAGCATCACTGATGCAATGGACATGAACTTGGACAAACTCTGGAAATGGTGAGAGACAGAAAGGCCTGGCATCTGCAGCCCATGGGGTCGCAAAGAGTCAGACACAACTGGGTGACTGAACAATAACCACAAAACCTTACAGGAAACATAGACATAAAAACTCCACACTAAAAATACAAAGAGTTTTCTTGTCTAATAGAAATACATATGAAACAACAGTGAATATTATAGGCAGAACATAATCATAAGTATAAATAATAGAATAGGATTAAAAGCACAAGGATATAAATAAGTCTTGGAAGTGTCCGTAAGGAGGTAGGATTTAATGCAGTTTTAAGAACTAAATAGATTTTACACAGAAGGACTCAGATATGGAACATTGTTTCAGATAGGAGTAATCTCATGAAGAAAAACGAGGAGATGAAAAGGAACATGCTAGATTACTGGTAAGTATGAACATAGGCAGAACTAGCCTGGAAGGCTATATGGGGTACAGTTAGACATCTGCAATGGCAGGATTTGTTAGAGCCTGATTTCAAGGCACTTAGGTTTGATGTGCTAAGAAAGTGTTTTCAGTAAGGTCTGGGATTAAAGATGAGTGCATTTGAGGCCTCTGAAGGCATCTGGTTAGACAAGGAAGGGGGTTCCCTAGGAAAACTCCACATTAGCCTATTTTGTATATGGAAAGACTTTGTTCGATTTTGATGGCTAAATTGCATAGATTTGGTGGCTAAATTATTTAATTTAGAAAAGTTTAGATAGACAATTGCAAACTTCTAGCTCCTTCAGCCAATCAAAGGATAAATTTGGTCCCATGTAAATACCTGCAACACATTTATAGTGCAATCTTTTATCTTCCTGACATTGTGAGTCTTAGCAAGTTATTTACAGAGGACAAAACTTTAGAAACCTTGACTTTCGTTTGTTCCTCCACTATTGCTGTAGTATATTTGCAACTTAACCAACAAAAGTGAAAGAGAAGTCGCTCAGTCGTGTCCGACTCTTTGCGACCCAAGGACTGTAGCCCACCAAGCTCCTCCGTCCGTGGGATTCTCCAGGCAGGAATATTGGAGTCAGTTGCCATTTCCTTCCCTAGGGGATCTTCCCAACCCAGGGATCGAACCCAAGTCTCCCACATTGCAGGCAGACTCTTTAACCTCTGCTCCACCAGGGAAACCCTTAACCAGCAAACATGCCCCCAAATAACAAATTAAATTAGTTGNTCCTCCGTCCGTGGGATTCTCCAGGCAGGAATATTGGAGTCAGTTGCCATTTCCTTCCCTAGGGGATCTTCCCAACCCAGGGATCGAACCCAAGTCTCCCACATTGCAGGCAGACTCTTTAACCTCTGCTCCACCAGGGAAACCCTTAACCAGCAAACATGCCCCCAAATAACAAATTAAATTAGTTGATCCTGCTGACACTATGGAGGGAATATAGTACAGAAATTTTGGTATTAAGTTGTTTCTGTTCAACATTTTAAAAGGATAAACTTTTCAAGATAATTACAGTAAGAGTTTCCTCTTGTCATTTTTGCACTCTCTGTGAGCTCAAAGACTAATTTAAAAATATTTTTTCACATGTAGTAGCTTCATCTATGTCTTTTTTTCCCTGGGCCTTCATACATCTAACAAATCTCAGAAACCTAATGTGCAAGATACATGGTTGATTCAACATCCATCTCATGAGAGTTTTGGCTAGATTCACCTAAATAATTCTGTTTCTAAAATTAAATTAAAAGTCAAGTTCCTGCTAGATAGTATGACTTTCTAATGAGTCTGCCACTAAGCACCTCTCCAGAAGTTACCAAGATCTAGGTTTCAAACATCCTAACTTATATTCCTATTCTTAGGTTAATTATTTAGCTAGCTAACTAGCTGGATAGTTGGACATTTGTCAGAGTTTTCTTTCTGAAATTTTATATTTAAGAATCAGGGAACATTTTTTAAAAATCACTACAGACTAAAAGCAACACTGAGAATCTTTGGACAAAAACTGTCAGAAACAATTATAATCAGTTGGAGATTTTATAATATAAACCAATTAATATAGATTCTAAAGAGAGTAAAGTTTTTAGTTGTCCTCAGGATAAATCATGTTCAAAATGTGTTTACAAATTATCCTGAACTCTAATTTAACCTTAAGATCCACCTCAAGTGAACATATAAACAGTTCATTGACTTATAAGCTCTTTTGGAGTCAATTTTTCCCAAATTTAAAGATAGAAAAATTGAGTAGAAGAATCATATGCACAGTTCTCCTCTTTGGAGGTCATCACCTCTTCACAATCTCTGACACATTCCTGGAAGAACTAAAGAACTGTTTCATCTCTGCTGGAAGTAGTGATTATCATCCAATAGTCAGCCGCCCCAGAGCCGGTGCCCCTGCACTGCTGAAGCTCAGTCTCTCCCAACCTTTGCCCGAGCCACCAGGGAAATCAGTAAGCAAGTGGGACAGGAGACGAGAAACAGAAGTGAGACATCCCCAGAATGTCTCAACCATGCACTCTCTTTCCTTTTCCCTTCTCAATCCATCCATGAAAACTTCAGGCCATAGAAAAGGCCAAGAAATACCCCAGAATAAAATGGACTCAGTAACGAAGTACTTTTACTTACAAAAACAGGTAGGTTTTGGCACTAACATCACCCCACCCACTACTGTTTTTCTCAAACTCTTGATTTCTCCTACTTCCATGACATTCTCATTTTCAACTGACTACAGCCCTATCAATTTATCCACCAGATAAGATTTCCAGTTCTCTCCTTTCTTTCCTCTACCTTTTTAAAATATTTATTTAATTGGAGGGTAATTACAATATNGAGTGGGGACAGGAAAGAAGATTTATCTTGAAGTTTTGTTTACATAATGAGTACACTGTCTCTAGTCTATGTTTTATGCTCATGAACATGATGTGGTTGCTAATGTCCCCAGGTAACCTATTTGTTGGCCTTGCAACAAATGATACAAGTTATATTCAAATTTTCTGCTAATATATATGTCAGGTTAAAATAATAAGTTCCTTAAGATTTTGCACACCTTATTCATTTTTCTATCCCATGCCCTTGTCAGGGACCTGGCTTTGTGGAGGTCCTCAGTGGGTATGGGATGAATGAAAATAGGACTGAATGGAATGGTTATTTCCTGTCATGACAATTCTCTGGAATATTTTTATTCCACTTCCTCAGAAACCAGTTTGGAAATTTTGTGTTTTCAATTATCAAGAACTATAGTTCTAACTATCTGTTAACATTGTGCATGGCTATTTTGGTAATTAGGTTTTAATACATTTAAACAAATAGGTCACTTTGATATCCAAAGTCAATGATCCATTCATCCAAGTAAGTGCCATAATTTGCTTCTGAAGAGATAGCTTCACAGTTAATTCACTTCAATCTTTTTAATAGCTAGCTATGTTTCTATTTCTATTACTACAATTCAATTGAAATTAAGCATTTAAAAAATTAAGCTTGTAACTTGCATAGGTTGAATGAAAATAGTTATTGCCAACTGTGAAAGTTCTAAGAAAACAAATCACCTTGAAGTGGAAAATTATTTTTAAAAAAAGGATAGGACTATAATTCTCATGGGAAAACTAAAAACTAAGATCCTGATATTTCAGATTTTGAGAGAGGAGGTTGATAGAGATCACATGCACATCACTGCATTTTCATACATTCAGTGAAATAAGACAGGAAATAATCATAATATTTTAATTCTCTCACTGATGTTATGATGAACACAGTGACTGCTATTTGAGTTTCTATCAAGCAAAACCATAGATTCTCGGCATAAACTATCCCATTTAAGTACTGCAAGTATACGCTAAGGTAGATAATGCTCTCCCATCTCTACTGATAAGAACACTGAGGTTCTGATAGTTTACACAATTGTCTAAAGTAAGGAAATAAGATTTGAGGCCATGACTTGACATGTGTCTTCTATAACTTCTCTGGTGCCATCTTGCTCTTACATCCATAAATTCTGCTGAGTTATTTCAGACAAAAGTAGCTCTTTAAGTTCACAGTATCATTTAGAATCATAAATATTCATAGAACTTAGTCTTGTAATGCCTAAATTTACTTCATAAAATTCTTTTGAGGTTGAAATAGTGGAACCAAAAAGCAGTCAGGCTGGTTCAAGGCTTGAAACAAGCACTCAGTAAAATTTATATGATGATGACTTATTCCTACCTATCCATTTTTTAGTGATTCATGAAGAAATCAACTCTGAGAAATCAAATGCCAAGAACCCACAGAGAAATGGCAGAGCCTGATTCTCATTTCTCTGTAAGACCTGCTTACCTAGAGAGTGCTTGATAATACATTACTGGAAAACATCGCCATGTATAATCTGGTATGCATATAAAAATAAACAAAGACATTCTTCTCTTCTTGTTGTTTAGTCATTAAGTTGCACCCTTTTGCAACCCCATAGACTGTAGCCCTGCCAGGTTCTTCTGTCCCTGGAATTTCTCAGACGAGAACACTGGAGTTGGTTGCCATTTCCTTCTCCAGGGGATCTTCCTGACCCAAGGATAAAACCTGAGTCTTCAGCATTGGCAGGCAGATTCTCTACCACTGAGCCATCGAACCACTTGGAGCCATCGAACCACTTGTAACCATCGAACTTCGAACCATCGAACTTCTCTAGGTTAAGGGATAGAAACCCACTTGTGAAAGGTGGGTTTCGTAAACCAGCAGCATATGTGTCCCTTGGGAACTGGTTAGGGATGCAGGCTTTTGGGCGCTCTTCAAGACTTGCCAAATCAGAATTTTAATTTTAACAAGATTTCCAGTGATTCATAACCCCATTAGAGAAGCTCTGCTATAACACATCTCAACATGGGAGCAAAAGAAAGATTTGGAAGATGGACCATGGAGTAAAGGAAACCTGGGTTCCAACCCTGTCTCCACCATTTGCTAGTTGTAAACCTTGGACAAGTTCTCTGAAGGATTAAATGTTATAAATTATTTAAAGCACTGAGCACAATGTGGAAATCTTAACCATTATAACAATTAAGGCATACCCAACTAAATTCAGATTAAGAGGCATAATTTGCATGACAATGGGGAGACTTGGGCATGAATCCAAAACTTCCATCTTCCTAATGAAAGTAAGATTTACAGAGCAAAAATTATAAGGGTGATTATGAAACATATAAGTTTAGTTACAAAAATTATATATGTATATATACACACATATTTATATATTATATATTTCTCAGCTGTACCCAAGATATTTATTATCATTCATTATAATTCCCCAATAAATATCATATTAATGCAGGAAAAAGAAACCTGATCCAAGTGTATATTTTGGACTCCATTCACTAGCCATGGCTAGATTCTTAATTGACCATATTATGGCATAAATCAAATTGTGTAGAAATGTACATTTTTCTTTTGAGGAGTGGAGAATTAAGTCAGTGTTAATCTTTATCTTATTGTATTAGTTTTCAGTGTATTTAAAAACTGAAGTTTTGATGAAATGATCTTTTCCCAAAACTTTTGAAAACAGCTTGGCCAAATAAAAGTGAAATAATCTAGAGGACTAGATATGGCCCATAGCACAGCAGTAGATAATGTTAACCAGAAGAGACGATGAGGTGCCCATAAGTTTTAGGAGAATTAGCTTCCCTTTGGTAGGAACGAAGTTATTTTATTACCCGAACTTCACCAAAGCTTTTAAAGACTCAGTGTATCATTTTCTACATTTGGAAAGCAATGAAATTACGATGATCATTTATGAAATGCTATTTTAAAGCAATTTTTTGGATTTGGAAGCATGTTCTATCACTCTTAATGTAATATGATTAAATGGGCCAAATGTGAGCCCTTATGAAGAACACTATGAAATAATCACTTTATAAATGAAAATGGGAGGAACTTCCTGTGCCAACCATGCCTGGTAGCATCTTATAAATCAATTCTCTGTCACTGAACCAAAATATGTGCTCTTTAAATTTGTTTGCCTGGTGTTATATATGAAAACTGAGTGGTTCTAAACGTATGTGATCGATCGTCAGATGGCCTTCACATAGATGGGATAATGAGATAATTATATTACAGTTTTTTTAGGCACATTCTTCTCCCTATATAGGTAATTATATCATCTTCACCTAATTGCTTTTCTGAAAATAATAAGCAAATTATACGCTGCTGGCTATAACTGTCAGATTTAAGTCTGCATTTTTCATTATCTGATGTTAGTCTTTAAGTATTCTGCATATGACTGAGCCACTGAAGTTAATGTCGAGTTTGATATACCTAATCCTTGGTTCTGTGATGAAGGAAATCTAAGGCCATGATTGATTTTGGTGGGTTTAAAATTAATTTGACCTTTTCTTTTAAGTTACAAAGAAGCCTGGATTGTGACAAAGATCTCCTGACCTATTTCTCAACAAATTGTTCACCAATTAAGCTCAGGACTTAATTTTTGGTCATTATAGTAACTTCTCCTTCCATTTATTATCATTTCACACCGTGGTCCTTTAGGGAATGACTTGTCAGTGCGGATTTTTTGCCACTCTAGAGATCCTTGAAATAATATATTTGATAACCATCCTAAAACCTGATTAAATTGCCTGCGATGAGTCTTTTTTTCCTAGAACTCAGCCAGATGAAGTCCACTACAGCAGTTACAGGCAAGTCAGAATGACGTGCATCATCCTCCCCTAATCACAGCCTGGGTAAATCCCTCTTTCTGAGTTTTGAGGTTAATGCATCACGTTTCTCCCTCTCACAGTAATGATGCCACATAAGTGCGCCGTGATAATGTGTTCTTCTTTCTTTTAATTTAAGCTACGCCTAAAGATATTTGAAAAGGTCGCTGACCTTAAAATTGCTATTATTATGTAGAAATGTAGAATCAACCTGAATATTCATTGGAAGGACTGAGCTGAAGCTGAACATCCGATATTTTGGTCACCTGATGCGAAGAGCTGACTCACTGGGAAAGACTTTGCTGCTGGGAGAGATTGAGGGCAGGAGGGGAAGGGGGCAATAGAGGATGAGATAGTTGGATGGCACCACCAGATCAGTGAGTTTGAGCAAATTCTGGGAGGTGGTGAGGGACAGGGAGGCCTGGTGTGCTGTGGTCCATGGGGATCACAAACAGACACGACTTAGTGACTGCATGACAACATATGGAATCAAAATATTTTAATTAGTGTCCACAGATTATTTTCAATGTCTGCAACAAGTTATACAAGATGTTTAAAAATACCTCTGTATTTCATACCCTGCTCTCATCTGCAGCTACCTTATACCTGAAGTATTGCATAACAGTCTAATCTATCTGTTTCTTTTCTAAGTCATTAAAAAAAAATCATTTATTTACATTTACATATTCACTTATTTATTTTCACTAATTATTTCATTTATTTAAATTTAATTCATTTAGTGAGGCTTATTGAATTCATTTATTTTTCTTTCATTCATTTGAAATGTTTATTTAGATTTATTTATTTAAATTTAATTCATTTATTTATATTTATTTGATTCATTTATTATCACTATTTTCTGGCACCCACTGCATGCTCTTAGGGCCTTTAGTACAATAGAGAGCTAAATGAAATAGAATTTCTGTCCTTAAGAATCTTGAAAGCAAACTGACAAAAATGAATCAATCAAAGAACACACAAAAACTATAAAGTTGCCAGTTGACTAGTGCCAGACAAGAGAAGCTCTGTAGTTTTATGGGAGTCAGGTTGGAAGCAAGGGGTGCCTCAATGGGGAGATTTGACCTGGGCCTGCAGGTCAGGGGAGCACTTGCTGATGAGTACTGTTTGAGTTGAGAGCAATAGGGAGACAAGGCATTATGTTGGCGAGGAGAAGGGGAACATCCCTGACGGAGGGTACAGATAAGCAAAGACCTGGTAGAAGAAAGCAGCAGGAAAAAAGAGGACCAATGTGCCCTGATTACTCACCCAGTCCTCAGGAGCATGGTCAAGGGGAGGCTGGAGGGCTGACCGAGAGCTGGGTGTGCCTGAACTGATCATTCAAGGGGAGAATGCTTGCCTTCAACCTAAGAGCAGCGTGATGGCAACTGGGGATGGGGGATGAGTTTGAAAATTCCCTCTGGCTGCATGAGGATGGCAAGGAAAGGGAAGAGCAGGTTAGTAATTTGGGAGGAGGGGTGCTATTTAAATAGCAGCGACTTCATTAAAGGTACCTGGGACTGAGGAGAGAGTAGTGGACAAGGGGAGAAATGAGTTGATTTGCCAGATTTTTAAGAGCTAAACTGAGAGAAGTTGGTGGTCATCCTAAATGTCACTGTCCTGTTATTCGTCTCCAGTGCTGCTTTGCTCTTGTCTTCAACAAATTTGAGCATCAGGATCATTGCCACTGAAATACACGAAGCTCCTACTTGGTTTATGATGGTGCTGCGTCCTGATAAACCTGCCATCAGTTAAGAATATCTTTAGTCAAAAATGCAGTAAATACACTTAACCTACCAAATGTAGCTCTGCTTAGCCTTTGATAGATGTGCTCAGAGTACCTAACACTAGCCTATGCTTGGGCGAAACCATCTAACACAAACCCCATTTTATAAGGTGTTGACAATCATGATTTTTTTAAATGCTGCAGTGAACGTGAGGAACAGAGTGGTTGGATGGATGCAGAATGGTGGTAAGTTTATCCTTGGTTCACTCTCATGATCACTTGGCTGACTGGGAGCTTCAGCTGCTCACAAGAGGGGAACCTACCACATATCCCAGCCTCAGGAAAAGAGTACAATTTCAGATTTGAAGTCAAGTTTCTACTGAATGGGTATCACACCATAGTAAAGTAGTCACCTGAACCATCATCAGTTGGGAACCATCTGTGTCTACACACCATGCTACTCTTTGGGAAAGTTCCTGCCAGCTTGAAACCCTCTAAGTTGGCATGCAAACCTCTCAATAGAACCCTAACCATGTCATCACTTATTTTCTAGTACTCCCCTCAAAGAACTCAATTATGTAAAAGCTATCTAAAACAGTGTCACATAAACATGAGCTGTATATATTTTCCACTCTTACTTCATTCCTCATTTTTTTCAGAATCAAATTTTTGCTTTCCTTCAGTTCAGTTCAGTTCTCTTGTTCAGTCATGTCCGACTCTTTGTGACCCCATGAATCACAGCACACCAGACTTCCCTGTCCATCACCAACTCCCGGAGTTCACTGAGACTCATGTCCATCGAGTTGGTGATGCCATCCAGCCATCTCATCCTCTGTCGTCCCCTTCTCCTCTTGCCCCCAACCCCTCCCAGCATGAGAGTCTTTTCCAATGAGTCAACTCTTCGCATGAGGTGGCCACAGTACTGGAGTTTCAGCTTTAGCATCATTCCTTCCAAAGAACACCCAGGACTAATCTCCTTTAGAATGCTTTCCTTACCAAAGCACTTAATTCCACTTTGATTGCTTAGACCACATCGATCTTCCCTGCCTTTGTCCTCCCCTTCACCAGATGGCTCAGTGTGGGAAAGAATCCACCTGCAATGCAAGACACATGGGTTCTATCCGTGGGTCAGGAAGATCCCCTGGAGAAGGGAAATGGTGACCCACTCCAGTATTCTTGCTTGGGAAATCCCATGGAAAGAGGAGCCTGGTGGACTACAGTCCATAGACTGCAGAGTCAGACAAGACTGAGCAACTGAACACACACACACACAGCAAGAAAAGAGTAAATCCTAAAGTTTAGCTATTGTTATTACAACACACTCATCTAAAATAATGTATTATTTATTAAAATTATGCATTATTAAGCTTAAATTTCTTTCTCCACTTCAAGTTGGACAGCAGTAACACTGTTTTAATAATTTTACATCATTATTATAATTTGATACCCTTTTCTTCCTTCCTAATTTCTCAGACATTATCCAAATCCAATATTTCTTTCTTTTATCTAATTTCTTATAATGACCTTTCAACAGGGCCCTCTGCCACACTTGCCTTGTCAATCCATCTTACGTGACTTTATTTGTTTCTTCTTCATAAAGTCCTGCTTAACATCCTGCTTGCCTTCAGTATGAGGTTGAAACTCCTTAGTGAAATACACATCTCTGGGCAAATACATCCCCTTGGGTTTACCTTCTTCTGCTCCTCTTCCACATTTTAGGCATTGTCCCAAATCTGCTTCTTATCTCTTTCTTTCTCATTTGAAACATCATTCTCCTCCTTTATTTTTTTCATATAAATTTATTTATTTTAATTGGAGGCTAATTATTTACAATATTGTATTGGTTTTGCCATATTTGAAACTTCTCTCCCCTCCTTTATCATCCACTGGATTCAAAGCTCAATGCAAGTCTACTTCTTCTAAAAAATCTAATTCTTTTCTGATTTCTTCAGTTAGATTAAAAAAAACACACACAGATACTTCTCTAGGTTTCTATTCATATCTCCCTCACTCTGAGTTCCCTTTATATTCTTCTGTCACAGTTATTTGTGTGATTGGCTGAGTTTTTATACTGCTCAGAGAGGGATTAAAGCATTCATACCCACCACATAATCTAGCTCAAAGGTGTTAATGGCAGATTGAGTAAATACAGAGCATATTGGAAATAAAGAAGGGTATGAGTGGTGGCAGGCTTCCCTGGTAGCTCAGCTAGTAAAGAATCCACCTGCAAAGGAGGAGACCCTGATTTGATTTCTGAGTCAGGAAAATCCCCTGGAGAACGGATAGGCTACCTGCTCCCATATTCTTGGGCTTCCCTGATGGCTCAGATGGTGAAGAATTTGCCTGTAATGAGGCAGACCTGGGCTCAATCCCTGGGTTGGGAGGATCCCCTGAAGGAGGGCATGGCAACCCACTCCAGTACTCTTGCCTGGAGAATCCCCATAGACAGAGGAGCCTGGTGAGCTATGGTCCATGGGACACAAAGAGTTGGACACAACTGAGCAACTAAGCACCGCACAGAGCTGGTGGTACAGAGAGAGAAAAAGAATGATCCTAAAAGGTTTACAATCTAAATTAGAGTGACTAGGTCCTTTTCCGAATGTATAAGAAGGCAAAGCAAAATATTTTTTTCTTTTCCTTGCCCCAAGCATGTTTGAATGACTTTTCCTAAGAAAATAAGTTAAGTGCCAGAAACCAGCCATAAGCAAAATGTTGTGCCTCTAAAATCGGAAGTTCTGTACTATTAACAGGCTTCCTTGTGACTCATTCATAAAGAATCTGCCTGCCCACACAGGAGACGCAGGCGATGCAGATTCCATCCCAGGGTCAGGAAGATGCCCTGGAGAAGGGTATGGCAACCCACTCCAGTATTCTTGCTTGGAAAATCCCATGGACAGAAGAGCCTAGTGGGCTACAGTCCATAGGGTCCCAGAGAATCAGACATGACTGAGCTGCTGAGCACACATATGCATGTACTATTTACACTACTCTTTCTACATTTTATTCTCTTGTTAGGACAGTATCTCTAGCCCTAGTCATGATGCACAAAATTCTGATATGCCCTTTTAACATGTCTCTGGCATCTTTTTTTAATCTTTTTGGATTGCTCTTTCAATACCAATCTGCTCCTTTAACATTTGACCTGGTCCATGATGTGTTTTGAATTCTCTAAAAATTACTACAGAGATATTACGTCTTTGAGTTTTCTCAATCACATTCTTTCACAGAAAAGACTTGTACCTCTCTCTTTGGTCAAAAGCCGAAGAGAAAAGATGAGGAAAGATCATGTGTCCAAGCAATAATGTCAGGAGTTCTTAGAAATGGAAAACAAAATTTTAAAGCTCAGTATGTGCTTTATTATATACCAAGGCACTTATTTACACATGCACAGATTTAGTTTTTCCCTACGCCCTAAAATAAGACGCCACTGACAGGATTTAGAAAGCCATCGCATTTCTCTATTCCTAAACGTATTATTTTACCAGATGTATTTGTTTCCTCTGGCTGCTATAATAGCTTCTCACAAACTTGAGGGCCCCAAATAACAAACTTAATTCTCTGCCAGAAGTCCAAAATCAGTTTCACTGGGTTAGAGTCAATGCATCACTGGGGCTGGTTCCTTCAAGAGGCTTCAGGAGAGAATCCTTAGCTTTCCAGCTTCTAGAGGCCACATGTACTTCCTGGCATCATCCAACCACTTTCATAGTCTCTCTGCCTCTTCTGTAGTCAGATCTCTCTCTGCCTTCCTCATATAAGAATTCTTGTGATGATATCTTGGACCCATTTGTGTAATTCTAAATAATTCCCCATTGTAGATCCTCAACTTTATCAAGCCTACAAAGTCTCTTTGGCCAAATAAGACACATTCATGGGTTCTAGGCATAAGCACATGGATATCTTTTGGAGCCATCATTTGGCTAACCATATCAGTCTTGTTTCATAAGAGGAGATTTATTGCTTTATCCATTTATTTAAAAATTACTGAGCACATATTATAAATAAATTTTCAGCAAAGTGCTCTACAGTGGAATGCTATTTTTTACTCACTAGTTCATGTCTGACTCTTTGTGACCCATGGACTGAACACGCCAGGCTCCTCTGTCCTCCACTATTTCCCCAAGTTTATTCAGATTCATGTTCACTGAGTCACTGATGTGATCTAACTATTTCATCCTCTGCTGCCCCCATCCTTTTGCCTTCAATCTTTCCCAGCTTCAGGGTCTTTTCCAGTGAGTCGGCTCTTCACATCAGGTGGCCAAAGTACTGGAGCTTCAGCTTTCACAACAGTCCTTCTAACGAATGTTCAGGGTTGATTTCCTTTAGGATTGACTGATTTGGCCTACTGGTTGTCCGCAGGACTCTCAAGATTCTTCTCCATCATCACAAACTGAAAGCATCAATACAGTAAAATGCTAACTTAATCATTGCTAATTTGCAACCTCAGGAATCCCCAGACAAAATTCAAAACCAACCTCCAATCATAGAGGGCAAGGAGAGACTGGAAAGAAAGAGACAGACTTCAGATTGGTAAGTGAGAGAGTTAATAAGCAAGGGAACTTATATGTAAGGCTTGTCTTGGATGGCCACAAGATGAGTAGATCTCCTGATCCATCACCAGAATCTTAAAAGTCCGTAGAGAGCCCTTAACAGGGCTCACTCAGTCATATATTCAGTCTGGATGGTCTCAACAGCCTCTACCCTCTCAAGGTTAATTATGTCTAGAAACAACTGCTAGTGTGGGAATAGTAAGCAGAACCTACACCGAAGAACAGGGGAAGTGGGTGAGAAGCCTCCAGTTGCCTGGATCCAATTCTCAAGTCAATCAGCAGTCATGTCCTCTAGATGACCTCACCCAACAAGAATAAAATACTTTGAAGGTGGAGGAATATTCTTTAGGATTTCTTTTTTTCCTAAGTTTCCAATATGTTCTGTAATATCATATTCACATTGTAATATTACCTGAATGTTGCAAACCCAGTTCACCTCTGAGTCTTACCTAAAGGTCTGGATTCTATCCCACTAGGAACCTACTTACACATAGGACTGATTCTCTAGTGCCAGGCCCAGGTTCCATTTTTACACTGATGTCCAGGCTCCTCTCCAAGACTACTCTACTTCAGAATGCATACCCTGTCCTACATCCCTAGTCTTAGCTCAGTCTGGCTTAGCTGATTAATTAATTCAAAGATCTTATTTTAGCTGTTGGAAATAGTCTTTGAACAGAATCATTGAGAACATCAGTTGCCAATGAAAATAGGAACATAAAAGGTGACTTTGTTTTGCTCACCCAAATTGTCATTACTCATGAATTAAGTGTAACTTCAACATTTTACCTATTTTATTTATACATAGCATTCAAGCACTTAAATCACTTATGATAAAACAGACATTAAAATCCTAAAAGTCTGCTTATTCTCTAAAATCATTATTTATCATTATCATTATTACTGTTATTAGTAACAAGACAATTTAATATATGTAGCATAAAATGATATAGAAATCTGAAACTCCAAATACAACTTTTTTTTGAATTGAAGTATAATTACTTTCCAATGTCGTGTTGGCTTCTGCCTTACAACAATGTGAATTAGCTTATGTGTATACATATATCCCCGCCCTCATGCAGCTCAATACCAAAAAAATAACCAAATCAAAAAATGGGCAGAAGAGCAAAACCTACATTTCTCCAAAGAAGATCTACAAATGGCCAACAAACAATGAAAAGATGATCAATGTTGTTCATTATTAGGGAAATAAAAATCCAAGCTACAATGAGGTATCACCTCTCACCTGTCAGAATGGCTGTCTTCAAAAAATCTACAAACAATAAATGATGAAGAAGGTATGGAGAAAAAGGAGCCCTCTTGCACTGTTGGTAGGAATGTAAATTGATACAGCCACTATGGAGAACAGTAAAGAGGTTCCTTAAAAAATTAAAATCAAATATACCTTTGATATAAAGTCATATTTCCTTATAATTACGCACTAAATTCTTTCTATCTTTGCAGACTCCTATGATGTTAATTTATTTCTTATGGACAATTATTATACTGTGAAATACAGGGGAATGTTGCTGCTGCTGCTACTAAGTCACTTCAGTCATGTCCAATTCTGTGCGACCCCATAGACGGCAGCCCACCAGGCTCCCCCGTCCCTGGGATTCTCCAGGCAAGAACACTGGAGTGGGTTGCCATTTCCTTCTCCAATGCATGAAAGCGGAAAGTGAAAGTGAAGTCGCTCAGTCATATCCGACTCTTCGCAATCCCATGGACTGCAGCTCACCAGTCTTCTCTGCCCATGGGATTTTCCAAGCAAGAATACTGGAGTGGGTTGCCATTGCCTTCACCAACAGGGTAATGGTTGGAAGGAAAACTAGTGGAAAGAGAGAAGCTCTGGTTCCTGACTTTGGTTTGGTGAGAATAAAATTATTTTAAGAGTTTGTTTTAATTAAAATGGTCAAGAAAGAGGAAACAAGATCCTGAGGGCAATGGAGAGTGCTAGTATAGTGGAAAATTGTCCCAAATACTTTCTTAAAATCTTTGAGTAAGGCAGGACAGTTAATTAAATAACACTTTTAAAGTTAGGCAGAAAAATTGAGAAAAATCATTCTTAGAATTCATTCCATCCTTGTCAGTAGTATCTTTAGGATATAATATCTATATATATTCCCCCTGATTTATATGGTAAAGAATCTGCCCGCAGTGGAGGATACCCAGGTTCAATCCCTGGGTCAGGAAGATCCCCTGGAGAAGGGAACGGTCCACCCACGCCAGTTTTCTTGCCTGGAGAATTTCATGGACAGATAAGTCTAGCAAGCTGCAGTCCATGGAGTCACAGAGTCAGATATGACTGAGCAACTAACACTTTCACTTCACCTTCTCTCAAAAGCCAATTCTTTGGCTTAGAAAAGTAAAATGAATAGAAACTCATTGAGTATTTCTTTTTGACACTTTTCCCTTTTGACAGTATTGTTTATGTAAATGAATCATCTTAAATTAAATATTGTTCTATTACTCACAGGTATCTTACCATATTGAATCACATTTACTGATTTATTTTTAGTTTTCCTTGGAAGGATAGACATTTAGTGGGAAGAATTCGGAAAGAAGGAGATGCTGTTAGAGACGCAAAGGCCATATGGGAAGAACAGCTTAGTCGGTGAGATGCTTCAAGGGGACGCTAGGCCAACACGGTTGGAAGCTACACATTTAGGGATTCATTCCATACACTGATCTCATTAGTGAAAGATCATTTCTTTATGTTTAAAAAAAGTGAAAATGTAAATTTTATTTAGGAAGGACAGAAGTTTAACATAACATCCTGGTTGAAGTAAGTTCAATAAAAAAAACAACAAAACAGGAGAATTTGAGAAACCAGCTCATCTCCAGACTTTTACCTGATTATTTATAGAAGCCAATATGCATGTGGTTATACCTGAAATGCCTGACATTTGCAAGCTGAGGTCCTTCCCCATGGAGAAGCAGCCCTTTGGCATGCTTGGCTTTTCAGTGGGATCCAGAATTTATGTATAAATGGAGTATATGCAAACATGAAGACATGGCACACAAAACGCATTATAGGTATAATTGTTCTTTGTGGGGTTTTACCAGTTGTGTACAGTTCAATGTATCAGATCCATCTTATGCAATGTGTCAGATTTCAGTGTAGCTGTCACTAGGACCCTTGACCACTTCCTTCCTGCCAGTAACTGCAAAAACCAGGTTAGCATGAGTACCACCAGAGAACATCTCTCTTCCCACCCATGCCCTGAAACTCTTGTCTGTTGCTCTGTCTTCCTCTGTCCAGATAAAGCACAAGACCTTTGGGATCTTCTCACTGACCAAAGAGATGAGATAAAGCATATCAATATCAATATTTGCTATATGAGAAATTAAAATTGAGTTATTATAAAATATTTAGGTGGTAATTAACTTAAAATAATAGTAAGCATATTTCATGCTAATGGAGGTGATATACTTTCAGAAAAAAATATATCTAAAACAAAAAACTACTGAAAAAAATTACATTGCTTCACATTCCTATAAATCTCTGTAATATCTTGCTAAATAGAAGACAGCTCTGTTCTCATATCTGTTCTATATTAAATCTGTAGTTGAGAAAAGAATAAATATTTCAATGGCTTTCAGAAAACTATGGATATTCATCTTCTATACTATACTATGTTCAAACCTGACAAGAGGTATTTCTAAAAGTTTATTTTTCACAACATGGATTCTAAAGTCACATCAGTGATCTTCTTGTGCTCTGTTACACTGAAATCCATACAAATCTAGTATATTTTGTATTTTGAATAGATGTTTTATCCATATACAATTTTAGTAACAACATACATAGGTCAATTGGAAAATATTAGTTCATTTAGTTGTGAAAATCATCCAGATGTTCACATATGTTAATATATAATATCAAAAATATCATAATTGTTAACATCATAACCAACAAGATTTCAAAAGTTTTTAAATATTGGTAAATGATCAAGTTCGCAGTGGCAGATACAAATTTTCCATTTTTTCTAGAAAGCTCAGATTTTATCACTGACATATACCGTCAGTTATTTGCTCTGAAGACAGGTTCAATGTATTCATTTTTGAGAAAACATCTGCCACAGACCCAAGTCTGATCACCACTATTTGTCATTTTTCCAAGTAAAATTGGAAAAAGAAATAAAATTAGTTCAATTCACAACTGATACAATCACATTAATCCCTTTATTCAGAACATCAAATTTCATATGAAGTAAGGATGCTTTATGTAATTCCTGTTGTATGGTAGACATTAGAATATTAAAAAATATGTATTCAATGCCAAAAATTAAAAAATGAAATTAATACCTTATATGGATTTATCAAGTACATTCTTAAACGAAATTGGCCTTTGTATGTATTGGTGATGTTATTCAGTCACTTAGTCATGTCCAACTCTTTGCCATCCCTTGGACTGCAGCATGACAGGCTTCCCTGACCTTCACTGTCTCTTGGATCTTGCTCAAACTTATGTCAATTGAGTTGATGATAACATCCATCCAACCATTTCTTCCTCTATCGTCCCCTTCTCCTGTTTTCTACCTTTCCCAGTATCACAGTCTTCTCCAGTAAACTGACATTTTGCATCAGGTGGCCAAATTATTGGAGCTTCAGTTTCAGCATCAGTCCTTCCAACGAATATGTAGGGTTGATTTCCTTTCGGACTGACTGGTCTGATCTCCTTGTAGTCCAAGGGACTCTCAAGAGTCTTTTCCAACACCACAGTTCAAAGGCATCAATTCTTCAGTGCTCAGCCTTCTTTATTGTCCAATTCTCACATCCATACATGACTACTGGAAAAACTATAGCTTTGACTAAACAGAACTTCGTTGGCAAAGTAATGTCTCTGCTTTTTAACATGCTGTCTAGGTTTGTCATGGTTTTACTTCCAAGGAGCAAGCATCTTTTAACTTCATGGCTACAGTCACCATCCGCAGTGATTTTGGAGCCAAAGAAAATGAAGTCTGTCATTGCTTCCATTGTTTCCCCATTTATTTGCCATGAAGTGATGGGACTGGATGCTTTTTGTTTTTTGAATGTTGATTTTAAGCCAACATTTTCACTCACCTCTTTCACCTTCATCAAGAATTTATTTAGTTCCTCTTCACTTTCTGTCATAAGGGTGGTGTCATCTCCACATTTGAACTTATTGATATTTCTTCCAGCAATCTTGATTCCAGCTTGTGCTTAATCCAGCCCAGCATTTCTTATGATGTACCCTGCATATAAGTTGAATAAGCAGGGTGACTATATACAGTCTTGATGTACTCCTTTCCCAATTTGAAGCCAGTCCATTGTTTCATGTCCAGTTCTCACTGTTGCTTCTTGACCTGCATACACATTTCTCAGGTAGCAGGTAAGATGTTCTGGTATTCCCATCTCTTGAAGAATTTTTCACAGTACGTTGTGATCCACACAGTCAAAGGCTTAGTCAATGAAGCAGAAATAGATTTTTTTTTTCTGGAATTCTCTTGCTTTTTCTATGATCCAGTGGATGTGACAATTTGATCTCTGGTTCCTCTGCCTTTTCTAAATCCAGCTTGGACATCTGTAAGTTCTCAATCTATATACTTTCGAAGTCTAGCTTGAAGGATTTAGATTGTGACTTTGCTAGCATGTGGTATGAGTATAATTGTGCTGTAGCTTGAACATTCTTTGGTATTGCCCTTTTTCTTAATGGAATGAAGACTGACCTTTTCCAGCCCTGTGGCCACTGCTGAGTTTTCCAAATTTGCTGGCGTATTGAGCACAGCACTTTCATGGCATCATCTCTTAAGATTTGAAATATCTTAGCTGAAATTCCATCACCTCCACTAGCTTTGTTCCTCATCATGCTTCCTAAGGCCCACTTGACTTCTCATTCCAGGATATCTGACTCTAGGTGAGTGATCACACCATCGTGGTTATCCAGGTCATTAAGATGTTTTTTGTATAGTTCCTATGTGTATTCTTGCCACCTCTTCTTAATATCTTCTGCTTCTGTTAGGTCCATACCATTTCTGTACTTTATTGTGCCCATCTTTGCACACTGAAATGTTCCCATGGTATCCCTGATTTTCTTGATGAGATCTCTAGTCTCTCCCAATCTATGATTTTCCTCTATTTCTTTTCATTGTTCACTTAGGAAGGCTTTCTTATCTCTCCTTGCTATTCTTTGAAACTCTGCATTCAGATGGGTATATCTTTCCTTTTCTCCTTTGTCATTCACATCTCTTCTTTTCTCATCTATTTGGCCTTCTCAGACAACCATTTTACATTTCTTTTTTCTTGGGCATGGTTTTGATCACCTCCTGTACAATGTTACAAACCTTCATTCATAGTTCTTCAAGCACTCCATCTATCAGATCTAATCCCTTGAATCTATATGTCACTTCCCCTGTATAATCATAAGGGATTTGATTTAGGTCATATATGAATGGCCTAGTAGTTTTCCATACTTTCTGCAATTTAAGAAGAAAGTTGGGAATTTGTATGTATGTGTATGCATGTATGTATGTGTGTACGTGTGATGGTGAACAATGTATGTATGTATGTATGTATGTATGTATGTATGTGTGATGGTGAACAATTTAAGTATTGTTATTGATAGAGTTTGGTACCATTGCCTTAATTTGTACAGTCACCAGTAGTCTTGCCCACTGTTGCTTTTGCACCATCCTTGCAAATATTAATACAGTGGGAAAGGTAAGTAGCATCCTACTGTTACGAAAACAGTTTTGACCTCTAGGAACTCCAGAAAGCGTCTTGTCAATCAGTGGGTGTCCACAACCACACTCAGATCTTCTGTTTCAGTACTTTGAGGATGGGAAGCAACCTGGGAAAGTGCTCCTGTGAGTTCAAGGTTTTGGCAGAAGGAAAGGAGAAATACCTCTACTCCAGGCTTGGAAGCCACTAGAGTCAAAAGTATAATATATAAGCATTAAGAAATATATAAACATTAGAAGCAGGTCAAGGTGAGGCCTTCTCAAATGGTTGCTGGAATGCATGGCGAAATCAAAGATGGAGATTAAAATAAGAGATTGAAAACCCTAATACTGAGTTACGAAATCAGAGGACTACATAGATAAAGAGAAAAGTATTGGTTAGGATGTCAGTGACAGTGAATTTTGGAAAAAGACAATACTGCAAAGCCATTTGTCCTGACGTCTGTGTAACGTAAACAGCAAGGTTGACCAGCGCTCATGTTGCTTTAGGGGCTTCTCCAGCTTGACAACTAGATATTTTGATGAACCATAAACACATTCAGAAGTACCCTGTTTTTAGGAAATAATAATACTACAAACTATAAAATCGATGATCAAGGGTACAATGCGGTATCTTACAAAACTGACATCCAAAGTATAAATGAATTCAATACACTCTTCTTATCAGCACTAGCCTACACACTTCATCAATGCCTGTAAAACAGGAAGTGATTCACAAAACATCAGGCTTAGGGAGAAAACCGCTTACATAAGAAGCTTTCCTCTAGGGAAGGAGAGAAGTGAAAACAATTTCTGATCAGCATAGCTTCTTCAGTGGAATACACTGACATTAATTAGGCTCTCTAAAAGGAGAAAATATTCAAGAAAACCAAACAATAATGTGCTGCAATCAAACTCAATAGTTTAGTAATTGTGGAAAAATACAAACCACAAACTGCAAGGGAAAAAGCTATAAATAATGCATCTTAAAAACCTCAACAGTAAATAAATCATGAATAGGATTCATTGTGTTATTCTTTCTTATTACTGTTCTTCAAAGACTCTAAATTATCTTTTCTGTAATTTTTTTTAAACTCAGGTATTGTGGTAAAATAGACATATGTTACAATTTACCCTTTTTAAGGTAATAGGTATTTTGATAAATATATACAGAAATATACTCACAACTACCACAATCAAAACATAGAATATTCCCATTTTCTCCAAGAAAATTCTCATGCCCTTGGCATTCAATCCTTACTACCCAATCTCAGTGGAGGCAACCTGTTATTTTATTTCTTTCCCCCATAGTTTTCATTTTTCTAAAACATTGTATAAATGGATTCATACAAGACGAGTCTTTCACTTCTGGTTCTTACACCTACCTAACATTATATTTTTCAGATTTATTTATATTGGTTCATGTAGAAGTTCTTCATTGCTTTTTATCAGTGAGTAGTGTTCTATTATTTATTCATTCACCAGGTGATGGATATTTGGGTTGTTTCTGAGTTGGAGAATGTTATAAATAAAGTCTATGAAGTCACTTTCAAGTAGCAGTATAGACATACATTTTAATTTTGCTTAGGTTAAAGTCCAGGGGTTAGATTTCTGGGTTAAAGGTAAGTGAATTTTAAACTTTATAAGAAAAGGCCAAATCATTTTCCAAATTGCCTGTACCTTTTTGCATTCCTATCAGCAACATTGCGAGTTTCAGTTGCTCTGCATTTCCATCAGCATTTGGTATTGTTTTTCATTTTAGGCATTATACTAAATATGTGGTAGTTGCAAATGTGGTTTTGCTGGACCTAAATGTTGAGCACATCTTCATGAATGGACATCTGCTATCCATGTCTCTTCAGTAGTTGTATCTATTCAAATTATTTGCCTATTATTTGTAGTGGAAAGGTAGAGATGACTTGTAGAGGCTTAAATAGAGTACTTACGCCCAGAAATGGACATACTTCTGCTTCGGTCAGGCAGCTAGTATGGAAGTTGAGTCTACTCAGGAATTCTGCTGTGTTGGTTGGTTTTTGTGCTTGGATCATCAGTGCATCAGAAACGTCTAGCTCCTCCAGTGGTAGGCTGCGCCTTCCTCGTGTTTCCTATGGAACCAGGGCAACAGCTTTCTCCGTGTTTTCCCTTCAGTCTCAGATTTCCACACCCCACACACCTGTGTCAAAGATAGGATGCACCTGTCTCTGCCTCACTGGTCCTTCATCAGCAGGAGATTTCTTCTGCTTCTTTAGCCATCCTAGTCTTCTAAAGGAGATAGTGGGGAAAGATGGTGGAGGGTAGGGGGTGCTACAAAGAATCTTGGTCTTCCTGGACCAGCCTCAGTCTTGGACTGAGCCTGAAGGGTGAGCCTTTCTCAGCTCTCTCACCCTTGCATTCTATGGATGCAAAACTCTACTTTGCAACCCTGGGGGGTCACCAGCAGAAGAGTCTCCTGCCAGCTCTTTGTCCTATAAGACCTTCGCTTTGCATCAGTGTAGGGTCTCCAGTGTTTCCTGGCCTTCTCCTAGAGAGCAGTTGGTTTTTGCTTATTTCCCTCCATAAGGATCAGGGTCTGACTCGCTCAGGGTAACCTAAGCACTTTGTTTCATGCATGAGAAAATTTCAAAGAAGTTACATCTTTTCTGAGAGCCAGCCAGTCACCCCCAGCACACCTGTACCACCGAGGGTAGGAGGGTATTCTCTATAATGTGTGAGGAGGGGAGGTAGAGGGGAAATCTCTAGACCTTCCTTTCAATTTGTTGTAAACCTAAAACTTCTCTAAAAGATAAAGTCTTTTAAGAAATAAATAAAATCATAAAATAATTAAATAAAGAAATAAAATGTACATACCCCAAAACCTCAAAATGTAGCAACTTAATCCTTTTACTCTGTTCATAACTTTTACAGGTCACAGCCTTGGAAAAGGCATGGCTGGGCAGTCCTTGTTTAGCACCTCTTATGAAGTTGCAGTCATTCACAGGCTCAATGGAGGGGAATACCCAAGGTGATATAATCAAATGATGGGCAGCTAGTGTTAGCTATTGCCTGTGAGCTCAGCTGGAGTTGTCATCCAGGCACCTCTATTCAAGTTTGAGCTCTTTCATGACTATTAAAGAATCAGTGGTAGAATGGATAAAGATGTGGTACATATATGCCATGGACTATTACTCAACCATAAAAGGGAGTGAAATTGGGTCATTGGTAGAGATATGGATAGACCTAGAGTCTGTAATGGGCTTCCCTGGTAGCTTACCTAGTAAAGTATCTACTTGTAATGCAGGAGACCCTGGTTCAATTCCTGGGTCAGAAAGACCCCCTGGAGAAGGGATAGGCTACCCACTCCAGTTTCTCTGGTAACTCAGACTGTAAAGAATCCACCTGCAATGCAAGGTACCTGGGTTCAATCCCTGGGTTGAGAAGATCCCCTGGGGAGAGCATGGCAACCCACTCCAATATTCTTGCCTGGAGAATCCTCATATACAGAGGAGCCTGGCAGGCTACAGTTCATGGGGTCGCAGAGTCAGACATGTCTGAGCGACTAAGCACAGCACAGCAGAGTCTGTCATACAGAGTGAACTAAGTCAGAAAGAAGAAAACAAATAGCATTTATTAACATATACATGTGGAATCTAGGGAAATGGTATGGCTGAACCTATTTACAGGGCAGGAATAGAGATGCAGAGGTAAAGAATATATGCATGGACAAGGGGAGGGGAAAGAAGAGGATGAATTGGGAGACTGGGATTGACATACATACACTGCCATATGTAGAATAGACCGCTAGTGGGAATCTACTGCACAGCACGGGGAGCTGAGACTGGTGCTGAAATGATGTAGATGGCTGAGATGGGGGAGCAGGAGGGAAGTCTGGGAGGGAGGTCTGAGAGGGAGGAGATATATGTATACATATAGCTGATGTATACATATATGCTTCCCTCATAGCTCAGTTGGTAAAGAATCTGCCTGCAATGCAGGAGACCCCAGTTCAATTCCTGGGTCAGGAAGATCTGCTGGAGAAGGGATAGGATACCCACTTCAGTATTCTTGGGCTTCCCCTGTGGCTCAGCTGGTAAAGAAAGTGCCTGCAATGTGGGAGACCTGGGTTCAGACCCTGGATTGGGAAGATCCCCCTGAGTAGGGAAAGGCTACCCACTCCAGTATTCTAGCCTAGAGAATTCCATAGGAGTCACATAGAGTTGGACACAACTGAGCGACTTTCACTTTCATAGCTGATTTACTTTGCTACACAGTAGAAACCAGCACAACACTGTAAAACAACTATTTCCTCCTACCTCCTGAAGAGAATCAGTAGTAACTGCCTGGGCTCTTCTGATCTAGCCTTGAATGTTGTATAGTATTACATCCACTCCATTCTTTGTGTTAAAACACAATCACTAAGACCAGTCTCAAGTCCAGGTAAGGGGACATAAAACCCACTTCTCAATAGGAGGAACGTAAAAACCTGGTGTGCATTTTAAAACAGCCCCAGTCCTTGTAACATTGCATTTAGCAGCAGACCCAGTGCTAGAACACCGATATTTCTCCTAATCTAGTTTTCTTTACACTGTTTCCACCTCCTTTATGAATACTTAATGTGTATATTTAATTATGCCTTTTCAAATTGGAAGTTGAAAATTTGGAAGGGTTTTGAGAGTTGCCACTGCAACTCTCACTTTAACATCCCTTTAATTATTTGATTTTGGAAACACTGTGCCTGTATGTGTTCAAATGAATTCAATGCAGTCATTAACCAGTATCATCCCATTGAAAATACTGTATAATCTTTAGACTCCTTTACTGATATAATCCCATAGAGATGTTATTAAAATTTCATGCGCATCATATATGAGATTTTTTTTTTAAATCATGTATTTTCTCTTTCAGCTCTTACACTGAAAGGAAAACCTTCATTTGAAAGTTATTTTGCATGTTCTTTCAAGGTTAAATGTGCTTAACCTGATTACTAAGAATCTTTTTGTCAATTTTAGTAAAGGGGTCAAGGACCTACCCTAACATGAAGGTTTTAAAAATTCTTACATGATAACTATAGACTGAATTAAAACATTTATTTGAGTTCAATGGTGAATGCTTGAACTAAAGATAAACCTTTTATTTCCCTGAGATAAATAAATTATGATGGGATGTTCTATCACAAATGATAAAAAAAAAAATCCTTGCAAAAACAGTGCTGTAAAAAGTTATACAAAATAAAAGGCAAAGGCACTTATACATCTTTAACACTGATTATAAGGTCTTTGTACAGCAAAGAAGATGAACTTGTCACAATTCGCTGTAGAAATCCAAGTGATTAAAAATATCCATTACCTTTCTCAAATTACTAGTAACTCTTCCATCCAAAGAACTCAAACTACTCTTGCCATTATACCCAATGATCTGAAAAATATAACAATTTCAGTAGCTGAGTAAGACACTGTGCAAATCACTTCATCATTACTAACCTATTGTACAAAGAAATATTCTATACTCTTAGTAGAGGATTTTGTTGGTTTCTTGAGAATTATGAAAACATGCTCATTGCCTGAGCCCCAGGGCATTTTCCAGCGTTGCAATACACCAAGCCACTAACTTCTCTTGTTTTTTTTCTTCCATGGTTGATACAGTTTGTAATAGAAATTCACATGCATTTGAGACTAAGACATAAATACAGCAAAAGACAAAACTGACCAACAGAAAATTAAGACTCAAAATCTAGACAAAAACTGAACCCAACCAAAGATGGGTAAGAATAAGAGTATTAATTGCCTTTTCTGATAGTAATTTTATGGCCACTTTTAAGAATAATCTCAGGATGATATTATATGGGTCTTTTCCATCTGCAGGATAAAAATCAAAATCCAGACAGGGCAGGAATACTGACTAGTTTATTAATGTTTCTTTTTATTTACATCCAATTTGCTTTTATTCTGTTTTAAATTCTTTTCAAAGTGATTGCTTATACAATCTCACCAAGAGAGAAAGAAAAAAAAAAAAGAAAGAGAAAGAGCTATAAGATAAGAAAGAAGCAAGGGAGGGAGGGAGGAAGAAGGAAACAAAGGAGAGAGGGAGAATTTTGGAAGGAAGGAAAGAGAGAGGGAAGAAATTAAATTTGGATGTTTTATTGGTTTTGTTTTCCTATTTTTTATTTTATTATATTTTGTGGATTCATTTCCTGGGTTGCCTGTTGCCCTTCTCTATTTTGTACTGGAATTTAGTCTGGAACTCTGTAATATTACTACATCTTTTTCTTTAGTTATTCAACTCTCTGAGCAAGTGGATCAGTGTGAACTTGAGAAAAAAATGGAACGAAAAGGCATCAATAGAGTTTTTAATTTCACCCACCCAAACATGTCACAAGCTCAATGGGATCTGCTTTCATGTATAAAGAAGTTTCTCCATAAGGAACTGTCATACCTCTGAATACATAACTAATCCCCTCCCCAAATGGAACATCTAATTAAAATATTATCAAAAATAAGACTTCCTCCAAACATCTTAAACAGAGAAGGTTATGACAGAAAGCTAGTTCAAGATGAGCGATGAGGACAAATGTCTTCAGGACAGCTGAATTACTTCAAGGGTTAGGAAAATAAGCCAGCCAGCCTGTGTTTCTAGTTACTTTTTAATCTTCTCTGTGCCAGCTAATGGAGTGGCTTAGGATGCCATGCTTTTAACTTGGCTTGGTTCTGTTGACATATGCATGGGGTGAGCAAAAAGTTGTTAAGGAGAAATGTAGGTTTTTTTAATCTTCTTCAAATGAGAAATAACAAACACAGTAGTTCTTTAAAATTCCTTTCCGACACTGCTTTCATCTTTTCTTCTCTCGGCAAAATGATATCAGGTGGCTTTATGAGACGAAGTCCTGAGCAATGTATGCAATTGTAACTGAATCCTCTTTGTATAAAGTAACACTTGGTTCTCTTTTCCTAAAACTCTGATAATTCCTGGTTTAAGGCACATTGTCATCTCTTTTAATCTACATGTTTAATTTCAGTCATGCAAAGGACTTCTGAATTAATTCTCCCTCCTTTTCAAGTTTTAGCAAGTATCAGAATCACTTGGAAGGTTGTCTAAAATCCATATTTCTGGGTTCTATCCTCAGAGAGATAAATTCCATGTGGCAAGGGTGGAATTTATTCAGTTGCATTTCTTTTCTTTTCAGTGAATTTTTATTGGAATCTAGTTAATTTACAAAGTTTTGTTAGTTTCTGCTGTCCAGCAAAGTAAATCAGTTATATGCATACATATATCCACTCTTTTTTAGATTCTTTTTTCATATAGGTCATTACAGACTACTAAGTAGAGCTCCCTGTGCTTTACAGTAGTTTTTACTTATTTACTTACTAATAAGTAGTTATTACTTCTCTATTTTATATAGGGTAGTGTGTATATGTGGAGAAGGCAATGGCACCCCACTCCAGTACTCTTGCCTGGAAAATCTCATGGACAGAGGAGCCTGGTGGGCTTCAGTCCATGGGGTCGCTAAGAGTCAGACATGACTGAGCGACTTCACTTTCACTTTTCACTTTCATGCATTGGAGAAGGAAATGGCAACCCACTCCAGTGTCCTTGCCTGGAGAATCCCAGGGACGGGGGAGCCTGGTGCGCTGCCATCTACGGGGTCGCACAGAGTCAGACACGACTGAAGTGACTTAGCAGCGGCAGCAGCAGCAGTATGTATATGTCAATCCCAATCTCCCAATTTATCCCTCCTCTTTTCCCCTGCTGGTAACCATAAATTTGTTTTCTAAACATGTGACTCTATTTCTGTTGTGAAAATAAATTCATTTGTACTATTTTTTATATTCCATATATTATACATATCATATGATATTTGTCTTTCTCTAACTTCACTGTGTATGTCAATCTCTCGGTCCATTGACATTGCTGCAAATGGCATTATTTTATTCTTTTGCTATGGCTGAGTAATATTTCATTGTATATGTGTACCACATCTTCTTTATCCATTTCTCTGTTGATGGACATTTAGGTCATTTTCACATATTTGGTTATTGTAAACAGTGCTGCAATGAACACTGGGNCAGGAGGGAGGTCTGAGAGGGAGGAGATATATGTATACATATAGCTGATGTATACATATATGCTTCCCTCATAGCTCAGTTGGTAAAGAATCTGCCTGCAATGCAGGAGACCCCAGTTCAATTCCTGGGTCAGGAAGATCTGCTGGAGAAGGGATAGGATACCCACTTCAGTATTCTTGGGCTTCCCCTGTGGCTCAGCTGGTAAAGAAAGTGCCTGCAATGTGGGAGACCTGGGTTCAGACCCTGGATTGGGAAGATCCCCCTGAGTAGGGAAAGGCTACCCACTCCAGTATTCTAGCCTAGAGAATTCCATAGGAGTCACATAGAGTTGGACACAACTGAGCGACTTTCACTTTCATAGCTGATTTACTTTGCTACACAGTAGAAACCAGCACAACACTGTAAAACAACTATTTCCTCCTACCTCCTGAAGAGAATCAGTAGTAACTGCCTGGGCTCTTCTGATCTAGCCTTGAATGTTGTATAGTATTACATCCACTCCATTCTTTGTGTTAAAACACAATCACTAAGACCAGTCTCAAGTCCAGGTAAGGGGACATAAAACCCACTTCTCAATAGGAGGAACGTAAAAACCTGGTGTGCATTTTAAAACAGCCCCAGTCCTTGTAACATTGCATTTAGCAGCAGACCCAGTGCTAGAACACCGATATTTCTCCTAATCTAGTTTTCTTTACACTGTTTCCACCTCCTTTATGAATACTTAATGTGTATATTTAATTATGCCTTTTCAAATTGGAAGTTGAAAATTTGGAAGGGTTTTGAGAGTTGCCACTGCAACTCTCACTTTAACATCCCTTTAATTATTTGATTTTGGAAACACTGTGCCTGTATGTGTTCAAATGAATTCAATGCAGTCATTAACCAGTATCATCCCATTGAAAATACTGTATAATCTTTAGACTCCTTTACTGATATAATCCCATAGAGATGTTATTAAAATTTCATGCGCATCATATATGAGATTTTTTTTTTAAATCATGTATTTTCTCTTTCAGCTCTTACACTGAAAGGAAAACCTTCATTTGAAAGTTATTTTGCATGTTCTTTCAAGGTTAAATGTGCTTAACCTGATTACTAAGAATCTTTTTGTCAATTTTAGTAAAGGGGTCAAGGACCTACCCTAACATGAAGGTTTTAAAAATTCTTACATGATAACTATAGACTGAATTAAAACATTTATTTGAGTTCAATGGTGAATGCTTGAACTAAAGATAAACCTTTTATTTCCCTGAGATAAATAAATTATGATGGGATGTTCTATCACAAATGATAAAAAAAAAAATCCTTGCAAAAACAGTGCTGTAAAAAGTTATACAAAATAAAAGGCAAAGGCACTTATACATCTTTAACACTGATTATAAGGTCTTTGTACAGCAAAGAAGATGAACTTGTCACAATTCGCTGTAGAAATCCAAGTGATTAAAAATATCCATTACCTTTCTCAAATTACTAGTAACTCTTCCATCCAAAGAACTCAAACTACTCTTGCCATTATACCCAATGATCTGAAAAATATAACAATTTCAGTAGCTGAGTAAGACACTGTGCAAATCACTTCATCATTACTAACCTATTGTACAAAGAAATATTCTATACTCTTAGTAGAGGATTTTGTTGGTTTCTTGAGAATTATGAAAACATGCTCATTGCCTGAGCCCCAGGGCATTTTCCAGCGTTGCAATACACCAAGCCACTAACTTCTCTTGTTTTTTTTCTTCCATGGTTGATACAGTTTGTAATAGAAATTCACATGCATTTGAGACTAAGACATAAATACAGCAAAAGACAAAACTGACCAACAGAAAATTAAGACTCAAAATCTAGACAAAAACTGAACCCAACCAAAGATGGGTAAGAATAAGAGTATTAATTGCCTTTTCTGATAGTAATTTTATGGCCACTTTTAAGAATAATCTCAGGATGATATTATATGGGTCTTTTCCATCTGCAGGATAAAAATCAAAATCCAGACAGGGCAGGAATACTGACTAGTTTATTAATGTTTCTTTTTATTTACATCCAATTTGCTTTTATTCTGTTTTAAATTCTTTTCAAAGTGATTGCTTATACAATCTCACCAAGAGAGAAAGAAAAAAAAAAAAGAAAGAGAAAGAGCTATAAGATAAGAAAGAAGCAAGGGAGGGAGGGAGGAAGAAGGAAACAAAGGAGAGAGGGAGAATTTTGGAAGGAAGGAAAGAGAGAGGGAAGAAATTAAATTTGGATGTTTTATTGGTTTTGTTTTCCTATTTTTTATTTTATTATATTTTGTGGATTCATTTCCTGGGTTGCCTGTTGCCCTTCTCTATTTTGTACTGGAATTTAGTCTGGAACTCTGTAATATTACTACATCTTTTTCTTTAGTTATTCAACTCTCTGAGCAAGTGGATCAGTGTGAACTTGAGAAAAAAATGGAACGAAAAGGCATCAATAGAGTTTTTAATTTCACCCACCCAAACATGTCACAAGCTCAATGGGATCTGCTTTCATGTATAAAGAAGTTTCTCCATAAGGAACTGTCATACCTCTGAATACATAACTAATCCCCTCCCCAAATGGAACATCTAATTAAAATATTATCAAAAATAAGACTTCCTCCAAACATCTTAAACAGAGAAGGTTATGACAGAAAGCTAGTTCAAGATGAGCGATGAGGACAAATGTCTTCAGGACAGCTGAATTACTTCAAGGGTTAGGAAAATAAGCCAGCCAGCCTGTGTTTCTAGTTACTTTTTAATCTTCTCTGTGCCAGCTAATGGAGTGGCTTAGGATGCCATGCTTTTAACTTGGCTTGGTTCTGTTGACATATGCATGGGGTGAGCAAAAAGTTGTTAAGGAGAAATGTAGGTTTTTTTAATCTTCTTCAAATGAGAAATAACAAACACAGTAGTTCTTTAAAATTCCTTTCCGACACTGCTTTCATCTTTTCTTCTCTCGGCAAAATGACATCAGGTGGCTTTATGAGACGAAGTCCTGAGCAATGTATGCAATTGTAACTGAATCCTCTTTGTATAAAGTAACACTTGGTTCTCTTTTCCTAAAACTCTGATAATTCCTGGTTTAAGGCACATTGTCATCTCTTTTAATCTACATGTTTAATTTCAGTCATGCAAAGGACTTCTGAATTAATTCTCCCTCCTTTTCAAGTTTTAGCAAGTATCAGAATCACTTGGAAGGTTGTCTAAAATCCATATTTCTGGGTTCTATCCTCAGAGAGATAAATTCCATGTGGCAAGGGTGGAATTTATTCAGTTGCATTTCTTTTCTTTTCAGTGAATTTTTATTGGAATCTAGTTAATTTACAAAGTTTTGTTAGTTTCTGCTGTCCAGCAAAGTAAATCAGTTATATGCATACATATATCCACTCTTTTTTAGATTCTTTTTTCATATAGGTCATTACAGACTACTAAGTAGAGCTCCCTGTGCTTTACAGTAGTTTTTACTTATTTACTTACTAATAAGTAGTTATTACTTCTCTATTTTATATAGGGTAGTGTGTATATGTGGAGAAGGCAATGGCACCCCACTCCAGTACTCTTGCCTGGAAAATCTCATGGACAGAGGAGCCTGGTGGGCTTCAGTCCATGGGGTCGCTAAGAGTCAGACATGACTGAGCGACTTCACTTTCACTTTTCACTTTCATGCATTGGAGAAGGAAATGGCAACCCACTCCAGTGTCCTTGCCTGGAGAATCCCAGGGACGGGGGAGCCTGGTGCGCTGCCATCTACGGGGTCGCACAGAGTCAGACACGACTGAAGTGACTTAGCAGCGGCAGCAGCAGCAGTATGTATATGTCAATCCCAATCTCCCAATTTATCCCTCCTCTTTTCCCCTGCTGGTAACCATAAATTTGTTTTCTAAACATGTGACTCTATTTCTGTTGTGAAAATAAATTCATTTGTACTATTTTTTATATTCCATATATTATACATATCATATGATATTTGTCTTTCTCTAACTTCACTGTGTATGTCAATCTCTCGGTCCATTGACATTGCTGCAAATGGCATTATTTTATTCTTTTGCTATGGCTGAGTAATATTTCATTGTATATGTGTACCACATCTTCTTTATCCATTTCTCTGTTGATGGACATTTAGGTCATTTTCACATATTTGGTTATTGTAAACAGTGCTGCAATGAACACTGGGGTGCATGTATCTTTTCAAATTATGATTTTCTCTGGTTATATGCCCAGGAGTGGGATTGCTGCATCATAAATAATTGCTAATGATGTTAGAACAGACTGAAGCCAAAGCTTCCTGCCCAAAGATTGTACTCTATGTATCAAAACCCTACAGCTCTTATAAAATTCAAGTCCACATCATCTGAAGAAAATCTTCAATTTTTTCATAGAGATACAAAGTTTTTCTATACCCCAAGTATAACATTAGTATACTAATAAATATTACTCATTTCACTGAAAACACATATTCATTTAAATATGCTTTATGTAAAGGTTAAATGGATAAAAACAGGATGAAAAACTACTCATTCCTTATCTACTCAAGTATAAATTTGCATATAAGTTTTCTGAAATATAAGTCTGATTTATGTTTTGTATGTGTGTTAAGATAAAGATATTCACACACAAACATGCCAAATCCACTTTGGTTTTCAGAAGATTGAATGAACTTGCCTTATTTTCAACATATAAATTTAAAACAAAACCACAATTTAGAAGTCTTCATTGAAGTTGACTAATAAAGTAAAAGTCAGCTGCATTCATAATTTTACAGCTTACTACTTCAAATACTTGCTCTGGATTTTGCCATGTCTCACAGACAATATTGTGCCTTTTTTTTTTTTCCAATTAAAAAATCTTTATGAAGTCTTTGCTTCCTATGTGCTAGATTCTCTTTGGGGCCTCACTGATGGCTAAGCAGATAAAGAATCTGCCTGCAATGCAGGAGACACAGGAGATGTGGGTTTGATCCCTGGATTGAGAAGATCCCCTGAAATATAAATCCACTCCAGTATACTTGCCTGAGAAACTCCATGGACAGAAGAGCCTGGAGGGCTATGGTCCAGTGGGTCACAAAGAGTTGGACTTGGCCTTTATGGAGACTTTAAACCCTCACAGACCATCATCAGAAAGGTGCCAACCCTTTCAGGACAGTGTAGCATCTCTTCTCTCAACTTCATCACAAAGCAAGGAGAAGTACAGAAAGCATGACATGAGAATTTAAAGAAGTATTATTTCCACCAGGAAAAATAATTAAAGGACCATGTTGAAGCACTTGGAACAGAACCTGGAAAACAGGAGACATTCATCAAGTCACTGTTGAATAGAACGTTCCTGAACTAAAGACAGTTGGAAATTAGGTGGTATTAGATTGAGGAGGGATTTGGGTTCTACACTAAGGATGGCAATCTTTATTTGGGAGAAAAATGGAAACTTGACTGTTATGAATGAGAGCAATTTTTATAAAGTTTAGTCTAGCAACATGCATAGGATGCTTCAGCACAGAGAAAGAATAGAATCTGGGAACCAGTTAAAAGTCTGTGATATTAGTAGATTTTGTGATAGGGTAAAGGACGTGGATAGTAAGAGATGAATTTGATGAATTCCATAGGTGTAAAACCCATGGTACACAAGCTGGTATTTATATGTAACAAAAGAATGACCCAATAACAAGTACCAAGCTTCAAGCCTCTGTTACCAGGAGTTCTGAGTCGGATATGATGATAATGAGTTGATTCAAGGGCATAAATAGTTTGAAGAATAGTTTATTAGTCATATTTATTTTATTTTTTTCACGAATGGGAAACTCTTCTATAATGTTTTCCCTCTCTCTGCCCCAAATTAGATTTCAAAAATATGCATTCATACCCTGCAGCCTTCTTTGACCAAGACAGAATGAAAAGCAATGGTTCTCATTAATGTTCAAGTGTGCTGGCTTTAAAATTGCTAAAATGAAATTTCTGGCAAGCCAGTTGCATTTTCAGGAATAAACAAGCACACTCTTCTTCATGCCGACACTGTGGTGAGCTGCAGTGGCAGGCTAGTCCAACTGCAGCTCTGACAATCTGTTCACTGTGGAACTCTCCAGAATCAACCGAGTGGAATCATTCATATGGTGCTTGTCACTGAACATGAGAATGACAGAAGTCAGCACATTGGGAAAGCCGTCATCCATTCATCCCCCATCTAGAAAAATACCCTTTTTATATTGATTCTTTTTTTCTAAATTATTATTCAAATGAGGGAAACAACTCAAGTACATCTGAAAAGAACAGACACGTTTATTTGATCCAGATTTTATTTTGACTTTGAGAGATTAAGTGGCATGGCCCAGGATTTCTTAAGGGTCACTAAATTGGTTGAGATTTGATTTGTGTTTTTGTAGCCAAAGCTAATTAAAAATAGTAATTTGTGGACACTCAGAGGTAACTTAAGACTTCAGAATTTCTGTTCTTAATGTCACATCATACATTTTTATTAGACTATATTGTCTCCTTGCATTAAAGAAAAACATTTTACATAATAATGACAAGCTTCTTGAATATTCTGTGGCTCTCCAAAGAAGGAGTCACTTTACAGCTTCACTTCTACCACAGTAGTAATGCAAAGAGAAAGAAGGGGCAAGGCGAGTTTGAAAACACTTTCCATATAAGTTGCCACTGATTCTACCTTTTGTCTATGGATCATAAAGCACTCTACATGACAGTATTGTTCCTCAGCCCTCATGAGGTAGGAATGTATTACCTGCATTTTACAGTTGGATAAACAGGAGCTTCATCAAGTTTAAAATCACACAGTAGGAGATCTGGGAAAAGAGCCCAGAAGATCAGATTCCCTGTTAGTGGCCAGAATCATTAGTATTGCTCTAAATACACTCTTCTCCTTGGCTTAGCAATGAACTGTGACCCTAGAAAATGGGGAGAGAAGAGAGAAAGAGAAACGAAGAGAAAAGAGAGGGAAGAAAGGAAGGAAGGTTGGCTGTGGACTCACTGTATTTTTAAACAAATTCTCAGTGTGGAAAAGACCAGCATGAAGAAATCTGTCAGTGCTCACAGTTGGAATGAACACCAGCCTCCCACTAGCATACATGCATACACAAACATACACTCACACACACACAAACATATTCACACTCTAGCATTAAAAAAAAAAATAAAGACCAAACAACACAGTATAGTGGAGTCATATCTGCTTATGTTTGTGGTCTTATTTTGACACTTCAAATGGTATGATCTTGGACAAATTATTAAACTCTTTGGGCCTCGGTTTCAGTTCAGTTCAGTTGAGTCACTCAGTCATATCCAACTCTTTGCGATCCCATGAACCACAGCATGCCAGGCCTCCCTGTCCATCACCAGCTCCTGGAGTATACCCAAACTCATGTCCATTGAGTCAGTGATACCATCTAACCATGTCATCCTCTGTTGTCCCCTTCTCCTTCCACCTTCAATCTTTCCCAGCATCAGGGTCTTTTCAAATGAGTCAGCTCTTCGCATCAGGTGGCCAAAGTACTGGAGTTTCAGCCTCAACATCAGTCCTTCCAATGAACATTCATGACTGATTTCCTTTAAGATGGACTGGTTGGATCTCCTTGAAGTCCAAGGGACTCTCAAGAGTCTTCTCCAACACCACAGTTCAAAAGCATCAATTCTTTGGGACTCAGCTTTCTTTATAGTCCAACTCTCATATCCATACATGACTACTGGAAAAACCATAGCCTTGACTATACAGATCTTTGTTGACAAAGTAATGTCTCTGCTTTTTAATATGCTGTCTAAGTTGGTCATAACTTTCCTTCCAAGGAGTAAGTATCTTTTAACTTCATGGCTGCAATCACCATCTGCAGTGATTTTGGAGCCCCCAAAAATTAGGTCAGCCACTGTTTCCACTGTTTCCCCATCTATTTGTCATGAAGTGATAGGACTGGATGCCATGATCTTAGTTTTCTGAATGTTGAGTTTTAAACCAACTTTTTCACTCTCCTCTTTCACTTTCATCAAGAGGCTCTTTAGTTCTTCTTCACTTTCTGCCATAAGGCCTCGGTTTACTTACCTTTGAAATTCAGATGGTAATTTCTATATCACATTACTATTGTGCCAATTAAATAAAACTCTTCTTGTGTACAGGATATGCCTTAACCACTGTCCAGTCCTACACAAGCACATATGTCTAGGATTTTCCTGGTCACATTACAAGTGCCTTTCTAGACTTCAGAGGCTTCATCCTCCATTTTAGGACTAGAGTCAAGACTTTAAAAATGGGCACCTCTTTGCTAAAGAGTTTGGATGAGTACTTTGGAAAAGTCCAGGTCACAGACTTCTTTCCACATGGCAGAAGGAAATCACTTCTGCTGAGGGTCCATAAGAGATAGCTGTATTTAGAGAATTGTGAATGATTTCCTCATCAGATGGCAATGAGGAAAGGATAGACTGAGGGAAGCATTTACCTGAACCCTAATGGGATGTTCCAATCCTAAGATGCAGTGATGTGACCCTCCCAGGGGAGAGAAAAGCTCAAAAGACAACAGTGCTGGCCTAAACCTCATTTTGTGGGTCCCTCAGATTCTAATTCATTGACCTCCACCAAGGTCAAAACCTTTCTTGCTTTTCTTGTCATCTCTGGCCCCAGTCAAGTTAATACCCATCTTATCTCTCTGACAGTGGACTAGGCTGGGCCTTCTTACCTTCTCTTTCTAAATCAATTGTGACATAAACACAATGCCTTGTCGAGAGTCAGTGTGAGGAATCCCACCCGTGACAAGGTCATGCGGCAGAGGCTTTTATGGGCAAGGCGAGTCAGGCCTCAGGTTTTCCCCTGGTATTTCCTGAGCGTGTACTCCAAAAATAAGAATCTGCCTGACTTATTATATTTTTCCACTCTTCTGAAACTCTCTGGAAAAAGTTGATTCAGGGCTTTAGTCTTCTGCATTTGAAAGGAGTGTTTCAGCTCAACCCCCTCTGATAACTCTCTCACTTGCCTAACAGGTTCCCCCAGACCTTTTACAGCTTGTGAGTTGCTTACAGCCCTCAACTTCGAGAGGCACAGAGCTTAAAGCATCTTAAAGATACAGAGCCTTTTCTAAAGAGCTAAAAATCATATTGGTGACAGGATTTCACTGTTGACTCAATGATTGCTGCCAGGCCTCCATATTCTTTATCTTTTAGGCACCTGGGAGGATGTTAATCAATGTAATCGGGATATAGAAAAAGATATATAGTAGTTTTGATGTTAGAAACACTAGACTTTTGAGTTAATTACTTTCCTCTTTGTTATATATCACTGCACTCCTCTTGTGTCCTTGCTATGTAAGAATGTAACTTTATTTAGTGTCTTCCAAGAGTGGCACCAGACTTTGGGAAGAACAACACTTTTAACACAAATAAGTCTTCTGGTTAACAAACCTTTATCAGAAAAGAGCCATAAAATGTTAATTGGCTTTTTGGCCAGAAGATGATGGAAATCGCCTAAGACTTGTGTATACAACTAGATATGCAGAGAGAAAAGCCTGGTTTTGATGAGTCTGGGCTGCTAATACTGCATAATTTTGTATTACCCACTGATCTCTATGTACAATCAAAAAGGTATAAAAGGCTCTTCTAGACAATAGAGGCCGGGGCCAGTCGCTGGACTGGTTTCCCCCGTGTCTCCTTTTTACTCTAATTTCAGGCTGAATTCCCATCTGGGGCATGGAGGCTCGCCATGTCTACTTACTTGTCCTGGCTTTTAAGATCCACGCGAGGGGAAGCCCAAGGCGGTGCACCCCCAGATATTCAAGAGGACGCCAGTGGCCTAACGTAGACGGTAAANTTTCCCCCGTGTCTCCTTTTTACTCTAATTTCAGGCTGAATTCCCATCTGGGGCATGGAGGCTCGCCATGTCTACTTACTTGTCCTGGCTTTTAAGATCCACGCGAGGGGAAGCCCAAGGCGGTGCACCCCCAGATATTCAAGAGGACGCCAGTGGCCTAACGTAGACGGTAAAAACTTCTTGTCTTGAAGTTTTATTAGTTCTCCACATAAACCAAGTTATTCAGCCTCTTTTCTCCACTAAATTTTCCTACTATACTACTATTTCCTAATCTAATCTTATATTAGTAAAACTTAAGTTTTTCCTTGCCGACGCCATCCTCGCTTCGAATTCCCTGGATCCACCGGGGCTGGACTTCGGAAATGCCCTGCTTCCTTTGGTGCTATCCCAATAGCTTTTTCTTACCTTAAAAAAATCATTTTATTTCAAATGGCAAATTTTGGCTTTCAAGATGTTATCCCTGTTGTGGAACCCAAGAACCTGTTTAGAAAGTTTTAACATTCAAATATAGTTTCTTCCTTCATTTTTCCCTTTTGAAATGATTCTAAGTCTCCGTAAAGCGAAATGGATGCCACTGACCCAACTAGAGGAAGAGTCAAGTACAAGAAACACTAAAAAGCAAAGTGCAAAGATTAATATTTCAGAGTGTTATTTTGCTTCATATGTGAAGCACTTACTGCAATGTCAGCCACATATTAAAAATTTAATAAACACCTGGTCCTATTTCTCTTAGCTCTGTTGCAGCCAATGTGAGTCTGATAAAGCTTTTTGCACATCTTTATGGTTCCTTACATAATTGACACACATTTGATTGTCTATTCAGAATGGCCACATGTGCCAGATACTATACTTGTTGTTTAGGGATATTAAGATATATCTTAAGGACCCATCTTTCACAAGACCATAATTTAGTGGTAGAGATAATCAGGTTAATAGGGTGCTTCAAAGAACATACTAGAAAGGAGTAGTAAGAGTTGTTAGGAAGTTCAGGAGAGGAAGTGATTTTGAAAGATGGAAGATGTCAGATTTATCACAGGAGGTGATGTTTGAGCATACCTTTAGGAGAGCTATGTTTTCTAATCATGCTAAGTGAAGTAAGTCAGAGAAAAACAAATATCATATGAAATCACTTACAGGTGAACTCTAAGAATGATACCAATGAACCTACTTACAAAACAGAAAGAGACTCACAGACTTAGAAAACAAAATTATGCTTGGCCAAAAGGAGAGACTTAAATTAGGAGTTTGGGATTAACATATGTACACTACTATATGCAAAACAGATAATCAACAGGGACCTACTGTATAGCACAGGGAACTCTAGTCAATATTCTGTAGTAACCTATATGAGAAAAGAATCTGAGTTTTGTTGCCATTTATTTGCAAGTCTTGTCTGACTCTTTGTGACTCCACAGACTACAGTACACCAGGCTTCTCTGTCCTTTGGTGTCTCCTGGATTTGGCTCAGGTTCGTGTCCATTGAGCCAGTGACGCTATCTAAACATCTCATCCTCTGCCCCTTCTCCTTTTGCCTTCAGTCTTTTCCAGAATCAGGGTCTTTTCCAACGAGTCAGCTCTTCGCATCAGGTGGCCAAAGTACTGGAGCTTCAGCTTCAGCATCAGTCCTTCCAATGAATATTTGGGACTGATTTCCTTCAGGATTGAGTGATTTGATCTCTGTGCAGTCTCAGGGACTCTCAAGAGTCTTCACCAGCACTACAATTTGAAAGTATCAATTCTTCAGTAGTTACCCTTCTTTACGGTCCATCTTTTATATCCATACATGACTACCGGAAAAACCATAGCTTTGACTACATGAAACTTTGTCAGCAAAGTGATAACTCTGCTTTTTAATATGTTATCTAGGTTTGTCATATCTGAATGGCCTAGTTGCTTTCCCTACTATGTTCAATTTAAGTCTGGATTTTACAATAAAGAGCTCATGATCTGAGCCACAGTCAGCTCCTGGTCTTGTTTTTGCTGACTGTATGGAACTTCTCCATCTTCAACTGGAAAGAATATAATCAATCTAATTTTGGTATTGACCATCCAATGATGTCCATGTGTAGGGTTGCCTCTTGCTTTGTTGGAAGAGGGTGTTTGCTGTGACCAGCACATTCTCTTGGCTCAGTGGACAGGAGTTTCAGCAAACTCCAGGAGACAGCGAAGGACAGGAAACCCAGAGTACTGCAGTCCATGGGATCGCTAAGAGTCAGGCACAACTGAGCAACTGAACAACAACAAGCTTTGTCATAGCTTTCCTTTCAACGGGCAAGTGTCTTTACAGATATACGTATTTAACTAATCAGTATACTATACACTTGAAACTAGCACAACACTGTAAATCGATTTTACTCCAATATAAAATAAAGTTTAAAACATGGATAACAAGGAAACTTCAGGAACAGGGATTAGCATGGGCAAGTATAGACAGGTTTTAGAGCCATAAATTACAAGTTCAGTTTGAAATTTAACAGAAGGAGAGGCAGGGAGTGGTGGGAGGCAAGAAGCAGAGAGAACTTGAGTCCAGATTGTGAACGCCCTGACATGTGGGAAGGGGTTGGGGTGACTTTATCCCGTGGGCAAGTGGAAACAAATGGATAATGTTTTCAGGTTCATTCACTAATCAACTGCTAGAACTCTACCTCCTGACAAATATTTCACTAAAAAATGTCAGTGTCAAGCCCCAATAATTTTTTACCCAATGTTCACAGCAAATGTTAATACAGATCACAGGAGTAATATTAAAAATGAGTTTTATATTAAACGTTAAAAAATTATGACTGATAAAGATTTAAAAAATATTTTATGAAAAGTGCCATTAGAGGATAATTCGGCTGATGTGAACATCCACATGTTAAATCAACAGTTTTGAACTTCTCATCTGTTGAAAAAAATGAAACATGAATGATGGCTTTCCCCAGGATGAATCATAGGCACTACAAGTCAGATTTGACAACTTTCAGTACTCAGTTAGGAGAAGGGCCTCAGGCACATCACTTAAGAGATTTTCAAGATTGTAGGTGCTCTTTCTATGTCTCCATGTCTTTGTGACGCCTGGCCCAGAAGCTGTGTCCCAATTTCAGTACAATTATTCAATGGACCACAACAAATTATGTTGTTCTGTTGGTTTTATGATACCTCTGCTTCCAAAGAGTTTTCAGAAATGGGGTTTTTCCACTTGGAAAACACACAAAAGTCAGAAGGTAGGAAGGCACGGAAGTGGCATAATACTGTCAGACCTGGGCTGATGAGTGAGGGTCATGCACAAACTCTGCTAGTTTTCCATGTGTTCTTGTTGAGGAAATCCTTCCCCAAAATAAAATAAAATACCCTGTTTCTGGGCATGACTTTCTAATTCTTGAAAATTGGCAGAATTCTATTTGGCTAATCCAGTTGGAATTATACACATGTTTGTTATAGTTGCTAAGGAAACACTCTTAAGAAATCTGTGTAAGCCATTAGTGTAGCTGGAGGAGGAAAGGGCACCCCACTCCAGTACTCTTGCCTGGAAAATCCCATAGACAGAGGAGCCTGGTGGGCTGTAGTCCATGGGGTCACGAAGAGTCGGACACGACTGAGCGACTTCACTTTCACTTTTCACTTTCATGCATTGGAGAAGGAAATGGCAACCCACTCCAGTGTTCTTGCCTGGAGAATCCCAGGGATGGGGGAGCCTGGTGGGCTGCCATCTGTGGAGTCGCACAGAGTTGGACACGACTGAAGCAATGCAGCAGCAGCAGCAATGTGATTATTACTGTTTTCCATTTCATTGTTGCCTTTGGCCATGTATGAGAACAACTAGATTAACTAGTAATGTTCAAATCACTGAAAAATCAATATAATCTCTTAGACCAACAACCATGAGTTTTTTCTCACTTGATTGCTGAGTATGGTCCCTAAAGTAGAGGCTTCCCACATCTTCTGAAACTTGTATCTACATCCTCAAAGACTGCTTACTGCAAATGTCCTTGACTCTGCTTGAAGATAATTTTTCTAACCAGGGGAGTACAGTCATCTAGGAGAGAGGACAGTTTTCTACTACAAATTATAGATCCAGATTTAGATATGGATTAAAGCTAAAAATACAGGCAAATGCTTAGCCATAGATATAGATAGAGACATAAAATAAGATAGATCATATGAGATATATAAAGAACCTGCCTGACAATGCAGGAGACGCAGGAGACTAGGGTTCAATCCCTATGTTGGGAAGATCCTCTGAAGTAGGAAATGGTAACACACTCCAGTATTCTTGCCTGGAAAATTCTATGGATGGAGGAGCCTTGTAGGCTACAGACCACGGAGTCGAAAAGAGTCAGACATGACTGAGTGACTGAGCATGCATATAAGAGATAAGAGATATAAGAGGACATTAGAGACAAAGTGACACTAAATGCGATGATATCAAATGTAGATGTAGGTTTATTGTTATTATATTTTAGCCAAAATGTGTGTGGGAGAGTAGGTGGGGTTCACTGCACCAGCTGAGTATGTAAAGTTATAAAAGATGCCTGCTATTTAGTACTATATTTTTTTTCTTTTTTAACTCCACTCTAATAAGAGAATTTTTTGCTATGCTTTAGTTGTTCATTTTAAGTTATTGACTCATACTGTCTAACTAAGCATTATCGGTGAAGAATTTAGATTTTATGGTTACCAGATCTCAGAATCAAGCATTCAACTTGCACCAAAGGAATTAATGAATTGGCATATTATGCCAGAAGAACTAGACTTTCCCAGTGGATCTGTGGTAAAGAATCTGCCTGCAATGCAGGAGGCTCAGGTTCAATACCTGGGTCCGGAAAATACCCTGAAGGAGGAAATGGCAACCCACTCCAACATTCTTCCCTGGAAAATCCCGTGGATAGAGGAGCCTGGACTTAACTGAGCACACACACTTATGCACTTGAAGGACTTCGATCATGTCTGGCACATGATGAGAGAGAGACAGGCATGTGTTATCCTGATACTGTGGTGGTTGTTAATATAGGAATGGAAGATAGAGTAGAGGAAATGTTTTGGTAACTAACAGATAATATACCTAGTTACTATATTTTGGCCGTAATAGTCAGCCATCTAATTTTGCTGGCTGCTGCTGCTGCTAAGTTGCTTCAGTCGTGTCCGACTCTGTGCGACCCCATGGACGGTGGCCCACCAGGCTCCCCCATCCCTGGGATTCTCTAGACAAGAACACTGGAGTGGGTTTCCTGGAGTACCATGTCAAAAGGAATCTGAGTATCCACTAAGCTCAGTGAGAAGACGATAATTCTTCGATCTCAAAATATGCTACTGAAGAAGACAAAGAACTTGGCCTTCAGACAATTACTTGGTAGTCACAGGGATTTGAACCCAGTGCCATCAGATTCCACAACCCCAGATGTTAATGGCCATATGGTTCCCTTGGATTTGCAAAGAGAATTGGGTCCTGAGAGATCAGATTTCACTGCAATGAGATTCTGTATTTCTTGGATGCCAAGATATCTCTTTGGGTAACCAACCACTGTCAAATCAGTACTTTATTCTGAAAAGGAACTGCAGGTAACAGCTGACTGCCTGCTACATCATTAAGTCAGATTTCTTTGAAACCTCCATTTTTTTTTCATTGTATAGTTTATAAACTTGAAATATTCTAAGTTACTAAGCCCAAAATAAGGTTGAAGTGTTACATATTACATTTAATTTAAAACTGGATTATTTGCTGTCTTGTTGTTGTTGTTATTGTTGCCTTTTCTCCTAGTAACAAGAGTAGAAGAAAAACCAGACAAAGTATCTCAGGGAACTGCTTCAATTTACTTTATCAAACATGCTATGGGACTGAATATTCTCCAACTGAAAGCAATTAAAATGGCAAACTTCAGTTTTTAAAATGCCCAGGACTCAACTGACTCTAGAACAGGGTATATTTAAAATAATTTGAGAATTTCACCAACCTGTACTTTCTTATTTCTTTTTATGTTACATTTATAACTTATACTGAAATAACCTTGTTATTAGACATCCTAGTTCCTCCAAGCAATAAATAAATATTACAGCTTCTCGTAGTATTCATTCAGTAAATATGGTTAAGCACTAAATGGGTGGGTTTATGTAAAAGAATAAAAGTAAACACTAAAATATCTTGCAAATAGCAATAGAAGTAGGAGTCACAATCATAAATAAAACATACAGTGAAAAAAAGGATGTGAAATGTTATTAGATAAGCCAAGGGTACATATAAGTCTGGGAATCAAAACTGTATTAAAAACACTGGCACGTGAAACATTAGGGATTAAGTAGGTATTGAAAGAAAATATTCATAAGAATTTGAAGTGCAATAAAGTCATTGTCTATTTTATTCAAAGGCAAAAACTTTTCCTGTTAATGGAGATTTAAAAAGATTTAATGTTAATTTCCTAAGGCAATTTTGAATTTTCCTCTCTGGCTGTACTTAAGTATTAGCTGAATCCTACCTAGGCTGAAGTTTATGATAAACTAATCCGTTCATCTCTGTTTTCACCTCAAATTTTGGATGGAAATTATTAGGTTGGCCAAAAAGTTCACTTGGGGTTTTCTGTAAAATGTTACAAATGAACTTTTTGGCCAACCCAGTATGTAGTTGGTACCAGGAGAGCTTCCCGGGTGGTTCACACCGTAAAGAATCCACCTATAATGCAGGAGACCCAGTTCAATCCCTGAGTTGGGAAGAGCCCCTGGGAGAGGAAATGGGCACCCATGCCCATTGCTGGAGAAGCCCATGGAGAGAGGAGCCTGGCGGGCTACAGTCCACGGGGCTGCAAAGACTTGGACACGACTCAGCGACTAACATTTCTCACACTTTACCAGATTAGAACCACACTTTCACTCCACAGTAGCATGAGTGCTCATTAAAGATCTAGAAGCTGGACAGGTGAAAGTACACGTCACTCAGTCATGTCCGACTCTTTGGGACCCCATGGACTACACAGCTCATGGGATTCTCGAGGCCAGAATACTGGAATGGGTAGCCATTCCCTTCTCTAGAGGATCTTCTTAACCCAGGGACTGAACCCAGGTCTCCCGCACTGCAGGCGGACTTACCAGCTGAGCTACCAGGGAAGCTTGATAGCCCTCACGCAATTTAAATTCAGTTCTTTCCCAGCCCGCATATCCCTGACCACTGGGCTCATGTGTTTCATCACTAAGGTGCATGCTTACGTATAAATCTTCTCCAGTTATTTTTTCTTTGAGCACAAGAGTGAGTCTTCATTCATCATTATATCTTCTATATTTCCTCACAATAATGCAGCTGCTGTTTATAAAATACCTACTAAGTGGTGTCTAGCCTCTTTGCATGTGTTACTTCAAGCTCTCCCATGTCTGCAAATCCCCATGTTTGTCAGTGATATTAATTAAAACACTCTGATAAACCAAAGTTTCAAGATGACCTCACATAGTTTGAGGCACTTCTAAGTGGCTTTTCCTTTATTTTTTAACCGGAGGAAAATTGCTTTACAATGTTGTGTTAGTTTCTGCTGTACAGTGGAATAAATCAGCTACGTATGTGTGTGTGTGTGTGTGTGTGTGTGTGTGTGTGTGTGTGTTTCCTCTTGAGCCTCCTCCCAACCTCCCATTCTACCCCTCCAGACTGGTAGGCTGCAGTCCATGGGATTGCTAAGAGTTGGACACAACTGAGTGACTTCACTTTCACTTTTCCCTTTCATGCATTGGAGAAGGCAATGGCACCCCACTCCAGTACTCTTGCCTGGAAAATCCCATGGACAGAGGAGCCTGGTAGACTGCAGTCCATGGGGTTGCTGGGAGTCAGACACGACTGAACGACTTCACTTTCACTTTTCACTTTCATGCATTGGAGAAGGAAATGGCAACCCGCTCCAGTGTTCTTGCCTGGAGAATCCCAGGGACGGGGGAGCCTGGTGGGCTGCCGTCTATGGGGTCACACAGAGTCGGACACAACTGAAGCGATGCAGCAGCAGCAGGTCATCACAGAGTGTCAAACTGAGCTCCCTGTGCTATATAGCAGCTTCCCACTAGCTAAGTATTTTACACAATGCTGTTGTTGTTCATTCGCTAAGTCATGTCCAACTCTGCAACCCCATGGACTGCAGCACACCAGGCTTCCCTGTCTTTCCCTATCTCCTGGTGTTTGTTCAAATTCAGGTCCATTAGGTCAGGGATGCTATCTAACCATCTCATCCTCTGCCATCCCCTTCTCCTTTTGCCTTCAATCTTTTCCAGCATCAGGGTCTTTTCCAAGGGCTGTTCACACTTTACACATGGTAGTACATGTATGTCAGTGCTAGTCCCACTCACCAAGTGGCCTTTCTTGATTGGAGGCCATTCTGTCTCCTCAAAAAACTCTTTGAAAATGTGTGCAGCTGACTCTTATGATAACTACAGCATGCTCTTGGCATTTAATAGGTGGGAAACGAAGAGACTAAATGCCTCGGAGTGCGAGACACAGCCTGTCTCAGGAAAGAATAGTCTTACCCAAAATGTCAACTAGGCTTCATGGAAAAATGTTGGCAGGCAACCATTTGCTCACTTCTCTTAAACGACTCTCTCTCCTTTTCTGTAGTGAAACATCTTAAAAGAATTGCACCCAGCTTCATTTAGGCTTCACATAACAGTGACACTCTAACAAAGCAAAATAAAACAAAAAGCCATTTAGGAGAAATAAAGGAAATGGAGAGAGATTAGTTTCCTCTGGAGTCTGGCTTCCTGTTTTCAACATGTCTTCACAGTGAGATTATTCCCAATCACTTAGTACAAGTGGCTTTTCCCTCATCAACCCTATTAGTTAACTGATAATGCAAAAGATGGTAAATGTAATATGACTTACCCTTGACACTTCTCACACTGCAAGCAAATTAAGAGAGTTCTCTTTACACCATTGTTTACTATGGGAATAATAAGCTCAGGAGTTCAAAATGCATTTTTATGTACTTTATGGAATAAATCATTTGCAAGTGATATTACACCCAGATCTGTCTCCTCTGACAACTGAGTTGTTTGCAGAGCTGTAAACTAGAAATGACACTAAAAGCAAGTGGTGATTTAAGACGCTGGCTGACTCATGTACTAGCAATGACAGAACTGATGGGGAGTGAAGAAGAGGTGAAAAAGAGCTTAGAAGATCTGTATATTTCCATTGCCCAGTGAAGATTAGATAGAAAGGATTTTAAAATAAACTTTTCTGTATCTACTTATCCTTGGCTTTATAATGAACTGACTGTACAGTTAACCCATGGGTTTTAGCCTTATCTTACCACTAAAAAACACTTAAAAAAAAGTTTGCCTATTTTGACAGAAGAAAAATTGTCATGGGCAACAGTGAATACGTAATGATGAGATAGTAAACAGCACAATGGATAACAGAAATCCCCTTAGAGGTAGACCAGCTTGGACAAACATAAGGTGGTTGGAAAAAGAAGTTGTTGTTCAGTTGCTCAGTAGTGTCTCATTCTTTTGCAACCCCTTGGACTGAAGTCGGTCAGGCTCCTCTGTCCATGGGATTTCCCCAGGAAAGAATACTAGAGTGGGCTACCATCTCCTTATCCCGGGCTTCTTCCTGACTCAGGGATCAAACCCATGTCTCCTGCATTTGCAGGCATTAGCAAGCGGGTTCTTTACCACTAAGCCTCCTGGAAAGCCCCTTGGGAAAGGAAAGGAAGCTGTGTCCTAAATTAGTGTAAAGTTGCCAACCAAAGACTCTGCTCTCTCTCTCCCTCTTCTGGCTGAAGGAAGAAACAGCAATGGCTCTTGGTCTAAGCCTCATTGAAAATAGTACAAAGTCACTGCTTAAAGAGTATTTGGTATCCACCAAGACACAACTAAAAACTAAGATCATGGTATCTGGTCACATCACTTCATGGCAAATAGACGGGTAAACAATGAAAACAGTGAGAGACTTTATTTCAGGGAGGACTCCAAAATCACTGCAGATGGTGACTGCAGCCATAAAATTAAAAGACGCTTGCTCCTTGGAAGAAAAACTATGACCAACCTAGACAGCATATTAAAAAGCAGAGACATTACTTTACCAACAATTGTCCATCTAGTCAAAGCTGGATGGTTGGTTTTTCCAGTAGTCATGTATGGATGTGAGAGTTGGACTATAAAGAAAGCTGAGCACCAAAGAATTGACGCTTTTGAGCTGTGGTGTTGGAGAAGACTCTTGAGAGTCCCTTGGTCTGCAAGGAGATCCAACCCATCCATCCTAAAGGAGATTAGTCCTGAATATTCATTGGAAGGACTGATGCTGAAGCTGAAACTCATACTTTGGCCACCTGATGTGAACTGACACACTGGAAAAGACCCTGATGCTGGGAAAGACTGAAGGCAGGAGGAGAAGGGGACAACAGAGGATGAGATGTTGGATGGCATCACCGATATGATGGACATGAGTTTCAGTAAGCTCTGGAGTTGGTGATGGACAGGGAAGCCTGTCGTGCTGCAGCCCATGGGGTCACAAAGAGTTGGACACGACTGAGTGACTGAACCAAACTGAACTGAAGACGTGACTTTCACTCTTACGGGTCAGATGTACTGGAGCAGTAAATGGCTACCCACTCCAGTGTTCTTGACTGGAAAATTCCACAGACAGTGGGGCCTGGCAGGCTGCAGTTCAACAGGTCGCCAACAGTCAGACACTACTAAGTATACCCTGGACAGCTTTGGTGTAAGTCTTGGACAGAATGGTGTTCGGGATCTTTCTTTTTTTTTTTTTTTTTTTTCCATCTCAGGTGTACATGAGTTCCCAATCTTGAACCGCCCCCCCTGCCCCACCTCCCACCCCATATCAACTCTCTGGATTATCCCTGTGTTTGAATGGTGTTTGAATGAGTCTTCATTGTGCTTCTTTCGTCTTCTCCGTTACATTCACCCTGACATTGACCCTTTCTCCAGTAGAATTGCTAGTTTAAAGAGAAAATCCATTAGAAATCTTATTGCTACCTTTTGCTTCCTCCCTGCCATCCTTCCTTCTTTTCTCATTTCCTGATACGTTAGAAGCCACAGGAATGTTGATTTCATTCAGCACACTTATTAACTGTTCAACGTTCATCAAGAATTCTGTGCTGGTGCTGGAAAGAGTTTAATGATGTTTAATAGTCCCACATCAAGTAAAACCAATATTTACAGAGTGTGTGCCAAGTTCTGTGCCATATTCGTCATTATTAATATGACCTCCTCCTTGCTAGGCGATAGCTCAATTCTATAAGACAAACAGGTAAGTAAAAGATTTCAAAACAGTGGAATGTTTAGCTCACAGTACAGAGGAAGCCCAGAGAGCTCACAGAAGCATTCAGGTAGGTGTGAAGTCAGGTATGAAGCAGTCAACCAAGTACATAAGGAGTAAGGGACTCCTAGGCTTCCCAGGTTTCCCAGGTGATGCTAGTGGTAAAGACCCACCTGCCAGTGCAGGAGACACAAAAGATGTGTGATCAATGACTGTGTTGGGAAGATCTCCTGGAGGAGGGCATGGCTGCTCACTCCAGTATCCTTGTCTAGAGAATACCATGGACAGAGGAGCTTGGTGGACTGCAGTCCATAGGGTTGCAAAGAGTCAGACATGACTGAAATGGCTTAGCATGCATGCACAAGGGACTCCTAGTAGAGGAAGAAGTTTGCATCAATGTACAGGAGAATTTAGCATAGTGTGAGTGGGGGCTTGTTAAAGTACAGGAGTGCTGGCTCACTGAGTCCGAGATAAGGTGCAGCAGAGGAAAAGAAAACAGAGAGCAGGACAGTGGGGATCTTTCTGATGTGATCAAAGTGCGTACTGCACCATGTATGCCAGGCAGAGTCACTAAATATTTTTTTTTAAATATAAGATATAGTGACTGATTGATTGGTTGATTGGTTTTGTTTAATTCCTGGGTTGGGAAGATCAGCTGGAGAAGGGATAGGCTACCCACTCCAGTATTCTTGGGGTCCCCTAGTGGCGCAGTGGTAAAGAAGCCATCTGCTAATTAATGCGGGAGATGCAGGCTCGATCCCTGGGTCAGAAAGACCCCTTGCAGAAGGAAATGGCCACCTACTCCAGTATTCTTGCCCGGAAAATTCCACAGACAGAGGAGCCTGGCGGGCTACAGCCCATGGGATCACAAAATAGTCGGACGTGACTTGGCAACTAAACAACAGCAAAAAGAGATCAGTGGGAAAGCTCTGCAATAATTCTCATAAAAATGATTAAAGTCTTAGTAAGGGGGAAAATTCATAGGTTCCAGAAATATTTAGGGCTTCATGGTTGGCTGGGCATGGAAATACTACAGAGGGGAGGAAAGGCTCAAAGGTAACTTCCAGGCTTCTTACCTGCATGGATACTGGTTCTCACAGGTGAGACAGATAATAGAGGAAGGCAAGTAGGTTTGAAGAAAAAAAAATTGAATTTAGTTTTGATCCTTTGGATTGGAGGTTCTCATGTAGTATTCATGTAAAAAGTGGAAAAAATGGGGTGGAGATATGTATTTGGGCATCATTCTCATTAAAAAATAGTTAAAACCATACAAGTGGATAATATTGCCCAGAAGAATCCTATAATAAAGAGAGAAATATTTGCTAATATGACCATCTTTAAAAATCGGATATAGGGAAAAGACAGCAGATGGAGGAAAGAATGTAAAGTCAAAATTCATAGAAATCAAGGTAGTTTAACATGTGAGTAAGTTTATGTGTGTCGGGGGGAGTGTCTGTGTATTGAAAGTGGGAGTGGAGAGGATGGTAAGACTTGAGAATTGGCTAGAATGAAAAATGAGGGGAAAACCAAATGAACCAGAAAAGAAAAGGCTCTGCCATGTGTAGGTGACTCTCTAGAGTCCAACATGAGAAAAAGACATGATAACAGGAAAGGAATATGTTGATGTAAAGAAATTTTATTTTTTCAGAATTAGAAGAGGCCAGAAGATGTTTAGCACTGAACTAAGAGGTCCAGTCTGCAAGGAGCTGTATGTATGGGTGCAGAGAGAACTCCGCTGATGAAGGAAATTCCGAGAGATGCTAGTGCTGAGGAAATGAGTCAAAGTGAAGGAGTGGGCTTCAAACAGGATGAAAAATATCTCCTGTTATTGGAGGTAAGACACTGAAATGAAGATGCATGAAGAAGAAACTCTGAGGCAGTCAGAACATAAGGTTGAATGATTTCCCCAAAGACCTTCATTTTCTTGCCAATATCAATGCCGAGATTTTCAATGCACATATGGTGATGGGGCAGGAGACTGGATTTGAGGTGATCGATTGAGGTTCTCAAGGGCAATAAATGAAGAACCAGCGATGCTAAAGCCAGAGTGTGGTCAGCAGCATCGAGAACTCCAAAACAAGGAGACTCTGTTCATTTCTAGAGATGCTAATACAACCAGTTGAGTCCTTTTCCACCCAGCTCTCAGATCTCCGATTGGAGGCAAAGTGTAGATTGTTATAGGGATTCCAGACTTGAGATATTCTTGAGTGTAAGTTGCTGATAAAGTTTCAAAGAGAGTAAATCCATGTCATCACATGGGGTGTTAAGACAGGAAAATGGAAGAGAAGAGCTAAAGATAGGATTTTTCAGAGAGGGAAAATGTGAGGGAGATGGGGAGTGGTGCTTAGCACAGTGACAGGCTAGGCCTTATGGACTCCCAAGAATTGGTTGTACACCCTTCTTTTCAACTCAGTTTAAATGCCTCATGTTGGTAGTTTGCTAAAAAGCTTTTTTGGGAATATTTATGCCACATAATTGACACTATACATTGTAGTAGGCACTAATAGTAAAGACTCCACCTGCCAATACAGGAGATGTAATAGGCCTGTGTTCAAGCCTTGAGTTGGTAAGACCCCCTGGAGGAGGGCATGGCAACTCACTCCAGTATGCTTACCTGGAGAATCCCATGGACAGAAGAGTCCATAGGGTCATAAAGAGTTGGACATGACTGAAATAATTTAGCATGCATACATTGTGGTGTTGTCTTGAGAAGACTCCTGAGAGTCCTCTGGGCAGCAGGGAGTTCAAACCAGTTAATCCTAAAAGAAATCAACTTTGAATATTCACCGGAAGGACTGATGCTGACGCTGAAGCTCCAGTTCTTTGGCTACCTGATGCAAAGAGCCAGCTCACTGGAAAAGACCCTGATGCTAGGAAAGATTGAGGGAAGGAAAAGAAGGGGGTGACAGACGATGAGATGGTTGGATGGCATCACTGATTCAATGCATATAAGTTTGAGCAAACTCAGGGAGATAGTGAAGGACAGGGAAGCTTGGAGTGCTGCAGTCCATGGGATTGCAAGGAGTGGACATGACTTAGTGACTGAACAACATCATACAGTGGAAGCCAGGGTACCAGTACATTAAATGATGGGAACATGGGCCTTAGAAATTTAGAAGGCTAGGAGGCCGTGGTCAGACTGTAAAAATTTTGACAATTGATATTTGTGACATGGAAGGTAATGAAAATGCCAGTCTATCTTTGTTTTGTTAGTTAGGTTTAGGTTTTGCATTTGTCCTTATCGGCTGAAGTAGAGGCGAAGAGAATCACGTAAGTGGAGTTCAAAGCTTTTGAAGTAGGTGATTTATAAACACAGCTATTAACATTTCCAGGTAGAGGGTGGGAGCTTATTCAGGTAGCTGGATGCTCAGTTAGTTAGATGGTACCATCAGGAAGCTGGTAAATACCATCTATGAGAAAAAGGACAGAAATTTACATTATGAACCAGAAGGACTTATTTTTATGCAAGTTGTTTCCTGCTGCTGCTATAATAACTTAGCACTATCTTAGTGGCTTAAAACAATGCAAATGTCTTATCTTATAATCCTGGGGTCCAGAAATCCAAAATGGATCTCATTGGGCTAAAATCAAGGTGTCAGCAGGGCTGTGTTTCTTTCTGGAGGTTTTAGAGGAGTGTCTATTTTCTTGGCTTCTTTTGTTTCTAAAGACTACCTTCCTTCCTTAGCTTATGGCCCTCTTCCATGGTTAAAGTCAGCAAGGTCCAGCTGAGTCTTTCTCATGGTGCTAACTCTGTGCTCTCTGTTCTGACTGTCCTGCCTCCATGTTCCCTATTTAAGGACACTTGTAATTATGCCAAGCACACCTAAATGTCCAGGATGCTCTCCATCTCAAGGTCAGTGATGTTAGTTCTATCTGCAGTCACAATTCCCCCTTACCTTTTAAGAAAATGCATGTCAGTGTGTGCATGGTAAGTGGCTTCAGGCATGTAAGACTCTTTGCAGTCCTATGGACTGTAGCCCACCAGGTTCCCCTGTCCATGGTATTCTCCAGACAAGAATGGATTGCCATTTCCTTCTCTAGGGGATCTTCCCAACCTAGGGATAGAACCCACAACTTTTGTCTCATGCATTGGCAGCTGAGTTTTTTACCAGTGACATTAATTCTATCTGCAATCATAATTCACCTTGCCTTGTAAGAATATCTATTCACAAATTCCAGAGATTATGATGTGAATATCTTTGGGCAGGGGTGGGGGAAGAAGTATTTGATAATGAATAATTTAAACCTTTATGGGAAATATTATTTTATGTTTCTTATAAAACATTTGAAATGAAAGGTTTAGTGGCAAAAGGAAGAAGCTTGTTAAAAATTTTTAGTTCTGTGGACTTCACTGGTAAAAGCTAGCTCATTTGAAGGTTGCTAAGGAGTTGCTAAGGGATATTGTATAGAGAAATATAAGTTTTGCATTATCTGTGCTGATCAATGATAAAGGAAAAAGTCTTATTTCTTTTCTCAAAGAAGGTTAAAAATAATCACAGACCATTCCCAAATGAGTGCATGGAATGTATAGGTGTCCAATAAACATTTACTGAATTGCATTGAATGTCATAAGTGTCCATCTCATTGGAAGATTTTTATTAATTAGCCTTTTTAAATTTTTATTAATTAGGTCTCATCTTTGCTTTATTGTGGTGAGTTACCTTGGCTGTGACCATTCACCCCTCATTTATGTTCTGTGTGAGAAGGCAGGACCATTCTGAAGAGGGAAGGGGATGAGTGACAGCTTCTCTTGACACAGGCAGGAAAATTTAAAGCATCCCCTCAAGCGACAGCACGAAGGCCAATACCTTATTATAGATGATTAGAGAGCTGCCCTGAGACCAGAGGGTTGTCATCTGGTTTAGCATCTGCATTTCTTTACTGTCTCGATGAATACTGTTCATCCAAGTAAGAAAGAACTTTCTTCAAAAGAGGATAGAAAAAACTCTTTCCTTTTTATAAGTGAAAGTGAGTGAAGTCGCTCAGTCGTGTCCGACTCTTTGCGACCCGTGGACTGTAGCCCACCAAGCTCCTCCGTCCATGGGATTCTCCAGGCAAGAATACTGGAGTGGGTTGCCATTTCCTTCTCCAACCTTAGGTTACCCTTAACTCTATCCATTCTGCCCTGGCTGCTCCAGGACCATCCCTGTAACTCCTGTATTTAGGCCAGTTCTCCTCCTGAAGCCACGTCAGGCATCTCTACACTTTGCTACTTGCTTTTTGGTGTCTGGTATTAACACATTCATTTCCACACCACAGATTTCATCTCTCAAAGCAGCAAACCATCTAGGTGCTAATCCACAGGAGCCTCCACTGCCCAAGTGTCAGCCAGGTGTCACAGATTCCCTCTACCCTCTCTCAGCTACATGTCACCACTAAGAACCAAAATGTATCCTCTGGCTATGGGCCCTGTCACCTGGAGTCACCCAGTGAAAAAGTTCCCTCCCCTTCTATCTTCTCTTCGTGGCACCAAGAGCCTGTCTCTAAGAGAAACAGCCTTCTAACCCCCATCTCATCTTTTACCAAGCCCCCTCCCCAGACATTTCTAGTCTCATCTTAAGACCCCAAATATCCCATCCATCATGAAATCAAATATGAATATGAAAGTTTCATATGCAAAAATATGACAGGGAAAAATCCAAAGACAAACTTAGGAAAAAGTTTTACTGATATCTTAAAAAAAGATATGTTTTATGGAGATGACAAGAACAGATATTAGAAAGATTGGAGTGCCTCCCAGATTCTTGTATAAGGCTAATAGTGGTGTGAGCAAGGCCAAGAAAAATCCCAATATTTTATAGTAGCAAAATCACTCTAAATTTTATCTGTAATTTTAGTCATTAATAGAAAATAGCAATTGGAAAAAAGTTATAATGAGAGAAGGCCCATGCTACCATATATGTAACATTTTGAAATGCAAAAGCTAAAAATTGTCTCAGAACTACTGTGAAATCAATATAGTATCATAAAATCGTTTGGCTTAGATGTCCAAGTATTTTGAAAGTAAACAAGAGATAATCTCACCCCCACAGTATAAATTTCAGATGAATAATTACTGAGGAACAAAGTAAACTGTCTTATAGTAGACATAGTGTTTTCCCTTGTTCTCTCAATCAACACAGCTTGAGAGAAATCTGAACAATTTCTAAAGGCCAGCTCCTGCATTAAGAGATTTCTCTGTCCCAGCTGGTGATGGATGGAAATTCACCTCCCCTAGCAATCCCCAGCACCTCCCAGCATCTCCCAGCAACCCCAGCATCTCTCAGCATCTCCCAGCATCCCCAGAATCTCCCAGCATTGCCCAGCCAAGGGGTAACAGGAGAATGTGATTATCCCAGTTCCCTAATCCTGAATTTTTCAGTCTTGTAATGGGATTAAGCTCCATGTACCTTTGCTGATAATCTGCTCAAAAGTACACACATTATAGGCCTCTTTATCTCCACATGTCAGTCCCCTACTGTCCTACCAGTGTTTTTCAGGATCACCAACCAAATCAATTAGTTTTCATAACCTGTTCTCACAGCAGCTTCTGGAGAACCCCAGTTAAGACATATATCTTCTCCCCCACAAAAAGGACATGAAGACACAAATAATGAAGGAATAATAGCTATCAGATGAAAAATTTTGACTCACAATTGTCAAAGAAATGAATAGTAAAAGAACTAACTTTCCTCATTGATCAGATTGCCCAACATTAAAAAAACAGTCCTCTGAGTTATGAAGACTACATAGAGGGAATTCCTTCATACTCTACTGATGAGAACATGCATGAATAATACCATGAAAGAAACAGATTTGGCAGAATACAGAGTGGATGCCCTTTTGCTCATTGGTTCCACGATTATCACTTCTTTATTCATTTATTCCTCAAATTAAATTAATTAAAATGTCACTTGATTCACAGCATGCTTAATGCTAATTAAGATCAGCGAAGAGAGGAACCCGAATCCAGCCTCTCAAACTGTTCATTATATTATGAGAAATTGGTAAGCATAGGGAGAGTGAAGTGAAGTTGCTCAGTCGTGTCTGACTCTTTGCGACCCCATGGATTGTAGCCCATCAGGCTCCTCCGTCCATAGGATTTTCCAGGCAAGAGTGCTGGAGTGGATTGCGATTTCCTTCTCCAGGGGATCTTCCCGACCCAGGAATAGAACCCGGGTCTCCCACATTGCAGGCAGATGCTTTGCCATCTGAGCCACCAGGGAAGCCCACAGCATAGGGGGAGGATTAATTAAAGAAAAGGGGCAGGGTTAATAAAAGAAAAGGCAAAAATATTCCCCAGAACATTCTTCCTTCCTCTTTCTTTTCTCTTGGCCCTGATGTTGTGCTGGACTCAAGGACCTGGCTCTGATGCTCACCATTGCTTACGTTTTGGCATCTCCTTCTCTTTGGCCAGTTTTCAGATCTTGACTCTTCTTGAGCTATATTACATTTCTGACATTGGCCTACCTCTTTTCCTAATATCTGACTTGGATCTCATCCAGTTTTCAATGTTACTCTTTTCACAGGTCAGTGATAATCCATTCTATTTTGTGACTCATTATCACCCAGACTATCACTCCATTTACTGGAAGAGACTACCTTGTTCCCTGACTGCAAATCATATGCTGACTGCACTATTTTGCGATTCATGTCCTCAATAGTGATTGAAGATAAGTAAATCTAAAGGATTTTATACATACATAGGACTTTATACATACATAGTCTAAAGGACTTTATACACACAGTCCAGAGTGTACAATGAGCTGTTCTTAAACGCTAGGTATCAGTTTCACTTTCCTGCAAGAATTCATTCTACAGTATGAACATCACAAATAGAGGGTAAGACACACAATTTGTTTGCTTTTTCTTACCTATATTTTTTTATAATGGGAACATTTTATGTTTGAATTTCTTACAGATAACAAATGACATTAACAAATAAGAATCTAACATTGTCACCCCAAGACATTCATTATAAGGACTTTTAAAGATACTTCCAAGCCTTACTAGGTTATTACAGAGGAAAGTGAAATTTTGCTGAGTCTCAGATTATGAAATGATGGGTTTACTTGCAGCAGCCACACATATCAGGGGTTCTCTAGTGCTTAATCAACTGGCCACCCATCAAGGTGTTCTAGTGTCTACAGGGAGGTGCAGAAATATCACTGAGCTAGATTTACCAATGTACTCACAGCTGATGACCAGAATTGCTGCTGATATTCTATTTAAGAATGCCAGGGGGTTGGGCTCCAAATTTGGACTGGTGAAGAGAAATGTACATATCAGTCTCAAAGGACATTAATTCCAAAAAAAGAAAAAGAGGGAATAAATCTGTTGAGAAAATAAAACTTAAATGTATTTCCAGGCAGTTACAAGTGAAATTTACTTTTCATTATATGTAAAGGAATCTGTCATATTTAGTAATATAAACTGTGAAATAAAGCACATCCATCATACTGGTAAAAATGTAATCTCTTTGGATTAGTGATGGATTTGTGGGGCCAGAATTTAGGCAATTTCCACACTGAATGTGTGTCATTGGGCAGACTGGTACAAGTCTCACTTCAGTTTTCAAAACCTTTAATGTACTGATTTGAAGCTGTCTTAATTTGTAAGTTTCAATAATCAGCCTGATGGGCTGGATCCGTATGTGTAATCTGGAGAAGGAAATGGCAACCCACTCCAGTATGTTCGCCTAGGATATCCCATGGACAGAAGAGCCTGCTGGGCTACAGTCCTTGGGGTCTCAAAGAGTCAGACACGACTGAGGGACTACTACTACTACTACTATACATAATTAGGTGCCATCTTCTCTGGTTCCCCACACCCTACATCACAGAGTGATGTAAGCCTCACTCTGTGGCTTATATCATCTTATTTACATGTTTCTTTAGGCCAAAAAGATGATTTGGTCACTGATGACGTTTTAACTATAGCACTTTGCTCCATTATTGGGAAATACCCTTGCAATAAAGATTTAAGTGGTATAAAAGTAATACACTCAATTTGATTACCAAGTCAATCAATAAACAAAATTAAAAAAATAAAAGTATGTCATCCTGATTTAATATAGAATGATCAAAACTCTCAAAACCTCTTTGACTTCATGTTTCAATATATGACACTCTGTGTGTGTGTGTGTATGTGTAGATCTTTCCCATTGTGCCTGCAATGGAACTATATGATTTGAGTAACTTTTACAGATTGTAAATGCTTTGGGAGGTATTTAATGCTGTATGTCAAAGAAAATATTTTTCAACTACTAGAAATAAAATATGAGTGTCTTATATTTACATAGGTCATCTGCTTTCCAGGTATTTTCAATGAGCTACATGCAATTTATGTTTACAGTGTACATAAAAAGCAAAAGGAATCAGCAACGCCCAAATTCCATTTTCCAAATGCAACAGAGCAGAATTAGAAATTTGCTAGAGGTCAAAAATTGTGTGGTTTAACAGGAACATGGATAAGTGTTTCCCTTGCTGCCTCTTTGTGCTTTTCAGTATAGGTGACCTTGAAAGAAGTAATCTGCTGCTGACAGAATTTTTTAATATGAATAATGAATATTTATTGGTTCTCCAGATAATATTTTAGCAAATCAGCTCTGAATGAGACAGTTATTTACTTTCCTGTGAGGATAACCTCTGCATATGATTTTTCATACCTTGTAATTATAGCCTGCATGTGATGAGTTCATTTTAACCATGTGTCATTTAGTTGTTTATTAGTAATATTGTTTCAGTCCAGCAATTCAATTAAGTGTACGTATCATTGACGATTTCTAGTGATTTCCTATTTTTAAAAATGAAAAACGGTACTTGGCTTGTGTATTTTAAAGTACCAGATGAAATAAAAAGGTTTACAAGATGAAGTTAGTTCTATTTTGTACTAGACAGTAAGAAGGTGATCAAATGCATTTGTGATGACTTAAAAAAATAAGTGGAAGCTCCTGAGAAAAGAGAGTCATCATACTGGACTCTGTAGTATATCAACTATAACAATAAAGCACCCACTGATGTACTGATCCAAAATTTGCAGAACACTTTGTAGGCCTAATGTTATTGAATCCACAATGCTAGATAGTAATCAAGGAAAGATAAGGACAGTTTGCCCTGGTATGAGCAATAAAGGCCTCTCCCCTTTATTGGTGATTTTCATGATTTAGAATGAATCTCTGCAGGAATGTGAAGCCAATATCCAGCACTTGGAAAAAAAAAAAATCTGATTCTTAAGTTCTGGACAAGACATGCAGAAAGTCTTTTCCATTAAAGTCATGAGCCCACAGCCCACCCTCATATCATTTACAATGTTAATTGCAAAATATCGAAATCATCAGTACATTATATTTAGACGTAGGTCATGGTAGTCCATACTAGCAAATGGAGCAGTGGTCTAGATGATAATATCACAATACAGAATGAGTAACCACTGAATTGTGAGAAGACTGACATTGAAAACTGGGTGAGATCCAAGTCAGACATTTGGGAAAGCATTGGTAGGTCAATGGCAGAAATGCAATGTCACAGCTCAGGAAGAGTCAAAATTTAGAAGCAAGCCAAGAGAAGGAGATGCCAAGATGTAAGTCATACGGCAGCAATGGTGCATCAGTGCTCATCAGTGGTGCGCCTTCAGGCCTGAGCACTGGGGCCAAGAAGAATGTGTGAAGTAGAAAGGGAAGCGAATCCAGGGAACTTTTGTCTATTCCTTCATTAATCCTACCTTTTTCACTCTTGCCAGTGTCTCTAGTAATGTAGCTAACAGTCAAAGTCTGAACTTAAGTTTCTCTCCTTTCTCCTTTTATGCTTAGTTCAAAGGATGGAATTAATTAAAAGATTTTCTAATTTACTAGGTATCATTTTCCAAAAAATCAGTAAAGAATATATAGAGCTGGACATGGCACATTGAACAGCATAAACATTTTTGAAAATAATGTATGTGTATGTATTTTTGCCATATTTCTTTTATTTAACAATTATTTATTAATTTCTTCATTTTTTAGTTTTTGGCTGTCCTGGATCTTCACTGTTACATGGGCTTCTCCTAGTGGCAGCGCATGGGCTTCTCATTGTGGTTGCGTCTCCTGCTGCAGATGAGCTAAAGGGCACACAGACTTAAGTAGCTGTAACACGTGGGCTCCGTAGTTGTGGCTCCTGGGCTCTAGAACGCAGACTCAGTAGTTGTGGCTCACAAGCTTAGTTGCTCTGCAGCATGTGGGGTCTTCCCAGAACAGGGATCACACCCATGTCTCCTGCATTGATAGGCAGATTCTTCACTACTGAACCAGAAGGGAAGTCCATCAAATATCCTTCTTTAATGACTGTATTGAATTGTATTTTCATTAACAGAGTATGGGAGACTTCTTTGAATATACTGTTAATTACACTGACTTTTGTTTCTTAATCTTGGACAAACTAAGTGAAAAATAGGATCTTTATTAAATGTGCATTTCTTTAAAAACCATAAAAGAAAGTTGTTTGCTTGTTTCTTCATACTTTTCTTCTTCATACTTCTTCTTATTTTTAACTGATTGTGTACAAGGAAAAGCTTATCCAAGGAGGAGCCTGTGCTGAGAGACCAGCCACCTTCCTAACACTTTAACCAGGGTAGTAGCATGGCCAACTTTCACTATTTAGATGAATCACTGACATCTGGCCAGAAGATGAAGTTAAGACCTGTGAGGATACTGAGACTGGCTGATACCACATCAAATACTGTCACTTCAGTTCAATTCAGTTCAGTCGCTCAGTCACGTCCAACTCTTTGGACTGTACGTACCGCAGCATGCCAGGTCTCCCTGTCCATCCCCAGCTCCTGGAGTTTACTCAAACTCATGTCCATTGAGTTGGTGATGCCATCCAACCATCTCATCCTCTGTCATCCCCTTCTCCTCCTGCCTTCAAACTTTCCCAACATCAGGATCTTTTCAAATGAGTCAGCTCTTCACATCAGGTGGCCACAGTGTTGGAGTTTCAACTTCAGCATCAGTCCTTCCAATGAACACTCAGGATTGATCTCCTTTAAGATGGACTGGTTGGATCTCCATGCAGTCCAAGGGACTCTCAAGAGTCTTCTCCAACACCACAGTTCAAAAGTATCAATTTTTCAGCACTCAGCTTTCTTTATAGTCCAACCCTCACATCCATACATGACTACTGGAAAAACCATAGCCTTGACTAGACAGACCTTTGTTGGCAAAGTAATGTCTCTGCTTTTAAAAAGGCTGTCTAGGTTACATAATTTAGGCTACTATAAAATTAAGCCAGAGGGCTGTCTGAAACAATTTTATAGCATATTAGGTCAAAACCAAGCTCTGGTGCATGGCAACATGCATGTGTGTGCCAGGGATGGGGGAGAAGTATCGTGTTTTGTGATGTGTATATTTGCTTTTTATAATTATTATTGAGATGTGTGTGTGTCGGGGGGGGGGTTGTTTGTTTCTTATTGGAACTTTTCCTGAAAGTGATATTTGAGTAGAAGCAATGAGTTTGATGGGTAATCTTGGGAAATCTTAGTCTGAAAGAAGGAAAGGGAGACAGAGTGTTGAGGAGAGCTGACCAGAGTTCTGTTTTTGAGTAGGTTCCCCTTTCAAGCCATCCAACTTAGGGACTGGGGAGTGGCCATTCTGTGGTTAGGGGCTGTAGTGGGGTGGGATTCCCTCCCTGCCACTTGCAGCCTGCTCTGAGTGTTATGCTTAAAGGAGAAGTAGGTGTGGGTTTCACACCCATGATATCAGCCCAGTCAAGTGGGCAAGGCATCAACAGTGTCTCCTGCAATGAGGTTTGTTGTTTTTGAGGTTGTGTAATAAACCTTTGGGATTGGGGGCAGGAGGAGAAGGGGAGGACAGAGGGTGAGATGGACATTGACTCAATGGTCATGAGTTTGGGTGAACTCTGGGAGTTGGTGATGGACAGGGAGGCCTGGTGTGCTGCAATTCATGGGGTCACAAAGAGTCAGACACAATTGAGCAACTGAACTGAATTGAACTGAATAAACCTTTTAATTTTGAGGAATATTAATTCTTCATTTTCCTGGCAACTATGTTTCCTAATTTATATTTATTTCTTATTTTTATGGATTTTTATGAACCATTTAAAAATAATGTGATTGTTTTCTTCATTTTGCCCATTGCTCTTATACTTAAAAAAAATTCCTATTAAGAGATAATTAATATTCACCAATGTTTCAAATTAGTTTTATTTTTTTAATTTAGTTTTCAAAAATCTATAAGAAAATAGAAAATAAGTGGAGTGTGTTCGTATTCTGGCTGCAAATATTGAACATATTTAAATATATGCTAATACATTAGGCATTTGTGAGTTGCATAATCTGCAAATACTCCCCCTCTTTTCCCTTCCTAATGGCAACTAGAGGTTTCTTCATTAGCTCTTTGGATAAAGCAATGCTCTCTCCACGCAGATTGGAATGAGGAAGTCATTAACCACCCCTTCTTGCACCCACCTAGCAATTACGGTGAAGAAGCTAGAGAACTAAACCAACACAAGGAGAACCGCACTGATTACAGGTGAATGGACACAGAGTCTTAAATGGGTTGTGGCTATTCCACTGCATCAATGACATCATTCAACAATTCCTTCCAATCATTCCCTCCTATTGTTTGGAGAAAAAATTTCAGGTTCAACTGACGAGTAACATCATATTCGTTTCAGGTGTACAGCATAAAGATTCTGTTTGGAGCAATTATTATTTAGTTTTCTTTGACTTCAACGTGGAGCCCTGATTAAACTGAATATATGTACTTTTTGTTAGGGTTGTATTAGGTGCATTTTTAGCTGGAAAGGAAAATCCTTCTTTGAACACCAAGTCCCTTTAGTCTTTGGAAACATACAAGTCTCCATGATATGCAGGTTTCACTGAAGGATGAGGGCACTTAAAGAATGACCATAATGGGACTTCCCTGGAGAGCCAGCAGTTAAGAATCCTCATTTTCAATGCAGGGGGCACCAGTTCCTTCCCTTTTTAGCAAACTAGGATCCCACATACTGTGAGGTGTGCCCAAAAAAGAAAAACAAATAATAATGACAAGTAAGAGAATCCCTCTCAGAATAGTGCTTTAATAATATATATGCTTTATTATGAATGCAGTAAATAAAAATATCTTCTGAAAAGTGAAAGTGAAAGTCGGTCATTCAGTCATGTCCTACTCTTTGCGACTCCATGGACTATGCAGACCATGGAATTCTCCAGGCCAGAATACTTGCCTGGAGTGAGTAGCCTTTCCCTTCTCCAAGGGATCCTCCCAACCCAGGGACTGAATCCAGGTCTCCTGCATTGCAGGCAGATTCTTTACCAGCTGGGCCACAAGGGAAGCTCCAAAAATATCTTCTAGTGAATTCAATACTTTTGAGATGTTGAATGAAAATATTACAAATTATCTGTAATAGCAATATAATTTGAAAATATCTGTTATTCCTACTGTACCAAATGTCTAGGAATACTGCCAGCTTTATGGTATATGGGAGGCGGGTATTTCATTCACAACAGAAGGAAATGCTAACTTCTAAATAAACATCAGTCATGAGAGGGACTTCCCTGGTGATCCGGTGGCTAAGACTCCACACTCCTAATATAGGGATCCAGGTTCAGTCCCTCATCATCAAAGTAGATCTCACATGCCACAACTAAGACCCAGTCCAGCCAAATAAATAAATGTTTTAAAAGTGATTAGTCACAAGAAAGCCATTAATATAATGTTTTCAACCCAAATGTATAGATTTCTTGAATTCTATCCATTGATCCAGGTTCCGAACTGCTATGTAAAACTCTAATCCAACATTCTGAATATTTGAAGGAGGTGGGAAGGAAATAAAGAAGAAAGTCATTCTGCCTTCTCAAGAAATACCAGATTTAAATTCAATTTGTACATGTTTTCTGAGTACCCACTATGTGCAGGGCATTTGTCTAGAAATGTGCTCAAAGGGAAGAAGACACTTTACTTAGAGCACAATTAGACTAAAGAGCAATTTTCATACTGCCAGCTTTACAACAGAATTTCAACTGCTCCCAGAGGGAGTCTAGTTTCAATTATTTAGACTTACGTTTGATCTAGTTTAACTAACCTACTTTCACGGGGCCTGGGGTTGGAAGAGGGAAAGAAATGCAAAGGATAAAACTGTTCTATAGGGCACTTTCATGATAATTCAAAACCCCTAACTGATTCATCAAAGATTACCAAAATGCAAGGTTCTTAAGCAGTAGTAAATATTTAAAGCTCTGATGGAAACGGAATTAGAAGCAGGAATTAAGTCGTCTAATCCTTTCACCTGCCCTGATGCTGTGGGAGGGTTTAATGAGAGAACCCCTTGGATATTTGCTGATGGTGTATTTGTGTGCTACCCTCCCGTTACTGAACACATGGAGAGAGTAATTTTTCAAATTGACATTTACTTTTGAAAATGCTTTAATGTGTTAAAATAAATCCAGCAAACGTAAAGAAACCATTATTTTAAAGGAGATGAGCAGCAATAAGCTGAATCACTCCATGAGAATAATTTTATCTTTGCAAATGTCTTCTATATATCATCTGAAAGTTTTTGTTAAAAATAAACCCTTGAGGAACTAACCCGAATTTCTTTTTTTTTTTCCCCCCCAACATGTATACATCCTCAAAATTCTAGAACTAAGAAAAGATTTTGACCAGAGTACTGGTCACTGTGTTCTTTTCCAAGTTGAGTTGCCATTAATTTGACAAATTGTTTCTTAAAACAGCCCAGTATTCAGAGAAATAGGACACGGGTGGATGCATTTAGCAGGGCCTGGCTATTCAGAATTAATAACTCACTCTCCAGGCTCAGATTTAGTGTCTTCACTATCAGGAGGATAGTAAGATGCTAATCTACCAGCCCTGATTCCAATACTGACCATCGGTCTGCATTTCAACTATGGAACCACACAGAGGTGAGGAGAGGGGTCAGAATGAAATTCAACTCTTCCTTTTACCAGCTGGATGCCCTTGAGCAAGAGCCTTATCCTCACTAAGGCTCAGTTTATATATCTGCAAAATGGAGCTGATAGGCTTTCTTCAGGGGCTCTTAATGAGCAGCAAATGATATAATATATTTGAAAGTTTATATTATAAACTATAAAATATATGAGATTGATTGGTATAGCTTATATTAGCACTCCTTTCCTTCTTTTTTTCTAATTTTTAAGATCAGTCGGGCAGGTGAAACAGAATCAAGCAGCTTAGAAAGGACAGACATCTCTCAAGTACATATGTTATACCTAAAAAGGAATACTTAGAAAGGAATCTACAAACTCGATATGTGCTCTTCTGAGGATCAAGGAATTCATTTCAGAAGACTGTAGGCTAATGACAAGGGATTTTCTCATCCTAATAAGAGTCCTAAAGGTCATGAGAGCTTGGATGGCCTTATGGTACAACGAAATGGCCCTTTAAAACAATCCAGGGAATTCCCTGTCAGTCCAGTGGTTACGATTCTATGCTTCCGCTGCAGCAGGTATGGGTCAATCTCTGGTTAGGGAACTAAGATCCCACATGCCACACAGTTCAGCCAAAAAACATTAATAAATAATGAAGCAATTCAACAACAAACACATATATTTGACAAAGAACTGGTCTCTAGGATAAATAAAACACTCCTAGAACTGAATAATAAGAAACCATATACTGAATGTAAATGGACAAGAGGTTAAACATACATATCACCAAAAAAAATAAAATACAAATCAAACATAAACACAAGAAAAAAATTTTCCACATCATTAGTCATCAGACACATGAAATTAAGACAGACACATAAAGTAGTACTATGCACTCATCTAAAAGGCTAAAATGTAAGAATTACTCACAAAACCAATCTCTACCAAGAATGTAAAACAACCAGAATTCTTATACATTTCTGGAAGGGACATGAAATTATGGGATTATTAAAAACCACCATTTCTGAAACCGTAAACAGCCCAGTTGCCATCAATATCCCTGGAGAAGGAAATAACAACCCACTGCAGTATCCTTGCCTGGAAAATTCCACAGGCAGAGGAGCCTGGTGGGCTACAGCTCATGAGGTTGCAGAGTTGGACACAGCTGTAGCAACTTAGCATGCATGCATGCATGCATACGGATATCTGTTCATTATGAAATGCATCAAAAATAAAACAAATGGATAGAGAAGCAACAAGTCAGGTGCAATGTAGAAAATCTAGGAGTTGGGTATATCAGTATTTCCTGTAATCTTTTTTCCAATTTCTTTATGTATTTGAAATTTTTCATGATAAAATTTGGGGAAAAAAGTAAAAACATATCTAGCCATGCCACCAGCAGTGAGTATTCTTATAAGAAGGTTCTGATTTGCAGGATGTGGTAAATTTATATCTTCAGCCTGTAAAGCTTGAAACAAAGCCAGACATCAAAATACAGTGGAGGGGCAATAACTCTTTCACCTAATTATGAGCCACTGAAATGTTTTAATGGCCCTCTAACTCTCAGAGTTCTTATTTGGAGAAGTTGAGAGTCCTGATGATTGCACTCCACTAGAAGCCATGGTGATATTTCCATTAACCTAAAGCTGAGACTATCACCCAGTACTTTCAGGGAGCAAGTGGAAAAATTGAGTGATGTGCACAAGACTAATTCTTCCATCATTGGGATTCAGTTACTATTCTAGAGTGGCGCCCTTAGGGACTCTCTATAACACATTTTGTGTCCAAGGGTGAGAGGTCACAGAAGACCTACAACAGTCTTAAATAGGCGAGAGAGCTTATCAGTGAATAGAACCCTCAAAATTGAAAGTGTGGGTGAACGCTGGGCTTAGAACACTGACCAAGGCAGAAAGAAAGAATAGAGGAGGGAGGAAGCGTCAGACATCCCTCCTGGCCGTATAATCACTTGACTATCCCCTGTATGTTAGCTTTCTTTGCCAGCCTTCCTCTGGACATTTGCTATAATGGTTCACAATGACAGCAAGTGGGCTGAATCCAGCAGAAGATGGCTCATACAGTGTCCAGTTTCATTTTACAATTTTAATTTAAAATGTCTTCCACTTAAAACACTGTCTTGTTCAAACAGACTGCATTTCTCACATCTGTCTTACACCTGTCTAGATTTACACATTTATATTACCCCCTTAACCTCTATAAAAAATTGGATTTACCACCACTTCTTTGAAATACTTCCTTGCTTTTTTTTCCCTTTTTTTTTTGTCTCCCCATTCACTATAGCAGTTGATCCACTTGTCATCAGCTTAAAATTATATTTTCCTGTTGTTTTCGTTCAATTATTCGTAGATTTCTATGTATGGTTTATTTCAAGCCTTGCGGAACTCAGAGGCTGTAAACACTGAGACTAACTTAGGACCATGTAGAGACATCTCCTCTAGCTGCAGCCAGTGGTGTGTTATGTGGGTACCATCTTGTCAGAGTGGAATGAGCACATTCATGGCAGAACACATGATTCTTAGAATATGCAGGGTCCAGGTGTGTATTTCTATGGCTTGATAAATAGGATGACTCCCTAAAAGCAGGACATGAGGTTCCCAAGTCCCTAGGAGAGTCCTTAACTCCAAATACGTACTTGTCATCTCTCTCGGATGGATAAACCAATCAAGTAAACCTCTGTCTCCTTTGGGAAATATAAGTGAGCCAAGAGAAGGTGGGTTTCTAGAACTTCGATTTTATCCTTAAAACTGCTGGACTTTGGCTTCCTCTGGGACAAATTGCATATCCTAGTCTTAGAAAAACTGGGACCAAAAGTGACTCCTTGACTGGGGAGAAAAACATCCTTACTAACTCATTTCCTAATAAATCTGTGCACTAAAAAGCCACGAGTAAAGATAAGCGTGTACCTCTTCTTTGACACCTGAACAGAATTCCACAAACATGTAGTTCATGTGTTCATGTATGTGTATCAGCTGAGTATTATATCAAATGCACGTCACTGCATGTTTAGAGCCAGCCAAGTACTCTGAGCTCAGCCAGTGTTTACAGGAACTCTGTTTTGGCATAACCCTGTCCTAGATGCTGAGGACACCAACTACTCCTTTCAAATATTTAGTAAATTTGAATGAGCAACTTTCCATAAGCATATCTTAGATCACATTTAGATGTTACCCTGAACTTTATACTTTACCTTGTGGAGCTCTCAAAAATTTCAGGGGTAAATAGTTAGAATTAATTAGTCTCATACTTTTATGAGAGAAGTACTATAGTTAGATATATGGAGATCACGCACTCCGCCATCCTGACTTTATAGATGCAAAACCCATTAAAGGCAAAATATGCCAGAATAGATATTTGACAACTTTAAGAAAGTTAAGCCTTCAATTCTGTCAGAATGAAAACAGTGGTCAGGCATATAGAATAATTCATATGTCTTCAACTTAGAAAAAAATCTGTTAGACAAGAAAAATTTTGATCAATATTTTCTTAAAATCTAATGCCATGTGGACAGGGGTAATAACATCTTATTACAAAACCAGGAAAATGTTGATGTTTAACTATTCAGTTCAAAATAATTAGCCTCCAAGAAGCTGTGATTTAGAAACACTGCCCATAACTCTCATTAACTTTAATTGAGTTTACAGTGCTTGTAGAAAGGGAAAGCATAGCATTGCCTTTTAAAATTAAACTTAGGGTGAACTCAAGAATTATTAACCTCTTGTTGACCTGGTTTTTCTCCTGAAACTATTCTCACAATTTGCTTATGATCATTTCACTTCATTAACTTTTATACTTTTTACTTTTTTACTTATTTATTTTATTTTATTTATTGCCACTACATTTTTATCCTTTCAGGACTCCTCCGTTGCAGATCTCTGAAATTATTTTTGAATGGCTCTGATTTCCCAGTCGCCCTATTTCTTCCTTAGTCAGCTTTTGTCATTATCATTATGTACCTGTTTCTCCCAGTCTGTTCTTCACCTGGAGTCCACTGTTGCTGTTCACACTTCCTGATTATTTCCCAAATGAGATCCTTGCCACATACTAATAAGTCTAATTTTCTGACACTTCACTCACTCTAGCTTCTCCAAAGAGAGAATTGCCTTTTTTTATTTCATATAGAATGAATGTAGAATATATAGCATATTAAGTGTGATAGAAGAAAATCTAAATTGAAACCTAAATTGAAATCTAAATTGAAACCTGGACCTTAAGTTGGAAGAATTACCAAATAAAACAATCTTGGGAGGGCAGGATGCTAATATTACAGGGAGACAAAATAAATAGGTGGGGGAGAAGAGATTCCACTGTCACTTTCCATAATATACACACTCTCTTTACCCAAATCTTCTGATCCTCTTGGTTCTCTTTGAATGTAGCTAAATAGGTATTTCCCCTCAATGTGACAACTTCAACTTCTTTCAGTTCAGTTCAGTTCAGCACTCATTCATGTCCGACTCTTTGCAACCCCATGGACTGCAGCATGCCAGGCTTCCCTGTCCATCACCATCTCCCAGAGCTTGCTCAAATTCATGTTCATCAAGTTGGTGATGCCATCCAACCATTTCATCCTCTGTCATCCCTGTCTCCTTCAATTTTTCCCAGCATCAGAGTCTTTTCCAATGAGTCAACTCTTTGCATTAGGAAGCCAAAGTATTGGAGTTTCAGTTTCAGCACCAGTCCTTGCAATGAATATTCAGGACTGATCTCCTTTAGGATGGACTGGTTGGATCTCCTTGCAGTCCAAGGGACTCTCAAGAGTCTTCTCCAACACCACCGTTCAAAAGTATCAATTCTTTGGCACTCAGCTCTCTTTATGGTCCAACTCTCCCATCCATACATGGCTACTGGAAAAACCACAGCTTTAACTATATGGACCTTTGTTAGCTAAGTAATGTCTCTGCTTTTTTAATATGCTGTCTAGGCTGGTCATAGCTTTTCTTCCAAGGAGCAAGTGTCTTTTAATTTCATGGCTGCAGTCACCATTTGCAGTGATTTTTGGAGCCCCCCGCAAATAAAGTCTCTCACTGTTTCCATTGTTTCCTGATCTATTTGCAACTACTTAAAGATATTTAAAACTTCTGAGACATAGAAAATTATAGAAACAAACTCGGTTCCACTTTGCAGGTTATCAAATTCTAACTTTTTTCATTACTGCTTGTATTCATCTTCTATTGCTATGTAACAAGTTACCATAAGCCCGGAGTCTTAAAATAACAGATTCATTATCTCATAATCTCTTTAGGTTAGAAGTCTGGTTCAGTGTGGCTAGGTTCTCCACTCAGGTGTCTCAAGGCTGAATTATGGTGTGAGCTGGACTGTCTCCTCATCTGGAAACTCTGAGTGAAATAAAAACCTGTTTCCGAGCTCATTCTTGTTGTTTGAAGACTTAGTTCCTTTTGGTAACAGGACTGAGATCCTTGTTTCTTGGCTGGCCATCAGTCAGGGGCAGCTGTCAGCTCCTGGAGAGTGTCAGCATTCCTTGCTATGTAGAACCTTCCTCTCCAAGCCAGCAATGGCCCAGATCATCTTTCTCATGCTTTCAATCTCTGACTTACTCTATCTCTGACCTCAGGAACCAGATTTAAAGGACTCCTATGATTAAGTCAGGCCCACTCAGATAATCCCTTTTTAAAATTCAATCTGGGCCATTTAAACATATCTAATAACTGGGCATAAAATTCATCATACGCATAGTCCTGGCAATTTAGCAGGACACTGATGGGGTTAGTGATCTTGGAAATCATATTAGAATCCTACCTACCATACTGCTTCAGCCATTTCTTGTTGGGTCACAACCTTGAGAGCTTCCCAAGTGAAATCTAAATTGGCAACATGGAGGAGGGCCAGAAGAGCCTGAAGAATGAGGCAGACCACTCCAGCTTAAAAAGTAACAGTTTTAATGAGCAAAGAACTTATAAAGAGGCTTGTCTCAGGCAGCTGCAAGACAAATAGATCTCTGCACCTGTTACAAGAATTTTGGGTTTGTAAGTTCTAAAGGGATTCCCTGGTGGCACAGTGGTAAAAACTCTGCCTGCCAATGCAGGAGACTCAGGAGACATGGGTTCAATCCCTGGATCAGGAAAATCCCCTTGAGGAGGAAATGGCAACCCACTTCAGTATTCTTGCCTAGAAAATCCCATGGACAGAGGAGCCTGGTGGGCTACAGTCCATGGAATCACAAAAGAGTCATATATGACTGATGGACTAAATAACAAGTTATAGTCCTAAACTGCATCCAACCACATAACTCATCCTGATGGTCTCAACAACACATTGTTCTTTCAAGCTTTTGTCCTTAAAAATGAAACCACTGAAAGAGTGTTGGACAGAACATATATTCCACAGATGTAGGAGAAGGTGAGCAGGCTCTGATTTCACAGGTCCAACTTGCAGGTCAGCCTCGTCTTGATGATTTCCTCCAGCATGTGTTCATAAATAATATACTATAAACATCCAGTAGCACCCTACATTGCAACTGAGATAAATAAGAAGTTCTATATGGATAAATCAGGAGAAGACAATGGCACCCCACTCCAGTACTCTTGCCTGGAAAATACCATGGGTGGAGGAGCCTGGTAGGCTGCAGTCCATGGGATTGCGAAGAGTTAGACACGACTGAGCGACTTCACTTTCACTTTTCACTTTCATGCATTGGAGAAGGAAATGGCAACCCACTCCAGTGTTCTTGCCTGGAGAATCCCAGGGACAGGGGAGCCTGGTGGGCTGCCGTCTATGGGGTCACACAGAGTCGGACATGACTGAAACGACTTAGCAGCAGCAGCAGCAGCATATGGATAAATCATGAAGAGCAAATGGAAGTGGATAAAGCAAGTTTAAGAGGATATGGATTAAAGGAAGCTGCCAGACCAACTCAGGAGGGGTAAGTCATGTGAAGCCCAGCTATGTTGTGACCTGATTATCCCGTCCTTGGGTGTATGCATTTTCAGCAAACCCTTCCACTGATATGCTTTTATTTTATTTCATCTTCATTTAGCAATCTGAATAAGTAAAGACTGTTTGCTATTCCCTTTTGGATAGACCTCATCCAGCTTCCTCCTGGGTTTGTTGTCACCTCCCCACTAGTGACTCCAGTGATGGCAGGAGATTCTGTCTCTAGAGAACCTCATCCCCTTATCAAGATTCTGGCAAAATTCCTCTGAGTCTTCCTAGTCTCAGTACCCACCACTATCTTGCTATATTCAAGGAATGGTATTGAATACTTCAGTTCAGTTCAGTTCAGTCACTCAGTCGTTTCCAACTCTTTGTGACCCCATGAATTGCAACACACCTGGCCTTCCTGTCCATCACCAACTCCTAGAGTTCACTCAAACTCACGTCCATCAAGTCGGTGATGACATCCAGCCATCTCATCCTCTGTCATCCCCTTTTCCTCCTGCCCCCAATCCTTCCCAGCATCAGAGTCTTTTCCAAGAGTCAACTCTTGGCATGAGGTGGCCAGAGTATTGGAGTTTCAGCTTTNAGATACTCAAATCTTATTTCCACCCAACAGCCCATCCAGCTTTCCTAAAAGCATTTAAGCTGGTTGATTACACTTTGGATCGAGTCAAGAAATAAGATAATTAATTTTTATAATATGTTTAAAAGCACTCTTTCAGGTAATCTGGGCAATGTTAAAAATATAATGCTCTTAGAATAATTATAACTGGCATTATAACAAATAAAAACAACCAAAATTGCATTTTCATTAAAATAGCATAGGTCATTTAGATTTAAAAAGAAAAAAATACCTGGAGGTTGTTCACAGTCTGAAGCATCTGACATTCTAGAGCTTTTTGGATTATTTATTTATCCCAAGTGTGAAGAAGAGCTTACAAAGATGTTGACAGGTGAATGAAGAGTTATCTCTTCCACTTTCTTCCTAGGGTTGATGAGAAGACCACACATAGCCTCAGGTGGGGCAGCTACTTACAGTTGTATGAGACTAACTAAATTTGGCAAAAAACCACAGAGGAAATGTGAATCTATAACTGGATATTTTCTAATAGGTATACAGAAATAAAATTACCCTTCCTTAACTAAACTATATACAACAAGCCTTTAAGTATCATCTGGTTTGTTTAAATAATAGTCCATCACTCCAGAAATTAATTAGGAAAAGCTGCTATCATAAATAATATAACTGAGTATTCTAGAGTGAAATGTTTCATAAAACTTGAGTATGAAGTAAGGGAAGATACAAATATGAAGAAACTAAATAGAAAAAGGAATAACACTGGAAATAACATCTGTTCATCAAAGGTAGATTTAAACGATTGCCTATATAAAATGGCACTTGAATATGGAAATCACAAAATGAAATCTGTATGTCCAAATAGTGACAGATTGGCTTAAAGATTTTGATACTACCCCACCCAACTTTGTTTCAAAGGAAAAGCAAATTCTATTCATATAAATATGGTTGGGTTAAGTCACCGAAACAACTTTTTACTCTTCACTGCTCAACTGAAAGTTCAATATTTGCAGTGGGAATAAATAGATACTGTACACAAACAAAAATAGACATAAGATTTTTCTCATTGGGTTTATAACCTCATAGAAACTAATGTATGTTCAAGTCTGGTTGAAGCCACACAGGATACCTCAGATACAGGCAGTGGTCATAAGTTTCCCATCCTCCTATGTCCAGTTCAGATCAAATGGTTTTACAAGTAATCCTAAAATAGATCACATTTTATCTTTTAATGTATGAAACGCAAGATTGGTTGATTAAAAAGAATATTATAACCTTACTCTTCAAAGATCTGAGTAAAGCCAGGGATGGAGAAAGCAGTTCAGTTCAGTTCAGTCGCTCAGTCGTGTCCGACTCTTTGTGACCCCATGAATCGCAGCACACCTGGCCTCCCTGTCCATCACCAACTCCCAGAGTTCACTCAGACTCACGTCCATCGAGTCAGTGATGCCATCCAGCCATCTCATCATCCGTTGTCCCCTTCTCCTCCTGCCCCCAATCCCTCCCAGCATCAGAATCTTTTCCAATGAGTCAATGTTTCGCATGAGGTGGCCAAAGTACTGGAGCTTCAGCTTTAGCATCATTCCTTCCTAAGAAATCCCAGGGTTGATCTCCTTCAGAATGGACTGGTTGGATCTCCTTACAGATCAAGGGACTCTCAAGAGTCTTCTCCAACACCACAGTTCAAAAGCCTCAATTCTTCGGCGCTCAGCCTTCTTCACAGTCCAACTCTCACATCCATACATGACTACTGGAAAAACCATAGCCTTGACTAGACAGACCTTTTTTGGCAAAGTAATGCCTCTGTTTTTGAATATGCAATCTAGGTTGCTCATAACTTTTCTTCCAAGGAGTAAGCATCTTTTGATTTCATGGCTGTAGTCACCATCTGCAGTGATTTTGGAGTCCAAAAAAATAAAGTCTGACACTGTTTCCACTGTTTCCCCATCTATTTCCCATGAAGTGACGGGACTAGATGCCATGATCTTCATTTTCTGAATGTTGAGCTTTAAGCCAACTTTTTCACTCTCCTCTTTTACTTTCAACAGGAGGCTTTTTAGTTCCCCTTCACTTTCTGCCATAATGGTGGTGTTATCTGCATATCTGAGGTTATTGATATTTCTCCCAGCAATCTTGATTCCAGCTTGTGTTTCTTCCAGTCCAGCATTTCTCATGATGTACTCTGCATATAAGTTAAATAAGCAGGGTGACAACATACAGCCTTAATGTACTCCTTTTCCTATTTGGAGAAAGCAAAGACTTCTTTAAAAATATTCTATACTGACTTTCTGCCTATATTGTAATTCAATTTTATTTTGTTTACTTTCTAACCCTAAATTTAAAAATCTGATTGTGTTGCTTTGGGTCAGGATTCAGATAAGTCGGAAAAAAGAAAAAATATTAATCATTAATGTGTAAATATCACTTATAAGCCAATATGAAAATATTATATGGACATCCAGAGTATCCTTTTCTTGGGGAGTTCTATTATATTAGCATGAAATAAATTTTATTGTACTATAGCCCTGTAATATGATTAAACACCTCTCCACTTGGGTGGTTATATATCCATGTGTTTCAAAGAGAGAACACTTTAACGGATAGTTAGAAGGAAGGTTCTAATAAATTTTGTCATGTTTAGGAGCAACCAAGTAGAAAAGTAGTGGGCACTTATAATAGCATATAAAAAAGGGAAAAAGGAAGGAAAATGATGGGGAACAATATAAAAAGAAGAATAAAAGACAAGAAGAAACAATATATGCAAACATGTTTAATTCATATGAATACAGAAAATTATTGACACTGGTGATCACAGGCAAATGGACTGTGGATAAGAGAAAAAGATAGCCCTTATTTATTTATTAGGCCTCATATTATATTGCATATTTATTTATCATGTTTTAAAAGAAATTCTAATAGATATAGGGAAATAAAATCAAAGAGTGATTTGATATTTAAAAATTCATGTTGTGAACAAATTTTCTTGAAGAACACTCATGACAGTATTATATTTGAGAACAAGAAATATTAAAAAAATATATGTCCATCAACTAAGGATTGGTTAATTCCCTATAAATATAGTGAAATACTATACACCCAATATAATCACCTTATTGAAATCTTTTTTATGATACAAGCATATGTTAATATAGGAAAATTTACTGAATTAAAAAGACTACATCTAACTAAAAGAGTTTCTGCATCTCAGGGCAAATGGAAATACCAACAAAATGAAAAGAAAAACCTCAAAATAGTAGAAAACACTCACAAATCATATATATGATAAAAGTTAATATCCAAAATAGATTTCCCAGGTGGTTCAGTGATAAAGAATCTGCTTGCTGATGCAGGAGACAAGATACTTCGGTTTGATCCTTGGGTCAGGAAAAATCCCCTGGATTAGGGAATGCCAACCCATTCCAGTATTCTTGCCTGGAAAATCTCACGGACAGAGAAACTTGGTGGGCTACAGTCCGTGGAGTCACAGAGAGTCAGACACAGCTGAGTGACTGAACAAACATACACAATATCAAAAATACATAAGGAACTCATACAACTCAATTCCAAAAAGAAAATCCAATTTTTCAAAATGGTCAGAAAAACAGAACAGACATTTTTCAAAAGACACAGATGACCAACATGGAAAGGTACTCAACATCACTAATAATCAGGTAAATTTAAATCAAAACCACAATGAGATAATATCTCACCACTGTTGGAATGGCTAACATCAAAAAGAAAAGAGAGAAGAGGTATTAGTGAAGAAAGGAGAAAAGGCAAACCCTTTGCACTGTTGGTGGAAATAAAAATGGATGTGGTACTCTGGAAAACAGTATGGAGATTTCTCAAAATATTAAAAATAGAACTGCCATATGATCCAGAAATTCCACTTCTGGATGTACAGCCAAAGGAAATGAAAACAGGAATGTGAACAGACATTTTTACTATTATGTTCATTGTAGCATTGTTTATTAACATTAATGGCCAAGATATGGGAAACAGTACAAGTGATATATATATTATATATGTAATGAAATATTGTATAACATTTATCTATAACTGTATAAGATCCCTTAAAGAAGAGATAAGCTACACACTTCAGTAATCTTCAGCTTCCCTGGTGGCTCAGATGGTAAAAAATCTGTGTGTGAAATTGAACTGGGGGCTAATTCCTAAAGAGAAAAGTTGCTTTCAAGAAAAAAAGGTATATAGGAAAAAAGAAAAAGCAAATTCATATATTTCACAACACACATTAATAGAAGTACTTTACATATTGATTGCAGCCAAAGGACAGTTGTTCTTTAGGTTTAATTTAATGCCATTATTAAGAAAAAATCCACTGGATCATCAAAAAAGCAAGAGAGTTCCAGAAAAACATCTATTTCTGCTTTATTCTTTATGCCAAAGCCTTTGACTATGTGTATCACAACAAACTGGAAAATTCTGAAAGAGATGGGAATACCAGACCACCTGACCTGCCTCTTGAGAAACCTATATGCAGGTCAGGAAGCAACAGTTAGAACTGGACATGGAACAACAGACTGGTTCCAAATAGGGAAAGGAGTACATCAAGGCTGTATATTGTCACCCTGATAATTTAACTATATGCAGAGTACATCATGAGAAACGCTGGGCTGGAAAAAACACAAGCTGGACTCAAGATTGCCAGGGGAAATATCAATAACTTCAGATATGGAGATGACACCACCCTTATAGTAGAATGTGAAGAGGCACTAAAAAGCCTCTTGATGAAAGTGAAAGAGGAGAGTGAAAAAGTTGTCTTAAAGTTTAACATTCAGAAAACGAAGATCATGGCATCTGGTCCCATCACTTCATGGCAAATAGATGGAGAAACAGTGGAAACAGTATCAAACTTTATTTTGGGGGGCTCCAAAATCACTGCAGATGGTGACTGCAGCCATGAAATTAAAAGACACTTACTCCTTGGAAGGAAAGTTGTGACCAACCTAGATAGCATATTGAAAAGCAGAGATATTACCTTGCCAACAAAGGTCCGTCTAGTCAAGGCTATGGTTTTTTCAGTGGTCATGTATGGATGTGAGAGTTGGACTGTAAAGAAAGCTGAGTGCCAAAGAATTGATGCTTTTGAACTGTGGTGTTGGGGAAACCTCTTGAGAGTCCATTGGACTGCAAAGAGATCCAACCAGTCCATCCTAAAGGAACTCTGTCCTGGGTGTTCACTGGAAGGACTGAGGCTGAAGCTGAAACTCCAGTAGTTTGGCCACCTCACGTGAAGAGTTGACTCATTGGAAAAGACCCTGATGCTGTGAGGGATTGGGGGCAGGAGGAGAAGGGGACAACAGAGGATGAGATGGCTGGATGGCATCACTGACTAAATGGACATGAGTTTGAATGAACTCCGGGAGTTGGTGATGGACAGAGAGGCCTGGCGTGCTGTGATTCATGGGGTCTCAAAGAGTCAGTCACGACTGAGTGACTAAACTGAACTGAACTGAACTGAAAAGCAAGTTACCGATCAAGCAGAAAAGGAAGGTTAGACTAAATATCATGCCACTAGATTAGAGTCAGAAACATCTGTTTGAACTCATGTTTCACCCAGTGTATATACAGGTGAAGAAATATACAAACAAATACATGTATGTGTGTATACTCGGGTTAATACAATGCCTAGCTCTGTTCACTTAAAAAGTTAGAAGCAGTGAAACCCCAAAAGCAGCACACATATCCAGTACCCTGATCTTGATTTTTAAATGTTATTCATCAGTAAAAGGAACTAGAGCTCTTTGGAGAAATGACTGATTCTAAAGTTTGCACAGAGGAAATGTATAAGCTGAGAGTGTCTTACAATGACAGAAAGTAGAAAGTGCTCAAAAATAAAATGATTAGGGTAGGTCAAAGGCATAGAGGAGCTACCTAAAAGATCTCCCAATAGGCAAAAGTGGAACAATTTATGCAACAAAAATAATAAAGTAATATTGCATTATAAAACCTAGAATAAAATTAATATCAGTGGGCCCATGCTTTTAAAAATAAGTGATTGAATAAATAAATGGGAGAGAAAAGTCAAATCTTTACAGAAAAATTTCAGACATTCTTCTGCCCAGGAGGTGTAGTTTAACTCTGACTGAGGATGGACTGGCTTTGGTGACTTGCTTTCTTCCATAGAACAGAGCTTGGAAAGAAGAAAATGGTAACTTCACAGTGGGAAAACCTGACCAACACAAATTAACCCAGTGATAAGGTTAAGATCACCACTGATACCTTGTGGATAAACGTATCCCTGATAAGACCTGATGATTAGGTTAGTTCACCTTTGTGGTAGTTTTTCTGAAAATCCCACATCTCCAGTCTAAACAAGAGAAAAACATCAGAAGAACAAACTTAAGGGGCATTTGACATGAAACCTAGCCGCAAGAAAAGACTGGAAGTGTTACGGAGCAAAGAAAACACTATGACTGAATGTCGTGTTGTATCCTAAATTGAAATAATGCCATTTGCAGCAACATGGTGCTACTGTTCTATCCGTCAGGTCAGTCGGGTTGGACTCCTTATGACCTCATGGACTGCAGCGCGTCGGGCCTTCTTGTCTCTGGAGCAACATGGATGAACTTAAAGATCAATCGTTATACTGAGTAAAGTAAGTCAGACAGAGAAGGAGAAATATCATATGACATTCTTTATATGCTGAAGCTAAAAAGAAATGATACCAATGAACTTATTTACAAAGCAGAAACAGATTCTCAGACTTAGGAACTACGTTTTCAGGAGGTGGAAGAAGGAAGTGGGGAAAGGATAGCTAGGGAGTTTCAGATGGACATGTACACGCTGCTCTATTTGAAATGGATAACTACCAAGGGCCTACACAGGGAACTTACGTGGCAGCCTGGATGGGAGAGGAGTTTGGGGGAGAATGGATACATGTATGTTTATGGCTGAGTCCCTTTGCCATCACCTGAAACTATCACAATACTGTTAGCTTACTCCAATACAGAATAAA
>SJYA01000257.1:610175-746540 GCA_006410615.1 Neotragus moschatus
CAGGTCTACTACCTGTTTTTCTATATACCAACTCTATCTTACAAATAAAAGATATGAAAATTTGGCGGCAAGCATTGGCTCAACAAATGAAACCTTTAATCAGTCCTATTCTAATGATTTTGACTCCTCGGAAGCCCTTACATTCCTAGGATGTTTTAAGCTTCCTGTGCCTCCCGCAGTTGGGAGGCCTCAAACAATCACATGCGCAGCTGTAGGAGTCCTGCAGGCAGGCTAGAAAGCCATCAGAGGGGGTTTTGGATTGAAACACTCTTTCAAATGCAGAATATTAAAGCCATGAGTTGACTTTTTCCAGAGAATGTCAGAAGAGTGGAAAAGCAGGCAGATTCTTATTTTTGAGGGGTACATGTTCAGGAAATGCCAGGGGGAAAACCTGAGTTCTGACTCGTCCTTGCCCATCAAATCTCTGCCACGTGACCTTGTCACGGGTGGGATTCCTCACGCTGGCTCCCGGCAGTGGGCTGCTGTCTAAGAGGTCGCATAGAGTCGGACACAACTGAAGCGACTTAGCAGTAGCACAGCAACAACATTATATTTGTAATGGGTTAACCAATTTCTAATATTTTAAACTGAAGTGTACTAAGTTCTTTCATTTTCTTTTGCATTTGTTTAATAATTTGATAATTTTTTGTCACAAAAAAATAATAATTTTCTCCATTAATTATTAACTTTGCTTTGATTGACACTACCAACCATGCAAGGCAAGGACTGCCTATAGGTGAGAATAGTATCTACTTCAGGAAAAATTAATTTTGATACAACTGAGTAGTTGAACTTTTTTGGAAATAATCTCCATAACTAAGTGCTAAGATAATTTCTTCTCCACACTTATTCTTTTTCTTTTAAGTTTTAATACTGTAAACCTTTCATTGCTTAGACTGTGTTCTTTGTAAATTTGTTCTTGATGGCAAAAATCTTATTTTTTTCTATGTGTAAAGCATACAATATATACATACAATATATAGACAGATATACACTATATTAGGCTTCCCACATGGAACAGTGGTAAAGAATCTGCCTGTCAATGCAGGAGATCCAAGAGGTGAGTGATCCCTGGGTTGGGAAGATCCCCTGAAGGAGGAAATGGCAACCCACTTCAGTATCTTTGTATCTTTGCCTAGAAAATTTCATGAACAGAGGAGCCTAGTGGACTACAGTCCATGGGGTCACAAAGTGTCGGGAAGCATTTAACAGGAGGTTTCCTGTGTGCTGTTGGGATCTGTCAGGAATTCTCTGTTCCTTATTAATTCCTGAATATTCAGGAATTAAGAGGAGAGGCGAGCCTCTTCAGGGGCTGAGGAATCCAGGCATTTCCTTCATTTTTTTTCTATAGGGTGATAAGTACCGTCTTCCTTTTTATGAACCATATGGTAAAAGTGATTATTGGATCACCTATGTTTTGTAAGTCTGGAATTTTAATCTTTATCTTTGCTGAGAATAGCTACAGTATATATGCCCACACCATGTTGATTAAAACACCTTTGCTCCATCACNCATTTTTTTTCTATAGGGTGATAAGTACCGTCTTCCTTTTTATGAACCATATGGTAAAAGTGATTATTGGATCACCTATGTTTTGTAAGTCTGGAATTTTAATCTTTATCTTTGCTGAGAATAGCTACAGTATATATGCCCACACCATGTTGATTAAAACACCTTTGCTCCATCACAGCTTTGGTCCACGTGTCTTGTTCTCTCTCTCTCTCTCTCTCTCTCTCTCTCTCTTTTTCAGGCTGATCCCCTGGAGCACAGAGGCTCTCTGAGTTCACTTTCCTGACCAGGCTTCTAAGACCCTCTAGAGAAGGCACTCTGTGCCTTCGCCCCATTAAGAGGGTGCCTGAGGCCTCCATGAACAGAGCAAGCCCTATGCAGGGGCTTTATTGGCTTTCTGCATAAACCAAAGACTATCAGCCTCTTTCTCTCTCGTTTACTTTCTTATCGGTTGACTCTGGACCACCAGGTTCCAGTCCATTAAAGGACCTCAACAACAAAGAGTTGGACACGACTGAGCACACACATGAACACCCAACTTCAAATTTTTTAAGGTAAGACTAGTATTAAAAAATATTCTATCAAATAGAAGAAAATTCATATTTTCTGAAAATGAGATAAGGTACTATATATGAATTCTATACATGAGATATTAAATATTAATTCCATACATGAGATATTAATACATGGTAAAGTACTTAACAGGCCCACAGTAAATATTAGTTCTCTTCCTTTATTCCTAACTGGGAATATTTAATATATCAGAAACATAATTTCTCTCACTTTATATTTTACCTCATTTTCCTTTAATTAAAATGATTTCTTTTCCTCTATGGGCTATAGTTTGCAGATTTTCTTTTATTTTTAAATCCCTTATACGCTTTCCAAAGCAAAGTCATCAAACTATAATAACCCATTTACAGAACTGGGTAATTAACTCGGTTCATGTTTTCAAAATGATTTCTGGTATTCATGTCAGTTTACTTGTTTTATTCAAATTGGATTCGACTTTTATTCACAAAATGGCTATATAGAGGATTAGATTAAAGCTTCAGTTACTAGCAGTAGTAGAGGTAGCCAAACAAGCTACAGTCAAAGAGCATAGCAAAATTAAAAATACATAATTTTATGATTGAATATTATTGTGCAGTAACTGGTATCTTCCACTTACAATCAGGGAATAAATCAGTTTATTCAAGTAGGCTCAGCAGGAATATCTGGCCTAAATCTGGGGATTTTTACATTGTTCAAAAAATAAGTTATTTATGAGAAATCTTGTTTTTCTGAGCACTTGTACAACTGATCAATCTAATAAGCAGTGGGAATAACTATCCCACTAGAGGAAACTTCTTTATTAAAACGTGGTGCTTCTGTTATATTTATACCAAGGCAGCATCATCATCATTCACGGTCTTTTTTTCTGGCATTCAAGATTTCCATTTTAAGATCCTATTCAACTAATCTATTGGCTAACTTTCGTATTCATACCACAGTGAGCTTGGCAATATTTTTTTAAGGGATGATCAAATTCATTCCCTATGAATGATACCCTTTGATAGCTCTATTCTGCTTGTTTTGCTATGGATTCTTTCTACTATGTATGGTTACATCATCAAGCAAATGCAAACACATTTTCAAGTCTCTCAATAAATATACCCATTAATGAGCACTGGGCTTCCCAGGTGGCCATAGTGGTAAAGAATCCACCTGCCAATGCAGAAGATGCAAGAGACATGGGTTTGATCCCTGGATCTGGAAGATCCCCTGGAGTAGGAAGTGGCAACCCACTGCAGAGGATTTTGCCTGGAAAATCCCATAGACAAAGGAGCCTGGCAGGGGTCGCAAAGAGTCAGACATGACTCAGCACAAAAAAATGAGGATTGCTACCAAGTGTCTGCTCACAAATTTACTGTCATGTACCTTAATTCACTATCTTATTTTCATCTTTCAGTATGGCACATTTTACTTGTAAGAAAATAACCCAAAATATTAAGAAACCATTATCTGTTATAAAAAGTAGTGACCCACTCTCAAAGTATGTTTCAATAACAACAAATAGATTGTCTAAAATAAATTGCCTACTAGTAGAATGTTATTGGAGAGATGAACACAAAAGAAGAGAGAAAAGGTAATAGCAAAAGCACATAAGAAGTTCTCATCAATTATTTGTGATTTAACTACCCCCAGTATCAATCACAACATGGATAAGAGTGATTTGAGAAATATCTCATTTATTTTCTACAAGGCTGGAGGTTTGTCAGAGGGAATCTGTGAAAAAGAAAATACAGGGAAAATTACACTGGAGAAAAAAATCGACATTAAATTCAACTGTACTTAGCAATCAACTACTAATCTTTGGGCTTCCTTGGTGGCTTAGCTGGTAAAGAATCCACCTGTAATGCTGGAAACCTATATTTGATCCCTGGATTGGGAAGATCTCCTGGAGAAGGGAGATCTCACACGTTAGGAAAGTAATGCTCAAAATTCTCCAAGGCAGGCTTCAGCAATATGTGAACTGTGAACTTCCTGATGTTCAAGCTGGTTTTAGAAAAGGCAGAGGAACCAGAGATCATATTGCCAACATCTGCTGGATCATCAAAAAAGCAAGAGAGTTCCAGAAAAACATCTATTTCTGCTTTATTGACTATGCCAAAGCCTTTGACTGTACAGATCACAAGAAACTGTGGAAAATTCTGAAAGAGATGAGAATACCAGACCACCAGACCTGCCTCTTGAGAAACATGTATGCATGTCAGTTAGAACTGGACATGAAACAACAAACTGGTTCCAAATATAAAAAGGAGTACGTCAAGGCTGTATATAGTTACCCTGCTTATTTAACTTATATGTAGAGTACATCATGAGAAACACTGGGCTGGATGAAGCATAAGCTGGAATCAAGAATACTGGGGGAAATATCAATAACCTCAGATATGCAGATGGCACCACCCTTATGGCAGAAAGTGAAGAACAAGTAAAAAGCCTCTTGATGAAAGTGAAAGAGGAGAGTGAAAAAGTTGGCTTAAAGCTCAACATTCAGAAAACTAAGATCATGGCATCCAGTCCCATCACTTCTTGGCAAATAGATGGGGAAATAGTGGCGAACTTTCCTTTTGGGGGCTCCAAAATCACTGCAGATGGTGATTGCAGCCATGAAATTAAAAGACGCTTGCTCCTTGGAAGGAAAGTTATAACCAACCTAGACAGTATATTCAAAAGCAGAGACATTACTTTGTCAACAAAGGTCTATCTAGTCAAGGCTATGGTTTTTCCAGTAGTCATGTATGGATGTGAGAGTTAGAATATAAAGAAAGCTGAGTGCCAAAGAATTGATGCTTTTGAATTGTGGTGTTGGAGAAGACTCTTGAGAGTCCTTTGGACTGCAAGGAGATCCAACCAGTCCATTCTAAAGGAGATCAGTCATGGATGCTCATAGGAAGGACTTATGTTGAAGCTGAAAATCCTATCCTTTGGCCACCTGATGCGAAGAGCTGACTCATTTGAAAAGATCCTGATGGTGGGAATGATTGAAGGCAGGAGGAGAAGGGGATGACAGAGGATGAGATGGTTGGATGGCATCACCAACTCAATGGACATGGGTTCAGGTAGACTCTGGCATTTGGTGATGGACAGGGAGGCCTGGCGTACTGTGGTTCATGGGGTCGCAAAGAGTCGGACATGACTAAGCAACTGAACTCAACTGAACAAAACAGTCAGACACAACTAAGTAGCTTTCACTAATCTTCTATTCATATTATTAAGAGGTTGAAACTAAAGCATTGTAGATCACAGTTGTAGTGTCTAGGAATTGTATGAAATACTAGAGATAAAATTATGAATAACAAACAGGATAATAATAATAACAAATAATGTCACATATTGAATGCTTCATAATTGTCAAGTGCTTTGCCATGTCCTTTCCTTGCCTCTCCAAATCTCTCAAATGTCGAAAGAGGTAGATACTAGACCTAACTGTGTTTTCTCAGAAAGAACTAGGTTCTATCTGTATAATCCTATCTGTTCCTCAGTTTGTTCATCTGTGAAATGGGAATAATCATAGTGCCAAATGCATAATGTTGTCACAATCATTAAATAAAAAAGCAAATATATAAGGAAAGTGCTTAAGACAATGATCAGCATATAGTAGGCACTAAGTTAGAATTTGTGTCATGATGACATTGTATAAAGTGAATAGGTTATAACACCATCTTCAATATGAACATAATTTTATTTACACACACACTGATACAAAGAGTATATGCCCCAATATGTTAATACTAGTATTCACAAGATAGGGATGTGGGGACAGAGAACAAGTTACAGTCACTTTCTTTTCATGTTTTTAGCATTTTCCAAATTTTATAAAATAAACATGAACTCTTACTAATTAAAAACAAAAAAATTGACAAAATAAAATAAAATTAGTTCTTTTCTTCTTTGAATCTGGAAATAAAGTTATCTTTTAAAAAAGTCCATTTTATTTCCATTACTCAAAGAGGTAGATGAAAGAGGACCTTGTCTTTTATGTCAAAGAACATACTGCCTGAGTTTTCCTCTAAAAGCTTTATAATTTCTGGCCTTACGTTTAAGTCTTTATTTTGTGTTTATTTTTGTATTTGATGTTAGGAAGTGTTCTAATTTCCTTCTTTTACATGTAGTTCTCCAGTTTTCCCAGCACCACTTACCAAAAAGGCTATCTTTTCTCCATTGTATATTCTTGCCTCCTTTGCAAAGGTGCCCAGAGATGCATGGGTTTATCTCTGGGCTTTCTGTCTTGTTTGATTGGTTTATATTTCTATTTTTGTACCTGTATCATACTGTCTGGCTTCCCTCATAGCTCAATTAGTAAAGGATCTGCCTGCAATGCAGGAGACACAGGTTTGATTCCTGGGTGGGGAATATCCCCTTGAGAAGGAAATGGCAACTCACTCTGGTATCCGTGCCTAGGAAATCCAATGGACAGAATAGCCTGGTGGGCTACAGTCCATGGGTCACAAGAGTCAGACAGAACTTAGCCAATAAACAACCATCATACTGTCTTGATGACTATAACTTTGCAGCATAGTCTGAGGTCAGAAAGGTTATTCATAGCTGCACTATTTATAATAACTAGGACATGGAAGCAACCTGAATGTTGCTGACTTGCATTGTTGTACTGCAGAAACCAACACAACACGGTAAAGCAATTTCCCTTCAATAAAAAATAAAATTAAAAAATTTTCTAAAGAATGGAAGAAAATAATATTCTAAGCATGGAGCAGCTTTATAAGTTTCTTCAAATCACCTACTCCCTTATTTGCCTGATTTTATTTTCCTAACATATTTAATAAAATGTGAAATGGCATTTTCCACATTATCAGGTATATTGTGGAATAAAATAATATGCATTTCCCAAAGAAAAGTTTTCTTTCTAAAATTAATTTTTAAAATAAATATATACTCTTTATTAAACTCATTTCCCTTCAGGTAATGCAAAGATGAAGAAAGTTCTATTATTTCATGCCTGCAAGATTAATATCTCAGCAACTACAGATATTCCAAGAATAACTGTAATAAACTAAAATGAAAAAAGTGGAGCTGATAGCATCTTTAGTCCACTTTTGAAGAACATGCCAAACCGAAATGAAATCATATCATTTTCTACACCAAACTTTTATTAGAGAGCCCAAGAGACAAAATGAATCTAAATTCAACAACTACATATTAACCCTTTGAGCAAATGCAAGGACTGATTTTCTCAATTCATGCCACACTGGAAGGGATTGTTTCAGACGCTGAAGGGAATTCAAAGAAGTAAACAACCCAGATTCCACTATCAGAAACCTGTAGTCAACTTGGAAAATTAGGGTTGAAGTATTGAAAAACAGACCTAGCAATGAGAAGCAATAAGTGCATAGTCACTTTCCATAAAATAAGTTTGTAATCCATCCAATAAAGAAACAGCCTGCGATGTGGGACACCCAGGTTCCATCCCTGGGCTGGGAAGGTCCCCTGGAGAAGGAATGGCTACCCACTCCAGTATTCTTGCCTAGAGAATTCTATGGACAGAGGAGCCTGGTGAGCTATAGTCCATGGGGTCACAAACAGACACTACTGAGCGACTAACACTTTCACTTTCAATATAATTAATTCCGTGATGCCAGATGAAACGTTTGTCATTACATTATTCTCCTGTGTGTTTTGCATTATATGATTATTATACTGTTCTATTCCTCTTCAAGAACTAGAACACTATTTTTCTATAAAATATACGATCTAAGTAATTACATTGAAAGCCAGTGAATGGCAGCTTACTTGGACAATTTCTCATTTATAACACTATTTCAGCACCCACTTTAGTAGATTAATTTTGGGTACGTGGGTTCAATTCTCTCAACCCAAAAAGATGAGCCAGAATAAATTTTTCACATGAAATCTTTTATTGGAGTTGGCAGTACATAATCTGGGCAGGCTTTTTCGTTTGGCAATGCTCTCCAAACTTGCAATAATGTAGCGTGATTTGTTTAGGAACTTAGAATGCATGATGCGCTTCTGTCCGTTAACTCATTTGATGCACACAGAGGCTGTGTGGATGGATAATATTCTATTACTCCTCAGTTTACAAGACGTGACTCTGAGATGTTACCAGACTCAGACTCACTCAAGCTCACAAATTGAGAAAAAGCCAATTTTTAGAAATCTTGTCATGATCACTGGGAAAAAAACTAAAGGGCTACATTTAATGGCATAATTAAAATTTTAACCTTTTAAATTAAAAACGTTCCCCCAATTACCCTAAGCATGTTCTNCCAGATCCTCACCATTATAGCCTAGATTGTTGTTGCCCTCGGATGTTCCTGTGCAATCCTGTAGATTCTAATTTATTCATCCTGAATTCATTTATTTATTCATTCCCTTGTCCAATATTTACCTAAATGTTTCCTCCATGCCAATCACTGTCTTAAACACAAAAGATACAATGGAGAATGAAACATAGGTCATTGTCCTCCTAAAACTTACAGTTGAGAGGGTAACAGGCAGGAAGGCCAGAGGTCTCCAAATGGAAGAAATGGGTTTCAAGTGTCAGATTTTCTTTTCTCTTAAAATTCTGTGTTGCCATGACAACACCTGGTTCCACCTGAACTTAACTTCTTAATGAAACCATGTATTTGCTTTGGAATTTGCCTTTCTTCAAAATGGTTCCACCCAAGATTAACTTTGTTTTCTTTTTTCAAACATTGAGCTGATAATAGCTCAACAGATCAGTATTCATATCAATTGTTTTATGACTGGGGGATGACACATCTCATGCAATCCTATCTCAAAAATGCACAGTGTGGGAGAGGGGCCTGGTGAAACTTTGCCTTGAGGTTTCTCTCTTATCTGATTAATAGTTTTCTAACAGACATAAAATGTCTGGCTAAAGACTAGCAGGGAGGCACTCTTTCGGCCCCCTTCTGATGTCTGTGTCAGAGGCTTTCTCTATCTCTTTTATACTTTAATAAAACTTTATTACACAAAAACTCTGAGTGATCAAGCCTCGTCACTGGCCCCAGATTGAATTCCTCTTCTCCAGAGGCCAAGAATCCCAGTATCTTTCACAGCTCAGCAACAACCTTTCATCTTGGGGCTCATCCGGGATTCTTCAGGACAAGGTAAGGACACTTGGAGTTCTAGTTCTTTGTTCTCCTACCAAACACTTTTTCTGCTGTACTTTACTAACTCTATGGTGTGCTTGTGTGTGTGATCAATTAAACAGACACATGTGCGAACCAAGGGCGGTGTCCTAATCTGCGGTTCTGAAGTGACCTCATGCGGCTTATGGCAGTAACCCTGTTGGGGGATTATACTGACCTCCTAATGTCAAGAGGCACCCAATGTCTCCTTCAGGGAATGGCCAGAGATGGACCAAGCGTGTGGACCGAACTCTCCTCTCTTGGTCAAACTTTCCGATCTCTTCGACCATTTTGTAACTTCTTGGGAATTAGAACTACTAACCTCATCTGTCGGATCATAGACTTTCAAGGAACTTGTGATCTATGCTGTTAATGTGTACTGTTACTTAGGTCCCAAACTTAAATTGGTAGTCCAGAAGCACCTAGCCGTGCTAGGAGTTGAAAGTCTGGAAGCTAGATGAAGCTCTAGCTTCAACAGCATCTCTCAGGTTAAAGGTTACTCAGATAGGAAGTACAGCAGGCTTCTTCCTTTGGTAGTGCTAGCTCTTAGTGGACCAGAGGAGGCTCTCCAGTGGCTTTTGTCCCAGCTCCTTAGATATCCTTCCTGTGGAATCTGTGGGAATACTGGTGTGGTGAAGCTCAGAAGGTACATCTTGGTTTCATGTTTGTACCAATCTTATTGTGGTCAGGAATATACTTAGGGTTGTGCACAGGCACTCAGGAGGCAAATGTTTCCCTTAGTGGTCTTACCTTGGGAGGCACTCCACAGGGTTACTCTGATTGCACCTGGGTGGCATCAGAAGCAAGCATCAGGTCTACCCCTGGTGCATCTCCACCCTGACTAGGTGGTATAGCTGGGAGGGACTAATAAGGCATCTGTATCAGTAAGGGACAGACTAACTCCAACCAGGGAAGGAAAGCTTTGGTGTGAAGTCTGTCTACACCCCCATCTAGAGCAGGGAGGGATGCCTCTGGTAGAAAGATGACGCTGGTTGCTTGTTTTCTCTTTTCTATATGGGAGCTAACAATTCCAGCCTCACTCCTTTGAACTGCATCCTGAAAAACTGGGATAGAGTTGATCCTCAGACCTTAAAGAAGACACACCTGATTTTCCTATGTGATACTGCATGGCCATGGAATCCATTAGAGGATGGCAAACAGTGGCTGGTTGGAGGGTCTTTTAAGTACGATACTGTTTTGCAAATAGACCAGTTCTGTAGAAAATAAGAGAAAATGAGTAGAAGTGACATATGTGTTGCTCTTTATCTCTCTTTGAGACATGCCAGACTTGTGTCCTAAGGGTGCAGATTTGAGTATGAAATTTTCAGCTGTCTCCTGTCCTCTTTGCCCCTGTATCAGGGGCTCCTAACTAAACAGGCTGAGAGTCAGGGCACCCTTCCAGAAGGGGTTGCCTCAATCTCAGTAGAAATTCAAACAGTCCCAGTTGTGATTGAGACTACTGAGAGGATACAGAAAAGTACATAGAAGACTTTACGGACTAACTTTACTTTAGAACCTTACTTGGAGAGATGTAATGTATGTCATGGGACAGACACTGACTCTTGACTTGAGAGCTCAAGTTCTGAGGGAAGCTACTACTTTTGGAAATGAATGGCTTGAACATGAGATAAGGGGAAAAATAGAACATAAAATAGCCTTCCTACCAGGAGCCAAGCAGTTCCCACGACAGAGCCAGACTGGGACTATAATACGGCTAAAAGAAGGTGGATCAGAACCATTTTGCCAGATGTATTCCTGAAGGACTCAAACAAGTACACACTAAGACTTTATGCTAAGTTGGCTGACATTGAAGTGCCTAATCCTTATACTTTATTGTCTAAAGTTCCGAAATGAGCCAAATATGACTTTAAGACAATTGAGAGGATTTGGGGGCATAACAGGCTATTGCCACATTTGGATTCTGGCTTATGGGGAACTTGCCTGGCCTTTATAAACTTAAAACTGAAACTCAGCAGGCCCAAACTGACAAGCTAGTTTGGTCTCCAGATACTCAAAAAGGTTTTTAAGGCTCTTCAAACTGCTCTTCTGCAGGCGCCAACTTTGAGCTTACCCACAGGATCAGTTTAGTGCCTTAGTGAAAAAAGGCTATGGCCACATTCCTTAAGGGTAATTGCTACTATTGTTTTGCTAATGCCTAAAGCACATAAGTTTACTAATGGGCAAAATCTTACTGTACTAACTTCTCATGATGTAAGTGGGATCTTAAATTCTAAAGTTCAGAGTAACAATGCTCCACCTTTAAAGCTGGAGTCAAGGGACTCCAGGAATAGAATATCACTTACACTGTTCCTGGAGACCCCCAATCTTCAGAAAAAGTTGAAAAGGCTAATGATGTTATTAAAAGACATCCATGTAAGCTAACTCAGGAAACACAAGACAGTTGGTTTACAGTTCTACCCACTGCTTTAATGAGGGCTCGAACATTCCCCCACCCCCAAAAGAAGGAGCTGTCTCTATGACAGACTGTTTTTGTGCACAGTTATTGTCATAGATTCTGAGATCTTAGAATTAACTATGTGGCTCAGCTTTCAGCTTTTCAATCTCCACATCAGTTGAAGGCTTCGCATGGTGGGTTTCTCCCCTTCAGAAAAGACTTTCTTCAACTCTGAGAATACCTTCACCAACAACAATAGTATATGATGCCTCTTCTTGATCTGATGGTATCTAACAGTTCTAAGATGGACTGATGTAACTATGGATATATTCTGACCTTTAATTTTGATTATGTTTTAACTTGGTTTAATGACTATTTTGCCTTACATCTGTAACTGTATAGTGGGGTTTCTTTCTAATCACCTGAAATCTTTTAAGTTACACATTGTTGTCCAGGCTTCTATAAGTGCCACAAACTCCTCCAACTATTACTTGGGGGCCCTGGATCAGAGACCGTAAATATGAGGGTTAGAAGAATATATTGCCTCAACAATTTACAGATGACACCCTTCAACGGCAGGAAATAGTTATGGAATGAACACAATGCCCTTTTCCCAAGCAACATAATTCTCCTAAAAGAGAAGGGGGGAATGGGAGAGTAACAGGCAAGAAGGCCAGGGGTCTCCAGACAGAAGAAATAGGCTACAAGTGTCAGATTTCTTTTTTTTTTTTCCTTTCTTAAAATTCTGTGTTGCCATCATGACCCCTGGTTCGACCTGAACTTAACTTTTTAATAAAACTATGTATTTGCTTTGGAATTTGCCTTTCTTCAAAATGGTTCCACTTAAGACTAAATTTTTTTCTTTTCTCAAACATTGGGCTGATAATAGCTCAATAAACCAGTATTCATACCAAGTGTTTTCTGTCTGGGGGATGACAACCTCATGCCATCCTATCTCAAAAATGCATACTGTGAGAGAGGGTCCTGGTAAAACTCCGTCAACTTTGAGGTGTCTCTCTTATCTGATTAATAGTTTTCTAACAGACATAAAACATCCAGCTAAAGATGAGCAGAGGAGCACTCTTTCTGCCCCCTCCTGATGTCTATGTCAGAAGCTTTCTCTATCTCTTTTATACTTTAATAAAACTTTATTACACAAAAGCTCTGAGTGATTAAGCCTCGTCACTGGCCCTGGGTTGCATTCCTCTCTTCCAGAGGCCAAGAATCCTGGCTTCTTTCACAGCTCAACAAAAACCTTTCACAGTCTAGTGGAAGAAGACATCAAATATACAGAAAAAAAAAAAAAAAGAATAACATTGTTAAAATTGTGATGCTATTAAAGGATAAATAAAAGCTATTGGGTTTGTTGAATACAAGTGGATGAGAAGTTATATAAATGGTATTTCATCATCCCTAGTAAACTAATATTCTGATACACTCTAAATTTCAAACTTTGGGCAACTAGAAACTGATGACATTGTTTTAAAAAATTATTTCCTTCAGCACCTCTTAAAAATAATTAGACATCATTTTCTATAAATTTTATTATGAAATCTTTTGAATTTATACCTTAACTGCCACCAGTGCCTCCTTTTTGTAGGCTTCAGTTCAGTTCAGTTCCCTCACTCAGTCGTGTCCAACTTTTTGCAACCCCATGGATGGCAGCACGCCAGGCTTCTTTGTCCATCAGCAACTCTCAAAACTTGCTCAAACTCATGTCCACAAGTCGGTGATGCCATCCAACAATCTCATCCTCTGCTTTCCCCTTCTCCTCCTGCTTTTAATCTTTCCCAGCATCAGGCTCCTTTCCAATGAGTCAATACTTTACAACAGGTAGCCAAATTATTGGAGTTTCATCTTCAGCATCAGGCTTTCTAATGAATATCCAGGACTGATTTCCTTTAGGATTGTCTGCTTGGATCTCTTAAAGTCCAAGGGACTCTCAAGAGTCTTCAATACCACAGTTCAAAAGCATCAATTCTTCAGTGCTCAGCTTTCTTCATACTCCAACTCTCACATCTATACATGACTACTGGAAAAACCATAGCTTTGACTAGATGGACTTTTGTTGGCAAAGTAGTCTCTCTGCTTTTTAATATGCTGTCTAGGTTGACTCATTGGAAAAGACTTTGATGCTGGAGGGATTGGGGGCAGGAGGAGAAGGGGATGACAGAGGATGAGATGGCTGGATGGCTGGATGGACATGAATCTGAGTGAACTCTGGGAGGTGGTGATGGACAGGGAGGCCTGGCGTGCTGTGATTCATGGGGTTGCAAAGAGTCGGACATGACTGAGCAACTGAACTGAACTGAACTGAGGTTGGTCATAGCTGTTCTTCCAAGGACAAGGCTGTGGTCACCATCTGCAGTGATTTTGGAGCCCCCCAAAATAGTCTGTCACTGTTTCCACTGTTTCCCCATCTATTTGCCATGATGTGATGGGACCAGATGCCATGATCTTAGTTTTCTGAATGTTGAGTTTTAAGTCAACTTTTTTCACTCTCCTCTTTCACTTTCATCAAGAGACTTCTTAGTTCTTCTTCACTTTCTGGCATGAGAGTGATGTCATCTGCATATCTGAGGTTATTGATATTTCCCCCAGCATTCTTGATTCCAGCTTGTGCTTCTTCTAGTCCAGCGTTTCTCATTATGTACTCTGCATAGAAGTTAAATAAACAGGGTGACAATATACAACCTTCACGTATTTCTCTCCTGATTTGGAACCAGTCTGTTATTCTGTGTTCAATTCTAACTGTTGCTTCCTGACCTGCATACAGATTTGTCAATAGGCAAATCAGGTGGTTTGATATTCCAATCTCTAATAATTTTTCACAGTTTGTTGTGATCTACACAGTCATGCCTGCAATACGGGAGACCCAGGTTTGATCCCTGAGTTGAGAAGATCTCCTGGAGAAGGAAATGGCAACCCATTCCAGTATTCCTGCCTGGGGAATCCCAGGGATGGAGGAGCCTGGTAGGCTACAGTCCATGGGGTTGCAAAGAGTCAGACACAACTGAGCGACTTCACTTTACTTTACTTTACACAGTCAAAGGCTTGGTGAAATCAATAAAGCAGAAGTAGATGTTTTTCTGGAACTCTCTTGCTTTTTTGATGACTCAGTGAATGTTGGCAATTTACTCTCTAGCTACTCTACCTTTTCTAAATATAGTTTAAACATCTGGAAGTTCATGGCTCACATACTGTTGAGGACTGGCTTGGAGAATTTTGAGCATTACTTTGCTAGCATGTGAAATGAGTGCAATTGTGCAGTAGTTGAACGTTCCTTGGCATTGCCCTTTTTTGGGATTGGAAGGAAAACTGATCTTTTCCAGTCCTAAGGTCACTGCTGAGTTTTCCAAATTTGTTGGCATATTGAATACAGCACTTTCACAGCATCACCTTTTAGGATTTGAAATAGCTCAACTGGAATTCCATCACCTCCACTAGCTTTGTTCATAGCGATGCTTCTCAAAGCCCACTTGACTTCACGTTCCAGGATGTCTGACTCTAGGTGAGTGATGACACCAATGTGGTTATCTGGTTATGAAGATTTTTTCTATAGTTATTCTGGGTATTCTTGCCACCTTTTCTAAAAATCTTCTGCTTCTTTTAGGTCCATAATATTCCTGTCCATTTTTATCCCCATTTTTGCATGAAATATTCCCTTGGAATCTCTAATTTTCTTGAAGAGATCTCTAGTATTTCACCTTCTCTTGTTTCCTCTATTTCCTTATATTGATCACTGAAGAAAGCTTTCTTACCTCTCCATGCTATTCTTGGAACTCTGCATTCAAATGGGTATATCTTTCCTTTTCTCCTTTGCCTTTTGCGCCTCTTATTTTCTCAGCTATTTGTAAGGCCTCAGCAAACAGCCATTTTGCCCTTTTGCATTTCTTTTTCTTGGGAATGATCTTGATCACTGTCTCCTGTACAGTGTCTCAAACCTCCATCCATAGTTCTTCAGGCAGTCTATCTGTCAGATCTAATCCCTTGAATCTATTTGTTACTTCCACTGTATAATTGTAAGGGATTTGATATAGGTCATACCTGAATGACCTAGTAGTTTTCCCTACTTTCTGCAATTTAAGTCTGAATTTTCCAATAAAGAGTTCATGATCTGAGCCACAGTGGTCATTTTTTCTGACTGTATAGAGTTTCTCTGTCTTTGGCTGTAAAGAATATAATCAATCTGATTTCAGTATTGACCATCTGGTGATGTCCATGTGTAGAGTCTTCTCTTGTGTTGTTGGAAAAATATGTTTGCTATGACCTGTGCGTTCTCTTGGCAAAATCCTGTAATCCTTTGCCCTGCTTCATTCTGTACTCTGAGGCCAAATTTCCTGTTACTCGAGGTATCTCTTGACTTCCTACTTTTGCACTAGTCCTCTATGATAAAAAGGACATCTTTTTTGGGTGTTAGTTTAGAAGATCTTGTAGGTCTTCATAGAACCATTCAACTTCAGCTTCTTCAGCATTAGTGGTTGGGGCACAGACAGATTACTGTGATACTGAATGGTTTGCTTTGGAAACAAACCGAGATCTTTCTGTCATTTTTGAGATTGCACCCTAGAACTGCATTTCAGATTTGTTTGTTGACTATAAGGGCTACTCCATTTCTTCTAAGGGATTCTTGCCCTCAGTAGTAGATATAATGGTCATCTGAATTAAATTCTCCCATTCCAGTCCATTTTAGTTTACTGATTCCTAAAATGTCATTGTTCACTCCTGCCATCTCTTTTTTGATCACTTCCAATTTACCCTGATTCATAGAACTAACATTCCAGGCTCCTATGTAATATTGTTCTTTACAGCAGCAGACTTTACTTCTATCACCAGTCACATGCACAATGAGTGTTGTTTTCACTTTGGTTTCATTCTTTCTGGTTTTATTTCTCCACTCTTTTCCAGTAGCTTATTGTGCACCTACCAACCTAGGGAGTTCATCTTTCAGTGTCATTTCTTTTTGTTTTCATACTGTTCATGAGGTTGTCACGGGGTTTCATACTGTTCATGGGGTTTCTAGGATTATTTATTAGTTATCTCTGGCCAGGAACTACACAGCTGCAATATGCTCCCTGTTTTCAGGTTCTCTCTTAATTCCAGTTACAAGCAGGTTCTTTGTTTTTTTGTTTGTTTGTTTTTTCACAGTCATATATGATCAGACAGTCATTATCCCAGTAGCTGACAGATGATTGATCCTAGTATCTGTCAAGACCAAGATGATAGAATAATGACTTCTATAACATTGTCTCCTGCAGCATAATAAAAAATACAAATACTATTGGCTGATTCCTTTAAAATTAGATTTCAAAATATACACCTCCCATCTTTGCCTTTTCTTCTTACAAGACCTGCCAGGTAACAGGAAGAGACGGGGGTACTTGGTGTTAATTGCCTTTATAACAAATTACTACAAATTTGGTGGTTTAAAACAGCAGAAAGGTATTCTCTTGCAGTTCTGGCGAGGAGATGTTCTAGGGCATGAAGTCAAACAGACCTGTCTCAGGGACACTGAGCAGGGCATTGCCCTAAGCCTTGATCTCCTCATCTGTGAAATGGAGCCATTCATTCATAATTCATTCTTTGTCTAAGGGGATTAAAGGAGATAGTCCAAATAAAGACTAATTCTGAAGATTGTGAATGTTCTGTGAATACTAGTTATTGGTAATATTTAGTAAGTGCTCTGTGAATATCAGCTACTCCATTAACAAACATAAAGTGTCTGGTCTTTCGTTTATGATACGCCAGGCATTGGTAGTGATAGAGACTGCAAAGCATTCTAAATAAAAGCATAAGCTCCAGAATCAGATAGAGCTAATTGAATCTAGCCCAACTAGTTCTGTCTTGGACTAGATCCTTACATTTTTGTAAATACCAGTATCTTCATACATTAAATCAATTATGAATGGCAACCACCTCACAGGATCACTGTGAATATTAAAAAATAAGAAGTCAGTAAAGCATTTCATATGGACCTTTTACATAAGAAGCAATTACAGAATGGTGGTTATATAATTGTTCAAATATTATTAGATGAACATTTACTCAGTTTTGGCTAAAGGAACAGATACTATACCAAGTTCTTTTGCAAATGATTTCCTTAAAGTCTCAAAATACTTTGATGAATGAAAGCCATCATTCTCCTCTAGTCATTGTTGAGAAAACAGAAGTCTATAGTAACTTGTCTGAAGTCAATTAAGAAGACGATGAAGTTAGTGCTCAACCCATAAGGTCTGGCAGCAGAACTTAGCTTACTAAACACCTAAGTTTACAGAAAGATTCTCATAGACTAGAACTGAGCATACCATCTGCTCCCAAGTACCTTCACAAGAGGACAATTTCAGACCCTAAAACTGCATGCTAAGTGAAGATCAGTAACCCAGAGACAGAACATCTAAGTGACAGGTTCAAACTTGCCTCTAGGACTTCAGGACTTTGCAGAGACTGAGGATGAAGGAAAAGACTGCTTTGAGATACAGAATCAAGAAACAAGACATCCAGAAAGGGAAAGACAAGGCTTCAGTGCCCCCCAAACAAAGAAACCTGGATTCAAAAAAAGCATCAGTTGTTCGAAGAGCTGCAGGCTCACTTCGGTGAACCATCGTTCATTTTCCCAAACATATTGAATGATTTCTTCTCTCAAGGAAACTCTCTCTGAACTTCTACACATGGATGATCTTATTTTTATAAAAGTCAAAATAACACATAATGGATCTAGACATAAAACATCAAAAGAGAAGTTTTGGCGTATTGCAGCGTTTTGATTATAGATTTCAAAGATTCTTTTTTATTTATCTGCAAGCTAAAAAAGATGAGACAAAATAAATGTTCTTAAAAGATACCAATCAAATTTTAATTCTTAAAAGTATGAAATGAAGATAAATATCTATAAATCATATAAATATCTCCTTACTGCTTTCCCTAATCCTTGTGTTCCCATTCTGAATTACATATTTACAGTAGGAAGACCAGTTCCTATTTATATAAAAAAAAATTCATCAAATTTCAAACTTTTATCACCTTTACACTATTAAAGAAGCTCTAAGACTACTCCCTTTATTAATTCTCTATTTCTAAAGGCAAGACTAAAGCTCCCAGTACTATTCGGCACCAGCTGACTCTCTGCCAAGTACCTTCAGGCAGTTGATTCTAGAGGCTTCTATTCATAAAAGCCATCAGGCAGCTGTCCCCTGGGAGATTGCCATGGCAACCTATAAGCAAGACCCCACAGATGCAGATGTAAGTTTGGTCACACCTACACAGTCAACAAAAAGGCAGCACACAACACCCAGCTGCCAGTGTGTAGAAACATCAACATGTGAGTCCATGGGCAATGTCAAAGGTGAACAATATACACAGTCTCACCAACTGTGGGTTCTAGTAGCCTGAGGTTATCTTGAATCCCCTTTTTCTCACTCACTATCTAATTATTTCAATATCCAAATGTCCAAATATCAGCAATTTTCATATCTAGTCATATATCCAATTATGTAAAAAATACATGTTCCTTCATCTCTATCTCTACATTCCCATCACATTGGATCCAGGCTATTGTGATCTTTCACCCAGATAATCACAGCAGTCTCCGGTCAGTAGTCTTCTATTGTTCTGTGCTCCTCACACAGCTCTAAGAAGACCTTTCCTCCAGATATTGATTTCAAAACACTANAATTATGTAAAAAATACATGTTCCTTCATCTCTATCTCTACATTCCCATCACATTGGATCCAGGCTATTGTGATCTTTCACCCAGATAATCACAGCAGTCTCCGGTCAGTAGTCTTCTATTGTTCTGTGCTCCTCACACAGCTCTAAGAAGACCTTTCCTCCAGATATTGATTTCAAAACACTACACTCCACTATTTGGGCAGGAAAACCAAAACAAATCTCAACCATTTGTGCCAAACATTAAGAAAGTGCTGAAAAACTGACTGAAACCAGTTAAAAGAACAAACCAAGTTGAAAGAGGCTCCACTGGCCAAATATAGGATGGTTTGTGTTTCAAAATGAATAACAGCATAGACTAGAAACCATTGATAAAACCAGAATCTATAAGGTCATGCTGAAAAAAAGTGAAGAAATACACAATAAGTAAACATTTATAAAAAATAAGAAGCCTGGCATGTTGCAGTCCATGGGGTTGCAAAGAGTCAGACATAACTTAGCAACTGAACAAAAACAAGTAAAGGAGAATGACAACTAATATATAGAAGAATTATAAAAATCAAATATCATGATAATTGATTCAAGTGAGAATTCTCATTAAGGTTAAATATTATTGAATTGAAGTTTAATAGGAAGTTTACCTAGAGCCAGACATCCTGGAATGTGAAGTCAAGTGGGCCTTAGAAAGCATCACTACAAACAATGCAAAAAGGCAAAATGGTTATCTGGGGAGGCCTTACTAATAGCTGTGAAAAGAAGAGAAGAGCAAAAAGCAGAGGAGAAAAGGAAAGATTTAANCTCCACTAGCTTTGTTCTTAGTGATGCTTTCTAAGGCCCGCTTGACTTCACATTCCAGGATGTCTGGCTACAGATGAGTGATCACACCATCATGATTATCCAGGTCATGAAGCTCTTTTTTGTACCCCCCTCTAATTGCCAAGTTTCCAATGTTTGACTGTTTTATTTTTTTGACTTTTTTATTGAGGTACAGTTGATTTATAATACTATGTTCATTTCAGATGATTTGGTTATACATATAGATAGATAGACATGCATATCTATATTCTTTGCTCCTATAGTTTATTATAAGATATTGAACCTGTTTCCCTGTGCTATACAGTAAACCCTTGTTGTTTATTTTATTATGTTAGTATTCATCTGTTATCCCCCTATTCCCAGTTTATCACTCCTCACCCTCTTTCTGGTTGGTAACCATAAGTTTGTTCTCTATGATTGTGAGTTTGTTTCTGTTTTGCTACTAAGTTAATTTGTACTATTTTTTAGATGCTACATATAAGTGATACTGTATAATGTTTGTCTTTCTCTATCTGACTTCACTTAGCATAATAATCTCTAAGTCTATCCCTATTGTATAAATGGCATGATGTCATTCTTTTCTATTGCTGAGTAACTGTTCATTTTGTGGGTATGTGTATATGTATACATTTATATTTATATATATCTTCTTTATCCATTTATCTGATAATGAACACCCAGGTTGCCCCCATGTCTTGACTATTGTAAACTATTCATTGTAAATTGACTATTGACTATTGTAAATATTGCCTGTCTGAATACTGAGGTGCATATATCTTTTCAAATTAGAGTTTCATCTTTTCCAGATAGCTGCCCATTTCAAATAATTCAGAGGGAACATTTTTGTTCAGAATCATTTTTCACATTTGGGATAATTTCTCAGGAATATATTCTGAAGTGTAGAAATTCTGGGCCGCAGGGAAACTAGCTCATGCAGGATAAATAGAACAATGATTGAATCGGGATATGGGGATGAGAAGAGGAACATACGCATCCCAGGGCAAGGAAAGAGCATGCCTAAATGATGGAGATGCTGACCTCTATCTGCCAAGGAAGACTGATTGGGCTAGTGTACAGCTCCTTCTTTGACTGACGCTCTCAGAATGAGACCTCTTTCAACATCAAAAGTTGTTTCACTCATTACAGGTGTTTAAGATCACATTACAAGTTTTGGGAACATCTGCATTTTGTAGAGACAATACCACTGTAATTACTGATAGCTATTAGTAATTGAAGCTGCTAAAAATGACTTATAAGACCAGTTGCAACAATACAGATACATAAAAGAGTACTGTTTATGATAGAAGGCAAGAATTTTTTCCATGGCCTCATATAATGATGAATCAGATTGCCTAACTGAGGTCACAGAAAATGATATAATTTCTAAGGTCTCACCAACTCTAAAATCCTGTATGGTAATAATATCATCTGATGGTTTCCCCACTATAATTCTGGCTAGTATAATTACTTCCACCTCAAACTCTTCTGAGAAATAACATTAGTACATAGAAATAGATAGATAGATAGGCAAGCTTATATGTAGACTGGGTGTTTTAAATATTCATTATAGTATCTATTTCTTCTAAAGAAAAGGGAAATTATTAGAACAACTGATTAAGAGCACCAGTATAAAAATTCTAAAATCTTACTGTTTTTCTATCTCTTTGACTTTTATGTGAATTGGTATCTTGCAAGAAACCTGAAGCTGTGATAAAGAATCCATTTGATTTTTTTTTTTTTTTTTTGAAGTCCACACTGTATTTGCTAAATGGCAGACTGGGGAATAGTGACTCCATTAAAGCAAATAGTACTCATCTTACTCTGTAGACCATTCTTCCCAATTACCCTAGCACAGATTTGTATTAAGGAGTTTAATGAACAGAAGCTACTATATATAGCATAAAGTTGTCAGGGACCACAGACCGCATACGGATGCTGAGAATTACCAGGCAACTTCAATCCTTAAATGCCCTCAAAGGAACCCTGTTGTTCAAGTTTCACTATTTCCATGAGTTCCTGCAATTCCAGTGAACAGACTAATTAAGACTTCTTCTGAAATCCATTCTCTTAGAGTGTTCTGATACACTCGTTTCCATAGAAATAGAGTGACCATTTACCCTGACCAACACAGTTCAATTGTCCCAAGATAATTATTATTAGGGCCCAATGTCATTAAAAAATTTGGATAATAAATTGCATCATCCTGCCTGTAAAAGATTCTCAAAAATAGTAAGGGGGGGATTTCTGCAAGACGATGGATTGAAAAATGTGGGAACCACCTCTATTTAATCTATACATAGAGAAATACTCAGTAAAAAGTATTTAAAGAATTAAAATGCTTATCTGAGTTCAAAGTAACAAAGCAAAATGTCCCAGCTCCAAAAAGAGAAAAGAAAAGCCACAGCCTTAAAGGTAAGAATTTAAAATTCACAACTGGCTGCCAATGTCCCAAAGCCAAATATAAACCTAAGAACTAGTATATTGATGCTTGCAGTGGAGTGGGGTTTTATACCAGAGAGCCAGGATGGGGTTCTTTCATTAAAATGAAATCTGAAAAATAATTGCCCATAAATGATAACTGCCCATAACTGATAATCACCTGATAATTTCTATCATGTGGTGCACAAGCCGTGTGTGAAAGCAAGTGTGGTACAGCATTTTTTTTGGATGCAGGCAACAGTGCCACGTTCACAGTGCTCAAGTGGAAAAGAAAGCTCAGAACATAAATGTCAAACCTTGTGTCTAATGACTTAATGCGCCCGGACAGAGGTAACTCTGAAGTAACCCACACACGGAGACTGCCACAACCCAAAGGACATTTTTAAGAGTCATTTTCAGAGGATAAATTTTCAAAGAAATTGAGGTCCTAGACAATTATATTTTTTTAAAAAATGAGCAAGTGCAATACCAAGAAAGACTGATTAGAAACTCAATAAAAAAGCTAATTGAACTTAGAAACTCAAATGATGAATTTGAAACAATCTTATAACTGTTAATTGCTCAGTAAAATAAAATAATGCCAAACACAAAATAAGAGGCGATTATAATCATATTTGAGGGAAAAAAGTATAAATTCTAAAAATGCAAAACAAAACTGTGGAACATTTTTAAAAATTCACAAAGAAGATCAAAAGGTTAATTAGACATGGCTGAAGAGATAATTAATGAATTGAAGGCGGACAGTAGAAACCTCAGATTTCTTTCCAGTGAAACTTGGAAAGACATGGAAGGTGACAGAGGATTCGGAGAAAAGCAGATATGAACTTGAATCTTGACTTCACTACTCATTACCCTTGACTTTAAAAAAGTCACAATCTGTATTTCAGTTTCCTTTGACAAGAATTTAAAATAATTATGTATCGACTATAGTGTTTTTTTTTAAAGATTAAGTGAAATATGTGTAAACCACAAAATGCATAGCTTGGCACCCACTAGCTACTCAAAAAGTGTTGTTTTGTTTTTTTCTTTTCTCTTTTTTTAAATAACTGTTTGGTGACTCTTTTCTTGATAGTAACAAATAAAACATTTCCAATATAATGGCTGTTTATTATGTACATTGTTCTCTACATTCATTTACCCAGTAGTAATTAAACACTACAACTTTGCATGATAGGTAAATCCAGATTATGTAATAAAAACGTGAGACAAGCAAAACAAGTGTATATCCCAGGTCGCAGTAGACAACAGGGACAGATATTTGACCTAGGACTATTATATGTCAAACCTCACTTTATTAACCCCTGATTTTTTTCTATTTTTCTTGCAGGAACCAACAAAAACTATCAGTCAATCAATGAATCAGTCAATTCCTCTTGGTATACCCTGGGCATACCCAGAGAGAGGTTCCCAAGAGGTCTCCAGCAAGTTTCAGAGGCTCTAAAACTGTCTAGTGCTTAGGACTAAATTTTATAATTTCTACAGAGGAGGCAATGGCACCCTACTCCAGTGCTCTTGCCTGGAAAATCCCATGGACAGAGGAGCCTGGTAGGCTGCAGTCCATGAGGTCACTAAGAGTCAGACACGACTGAGTGACTTCACTTTGACTTTTCACTTTCATGCATTGGAGAAGGAAATGGCAACCCACTCCAGAGTTCTTGCCTGGAGAATCCCAGGGACGGGAGCCTGGTGGGCCGCCGTCTATGGGGTCGCACAGAGTCGGACACAACTGAAGAGACTTAGTATAGTATAGTACCAGTTTTCTGTGATACATCACCAACCTGCCTCACAGCCTTTTAGAGACATGAGGTTGAGATACAAATGTTAAGAGACAGTTTTAATTAAAGGTAAATTTCTTCCTTATTACCAAAGAATAAAGTAGTATGCNCAACTGAAGAGACTTAGTATAGTATAGTACCAGTTTTCTGTGATACATCACCAACCTGCCTCACAGCCTTTTAGAGACATGAGGTTGAGATACAAATGTTAAGAGACAGTTTTAATTAAAGGTAAATTTCTTCCTTATTACCAAAGAATAAAGTAGTATGCTGAACACACAATTTGCTGATTATCTTTCAGTTTAATGGCTCTTTGTATGCATGTGATAAGAAAGCATTTTATATTTTATGTTCAAAAAAGATATCATTTTTACAGAATAAAGTGAAGTAACACTTCATCACCTCAGCTATTTTAAAGAAAAATAGCTTGATTCTTTAATTAAAAAGAAAAAGCATCCCTGGACACATTTTTTTTATGTAGCAGTTTCCAAGAAAGAAAAGATGAAGACATTTTAACTCAATTTTTGAAAATGTGAGAGAAATCTAAGGACGATAATAGAATATGATCCATAAGAAAGCAAAAGCCTATGTCTTCTTAGGCACAAAGCCCCTAACAGTGTTTGTTATTAATATATGATATTGTTACTTTTAGTAGATTCAATAAGGGCTTCCCTGGTGGCTCAGTGGTAAAGAATCCACCTGAAATGCAGGAGAAACAGGAAATGTGGGTTCAATACTGGGTCAGAAAGATTCCCTAGAAGAGGAAATAGCATCCCATTCCAGAATTCTTGCTGAGAATCCCATGGACAGAGGAGTATGACTGGCTACAGTCTGTGGGATCGCAGAGTCAGACAGGACTGAGTATGCACACACTTGTATGTTAAATAAACAGTTGTTAAATTATGTCAAAGTAAGGTTTTTCATTCAGTTTATTTGGAAGAGTTTTGAATAAGATTCTTCACAAAATATTCAAAATTAACATATGATCTTCTCTTCTAACTTTAGAATTACTTTATAGTAATATTGGAATATATATTCTATCTGCATTATATATAGTTCAGATATTTAAACTGTCAATTCATTTTGCCAGAAATTATAGCATGAGTGGGTATTTGGAATGATTTACAAACATCATCTTAATTCCAGCAGTAATGTTTATGTATCTAATATTCACTGCCTTCTAATGGAGCATGAGATTAACTCCAGATAAGTGAGAAAATTATTTTTTAGCTTTCTTTAGTAATGGATCAGAATTAACTCTCTATGCTAAGTATGCTCAAGATTTACTTACAGTATTGAGGGGAAGGCAGGAGAATTACCCTGACACAAGTATAAAACAACAGCTGAAACTAAAAAATATGATCATTTGATATAGCTTTTACTTTTATTATGGGGGACTGGAATACAAAAGTAGGAAGTCAAGAAACACCTGGAGTAACAGGCAAATTTGGCCTTGGAATACGGAATGAAGCAGGGCAAAGACTAATAGTTTTGCCAAGAAAATGCACTGGTCATAGCAAACACCCTTTTCCAACAACACAAGAGAAGACTCTACNCATTAAATTTTAAACGTATATAATTTAATGTTTAATGATTACAGTTTCAACAAATAGTTTGCAAAGTTTCTGAAATTTGATAATTGACTCTCCTAAATCTGCAGGAACCATCTTTAGCATACCACCCGGGTAGTAATATTTTCCTTTCTTCTTTCCCCACAGCTGGTAGACTATCAAGCACACAAATGTTCTGAAGAGGAGCTTATGGCACCCTGAAAGTCTGCTGAAACAACCCACTCTTCCAAATAGGAGAGAAGATAGTTTAAGGAGAGAATTTAGCTGAAAGGGGTAGCGTACTAGTAAGTTGAGGTGAAGTATTCAGTTTTTAACAATTTTCTTATCAAACTGATGAATAATGTTAGAGGTTATGTCTGCACATATACAAGAAGCCATCTCCACCCCTGTATCATGGGATTTGTTTTACAACAACTTCTCAGTGATAATGAAAGTCAGTCCATTCTTAAAATAGACATACACCCATCCCGTGAAGAACAATTGCTAGCACATTCAGGAGGATGCGGAGTATTTCCATGTAAATACCGCATGTTTAAAGATATATATTTAAATAGGTATCAGATACTAAGTTGTCCCAGGTTCCTTGGTAAAACATCATCATTACGTGAAGAGTCAGAGCATTGGAAGAACAGAGAGGCCATTAGTTTATCTGGCAGGCATGGCGTTACATCTCNTGCTAGCACATTCAGGAGGATGCGGAGTATTTCCATGTAAATACCGCATGTTTAAAGATATATATTTAAATAGGTATCAGATACTAAGTTGTCCCAGGTTCCTTGGTAAAACATCATCATTACGTGAAGAGTCAGAGCATTGGAAGAACAGAGAGGCCATTAGTTTATCTGGCAGGCATGGCGTTACATCTCTAGCTCAAAACCCAGCTCCTTTCAGCATGAGTGTGCCACTTGCTAGAAACAGTAAACTGAAAAAAAAAGGAGTCAGGATGAAGCACTCTCAGGTTAACTTTTCCCACTCCTAAGCAAGCTCAAGTAGCTTCAAACCAAGCACCATCCATCTCTCCATGAGAATGATTAGACCCTATACTTTCAAGTCATTGTTGTGAAGATTCAAGGAGAAGATGCAAGCAAAATATTTAGCCTGGATTCCTAATGTCTGCCACATGGTGATTGTTCAGTGGTGTATATATATTATAGAAGAGCTTGTTGGTCTCAATGTCCATAACACACCTGGCCCAGGAGTCCAGACATTCACAGAATAACCCATCACTCCAAGCATAGTGGTCACATGGGGAAAGAGATGCCCTTGAAAGGTGGCATGAAGGAAATACTCTTAGATTAGGAATAATTCTAGATCTCTTAGTGTTCATGCAAAGTAGATGAAAATGGAAGTGTAAGCAAAGAGAGAAAGAGAGAGCTGGCCATGGTATAATTTATTTGTTTTTAAAATTTTTGCTGGAGTTTTGTTGTTTAACAATGTTGTGTTAGTTTCAAGTGTACATCAAAGTGAATCAGTTGTGCATATACATATTGCTGTTATTCAGTCTCTAAACTGTGTCTGACTCCTTACAGCCCCATGGACTACAGCACGCCAGGCTTGTACTCCACCGTCTCCTGGAGTTTTCTCAAACTCATGTGCACTGAGTTGGTGATGCCCTCTAATGACCTCATCCTCTGCTGCCCCCTTCTCCATATCTACTTTTCAAAAATTGCTTCCAATATAATGGCCATGGTGTCATCAGCCCCATTCATTGAAGGCGATTATGGGCAACATCAAATTAAGCTAATCTATTACTTTTCAAAAAGTTTCAGTCATAGAAAGTGTAGCCCAATCTTCGTTCTCAAATATAGCTATCCATGGTCTTATTCCTCCTCCTGGTTACAGCATAAGAGAGGCTGGAATAAGTGACGGCAGATGACATGAGGGGAAGTCAAGAACAGGAGAGCCTTTAGCATTCTGCAAGACCATTACAGACCATATATATACATTACATATATGTGTGTGTGTGCATATATATATATATATGTATTATATATATATATATAATAGAGTATCATTTGTACATAAAAAAGAATAAAGCCCTGCCATTTACAACAAGAAGAATGAATGTCAGTGGTATTATGCCAAGTGAAATATCAGACAGANTCTCAAATATAGCTATCCATGGTCTTATTCCTCCTCCTGGTTACAGCATAAGAGAGGCTGGAATAAGTGGCGGCAGATGACATGAGGGGAAGTCAGGAACGTGAGAGCCTTTAGCATTCTGCAAGACCATTACAGACCATATATATACATTACATATATGTGTGTGTGTGTGTATATATATATATGTATTATATATATATATAATGGAGTATCATTTGTACATAAAAAAGATTAAAGCCCTGCCATTTACAACAAGAAGAATGAATGTCAGTGGTATTATGCCAAGTGAAATATCAGACAGAAAAAACAAATACATTTATCTTATACATGGAATATATACACATATATTTATATACCTGATATATATATATATATATATATTTAAAGAAACNAATGGAGTATCATTTGTACATAAAAAAGATTAAAGCCCTGCCATTTACAACAAGAAGAATGAATGTCAGTGGTATTATGCCAAGTGAAATATCAGACAGAAAAAACAAATACATTTATCTTATACATGGAATATATACACATATATTTATATACCTGATATATATATATATATATATATTTAAAGAAACAAAATAAGTTCATAGATACAGAGAGCAAGATGGTCGCTGCCAGAGTGGGGATAGGGGGTGGAAGAAATGAGTGAACTTCTTTTGTTTAGTTTAAAAATTGGGTGGTGTAGTGAAGCAGCAATAGTGTATTTAGAATTATAATAACTTAGCAGTGAAAATCCAAAGGCTAGTGGCAGAACGTTTGCACATCAGTGTCAGCTGTTAAACCTACTGACTCATACACACTCTATGTCTTCCAGATGGTCTTCTCAGATCCCTCAAGAGGAGAATTCATTACACATGGTACTTTTGTAAATAAACCTAAGGTCTTATGTGTAAAACGAACATTGTATTAATGACAAAGAGAAAAAAAGAAAATGAGAGCTTTTATTAAAACCTTAAACATATGTATTTTTAATTACTCCTATATTGATCATGAATATTCATTGGAAGGACCTATGCTGAAGCTGAAGCTCCAGTATTTTGGCTACCTGATGCAAAGAGCTAACTTATTGGAAAAGACCCTCATGCTAGGAAAGATTGAAGGCAGGAAGAGAAGGGGACAACAGAGGATGAGATGATTGGATGGCATCACTGACTCAATGGAAATGAGTTTGAACAAGCTCCAGGAGATAGTGAAGGACATGGAAGCTGAGCATGCTTCAGTCCACAAGGATGCAAAGAATTGGACATGACTTAGCACACTGAATGACAGCAACAATTATTGGGTGAGTCGGGATTGAAGAGGTGCCATTTGAGTTCTAATAGTTTCCAGAAGGGCTGTTAGTTTTCTTAGTTAGCTCTTTCTTGATGAAACACCTATATTACCAGAGGAACATATTAAAGTATGAATGCCATGATTCTCAACTCCAAATAAATTTGAACGAATGATTTAGAAGAGAAAAACATTTTTCATACCACAGCTGGTCTTGACCACAATAATACTCTGACACACAAAGCTGGAGTTGTTGCTACAGCAAATCATTCAGACAATAAAACTCGGTGTGACATTTTGATGACATAGATACACAATTCCTATGCTTATCTGTAAATAACTAAAGCTCTTAGCCGTTTAATCTGTCATTTATTGCGCCATCTGTCTGTCTGATGTTTTACACTTTTATTGTAAGAGCCCCCAATTTTTTTCTCCTTTACAAAAGAGGAAACCAAAGCTCACAGATGTTCATGACTGCCCATAACATTTGCCATGTGATTAGTATCTAAAGACTAAAATGATCTCACATTGATCTGCCAAGAGTCTAACTTATTTTTTATCATAAAATACTTCAAGCAATACAGAATAATGTACATGACTGATAATTCAGAAAGAATTCCATTTTCTCATCTCACCATTATCCTTAAAGCAGGTGCCATTGGCCTCCTAGTCTTCCTCTGTGGCATCATCATGCCATTTCTCAGCCTTTTCCTTTTATTCACATTTGTGAATTCTTTTCTTACAATCATGGACCAACAGTCAGTGATTTTCTTGCAGCACTCAACAATGAAGATTCAGTACAGTCAAGCATTATTTAAATTCCTGGGAGGAAAAAAAAATGTGGCATAAAATTCAAGCTCTCTTTACCACTCAAGGTAATAATATCTCAACCTTCAATCAGAATCCAGATATTGAGATCAAAAGTGTGTAGATAGTTTTCTTTTTAAAGAGACAGGTTTAAAAGGACAAGATACAGAGAGAGGAAGAAAAATTAGGACAGATATTAACATAAAGGTTTTGTCTCAGATCTTTCTATTCAAATCAGAATATGAAATATTGAGCTGGTCATGTATTGAGGATCATAGTAGGCACTGAACAAGCTCACAGTCTCATAGTACTGACAGGACAGAAATTTCTACTGGGTATCATACAAGTCAGACTCAGACACAAGGAGAAGTGTGAAAGGGTCTGAAAATTAACATAGTTTTATCAGGATAGTAAGAATATGTGTGGGCTTGTATTTTCAACTCCTACTGCTCAGTTTTCTATTAAAGAAAAAATGATTATAAAGATGTGATATTGTGATTTGTTATAAGAAATGCATATTTGTGGGCTTTGTCCTAGTTTCTGGCACAGAACTCTTAAATCCACTGGAATTGCCTCTAAGTGACAAGAGGGTTGCGCTGTGTGCTTAGTCACTCAGTCGTGTCTGACTTTGCAGTCCCATGAACTGCAGCCTAGCAGGCTCCTCTGTCTATGGGAATTCTCCAGACAAGAATACTGGAGTGGGTTCCCATGCCCTCCTCCAGGGGATCTTCCCAACCCAGGGATCAATCCCAGGTCTCCTGCATTTCAGGCTGATTCTTTACCTTCTGAGTAGCCAGGGAAGCCCTGGTGTCTTTTGTTATATTAATGAGGTGACTTTCGGAAAGGTCCCTGGTTACTCAAGGAAGAGAGCTGGTTGCCTGGAGAACCAACCACTGAATTAGAGGTCTGGAACTTTCTTTCTTTTTTTTTTTTAATTATTTTTTTATTGGAGTATAGTTGCTTTACAATTTTGTTACTTCCTGTTGTATAAAAAAGTAAATCAGCTATACGAATACATTTTGTTGTTTGTTGTTCAATTGCTAAGTCATGTCCACCTCTTTGTGACCCAATGGACTGCAGCACACCAGGCTTCCATGTCCTTCACTGTCTCTCTAAGTTTGCCCAAACTCATGTTCACTGAGTCAGTGATATCTAGCCATCTCATCCTCTGTTGTTTCCTTCCCTTCCTGCCTTCAATCTTTCCCAGCATCAGGGTCATTTTCAATGAGTTGGCTCTTCCCAAAGGTGACCAAAGTATTGGAGCTTCAGCATTAATCTTTCCAAAGAATATTCAGGGTTGATTTCCTTTAGGATTGACTAGTTTGATCCCCTTGCTGTCCAAGGAACTCTCCAGAGGCTTCTTAAATATCACAATTCAAAAGCATCAATTCTTTGGTGCTCAGCCTTCTTGGAGAAGGAAATGGCAATGTACTGCAGTATTCTTGCCTGGAGACTCCCATGGATGGAGGAGCCTGGTGGGCTAGAGTTCACGGGGTCGCAAAGAGTCGGACACAACTGAGTGACTTCACTTACTTACTTATAGCCTTCTTTATGGTCCAACTCTCACATCTGTACCTGACTACTGGAAAAACCATAGCTTTGATAAGATGGACCTTTGTCAGCAAAGTCATGTCTCTGCTTTTTAATACACTGTCTAGGTTCTTCCAAGAAGCAAGCATCTTTTAATTACATGGCAGTGATTTTGGCATCCAAGCAAAAAGAAAATTTACCACTGTTTCCATTGTTTCCCCATATATTTGCCATGAAGTGATGGGACCAGATGTGATGATCTTAGNGACAAGACTGAGCGACTGAACTGAACTCGGCATATAAGTTAAATAAACAGGGTGACAATATACAGCCTTGACATACTCCCCTGATTTTGAACCAGTCCATTGTTCCATGTCTGGTTCTTACTGTTTCTTCTTCTCCTACATACTGGTTTCTCAGGAGACAGGTAAGGAGGTCTGGCATTCCCATTCTTTAAGAATTTCCCACAGTTTGTTGTGATTTACACAGTCAAAGACTTTATACAGTCATCGAAGCAGAAGGAGATGTTTTACAGGAAATTCCTTGTTTTTTTCTATGATCCAACAGATTTTGGCAATTTGATATCTGGTTCTGCTGCCTTTTCTAAATCTCTTTCTGGATTTCCTTCCCAGTTAGGTCACCATAGAGCATTAAATAGAGTTCCCTATGTCACACAGTAGGGCCTCATTAGTTAGTGAATTGACACATACACACCATTAATACTATGTATAAACTCGAGGTTTGGAATTTAAAATACCCCCACCTTCCTCCTCCATAGAGGACTGGAGGTTGAAGCAATTGCTAAGGGTCAACCATTTATGAAACATGACTATGTAATGAAGCTTCCATAAAAATTCAAATAAATACAGTTCTAAGAACTTCCCGGTTGCTGAACACTAGGAGATTTGGGGTGACTGGTGCTCCTGGAGAGAGCATGGCAGTTTCTGCCCTTTCCTCACACCTTGCCCCATGCATCTCTTCCACCTGGCTTTTCCTGAGTCATACCTTTTATACACTGGCATTCTAGTAAGTAAAATGTAACCTAGACTTGTGATTGGCACCTGATGTGGAGAAGAGGCAGTCCTGTGAGACTGAGCCCTCAACCCATGGATGTGATGCTCCCTCTAGGTTCACAGGCTCAGAATTGTGTTGAATGGTAGGACACCCAGTGGGCGTCCAGGAGTTACTTGGTAGAGCCTGGGAAACGCCAGTTGTTCATTGGTATCAGAATCTTTAAAGGAAAAATGACCTGTATGTTAGTAGAGAGGAAGAAGTTAGCAAACCAACCCATATGCAAAGGTCTTCAAAATGGACTCCAAAGACATTGAAATTAGTTTTCAAAATAGATCAGAAATGTAACTGAGCAGAGAAGCAAGACTATTTCATTCTCAGGAAGTAGGGGCGGGAGAGGGACAACTGGAAGCCATTACAAAAATAAATCCAATAAAATTTTTATGTAATGAAATGATTTCCAAGAAGTTCCATCTCCTAGTCTCTGGTGATGGTTAAGGTCACACCTTTTTCTGCCTCTCACCTTACTTCTCTGTTTTACAAGAACTGAAAAATAGCATTTGAAATTATATTTCAGGTCAAGTGCTGTTTCTTGCTGTTAACGCTACTTAACACTAAGCCTTCTCCCCTCATGCATCTTCTCCTACCATGCAGTGAGTTGCTCAATAGTATCTTCTGCCTCACAAGCAGTGCCACATTTCATATGCATTGAACTGGAATATAAGAAATGTGAATCAGAACCAGAAATCTCCAAAAGTGAGCCTCAAAATGATGTAAGAGACAAATAAAAAACCATCAGGTGTTTGCTTGTAAATATACTAAATTAATGCCCAGTTCGTTTATATATAATATATATTACACATTTCTTTAACACTATTCACTCTTTCCACTCTTCACTCAGTTTAAGAATACAGACATGAGTATTGGGCATTTTTTAAAAATTGCTAATATCTCGTTCCTGTGTGATACTTTTAAGAAAAACTTTCTTATCTATTGACTTGTTTGTTCCAAATTTAAATCTAAATCCATGTTGGTACATCTTATGGAGCCAGTGAAATCTTTACATATTGTCTAGTCTTCTCCTGGATTTCAACATGTATGAAACTAATAAGTACAGGAGAATGAGTAAACATCGAATGAGCATCTATTATGTGAAAACACAGTAACAGTAGTTCATCTTTTGATATGAGTACATAATTGCTACTCAGTAAGTAATTTGGCTAATTAAATTATTTTTTTTAGTATCTGAGAAAATTTCTCTCTGCATAAAAGCATATTTATAAACAGATATGACTGATTAACATTTGCCACATGAAAAACAAAGTATCTATCCAAAAAAAGAATACCTCAGACTCCTTGAATTGATTTGGGAGAAGAATAACTTCCCACATTTCCAAGCCCAGTTTCTACAAATGAGGTTAAAAAAAAAAGAAGTTGGAGATTTGAGTTTACATTTTCTTGTCATCAAGGTAAGATCTGATAGTTTTTCTTTAGTGTCAAATCATTAAATAATGCACAAATAGCAAAATAATGGTACAAGAAGTTTCCTTTAAGAAATGATAATCAACCATGTTTTTGCACATGAACTTTACAGCTGACTACCCTCTCCAGNAGTAAGTAATTTGGCTAATTAATTATTTTTTTTTGTATCTGAGAAAATTTCTCTCTGCAGAAAAGCATATTTATAAACAGATATGACTGATTAACATTTGCCACACGAAAAACAAAGTATTTCCCCCTTTCTATCCAAAAAAACAATACCTCAGACTCCTTGAATTGATTTGGGAGAAGAATAACTTCCCACATCTCCAAGCCCAGTTTCTACAAATGAGGTTAAAAAAAAAAAAGAAGAAGTGGGAGATTTGAGTTTACATTTTCTTGTCATCAAGGTAAGATCTGATAGTCTTTCTTTAGTGTCAAATCATTAAATAATGCACAAATAGCAAAATGATGGTACAAGAAGTTTCCTTTAAGAAATGATAATCAACCATGTTTTTGCACATGAACTTTACAGCTGACTACCCTCTCCAGTCCATAGAGTTTCAGATCTTTAGTTTTATTCAAATTTCCTATGGAGTATTTAAGTAATGGATGTGTCTGGGACATTTTAACCAATCTTCAGGCTCCATCTGCCAGGCCATCTGGATTCTGCATCCACAGAGAACTAATACTTGGTGAATGATTATAGTCATGGTTTTTAAAGAAAAGAAAAGAAGAAAGAAAGAAAATAATTAGTTGCAACATAAATACAAATAAAACTAAAATCATTTTGGAAGTAGTCCAAAAAAAAAGAGAAAAAGAAAAAGTTGAAAAGCAGGGAGGAAGGATGCATTTTCTGGGGCTGTTTTTTCCATCAGTCACATGGATTACAATAAGTGCCTGACCTTTTTTCCATAAGATGTTTAAATGGCAGCTGCTATGGCTACAGTATACCATTTGATCAAAAGCTCTTGAGGACAATAGTTTGTTTTCCAAAGGTCATGCTCCACATATAAGTGTGAATGTGTTCAAAAGACTTACCAACTAAANATCAGTCACATGAATTACAATAAGTGCCTGACCTTTTTTCCATAAGATGTTTAAATGGCAGCTGCTATGGCTACAGTATACCATTTGATCAAAAGCTCTTGAGGACAATAGTTTGTTTTCCAAAGGTCATGCTCCACATATAAGTGTGAATGTGTTCAAAAGACTTACCAACTAAATATACAAGCTTTTCATTGAGAATAAATTATATAGCCGCTTTCAAATTAAATCTAAGCCAAGAAATCTATAGGGAATACAGTAAGAGAACTTTGAAAATCCATCTCACAGTTTGTAAAGAACACTCTTTTAAAACAAGTTAACCTGAATTAATAGGAAATGTAGAGGCTTTAGTAAAAAAATTGCTTATATAGAAACTAGCTACTGGTTAAATCTTATATCAAATATAATATTAAAAAGTAGACATATTTAAATACAAGAATATGCAGCTACTGGCAGAAAAAAAAGGAAAGGAGAAGAGTTAAGGTCTTGCTACCATGTTTCCAGTATCAGATCTTTTCTTAAATCCTGTACTGATGAAGAAGCTCCAACACTTGTAGTTTATGCCTACATTAGAATAATAAAGTCTAGAATAAATTGTGTAGTTACACTAACTGACTGGGCTTTCTAAAAACTATAGTTTATTTGTTGTCTTGTGGGGTGTAAGGAGGTACAATTTTCATCAGATAAAGTTCTTTCGTTTGAAGTATACAGTTTAGATGGTTTTGACAGATATATAGGGTTGGGTAATAACTACAATGATCAACATATCATTTTCATCAACATGTAAAGTTAGCTTCTCCCCCTTTCAGTCAATTTTTGCTCCATCTGCTCTCTAGCCATTTGACTTTGAGGTTATGTCCCCTACATTCTGCCTCTTCTAGAGTGTTATATAAATGAGAACATTCAATAAGTAGTCCCTTGTACTGAGTTTCTTCAGTTATCATGATGCCTTTAAGATTCATCCATGCTGTCATATGAATTAGTAGCTTACTTCTTTTAATTGCTGTGTGCTGCTAAGTCTGCTGCTAAGTGGCTTCAGTCATGTCCGACTCTGTGCGACCCCACAGACGGCAGTCCACCAGGCTCCCCCGTCCCAGGGATTCTCCAGGCAAGAACACTGGAGTGGGTTGCCATTTCCTTCTCCAATGCATGAAAGTGAAAAGTGAAAGTGAAGTTGCTCAGTCCTGTCTGACTCTTAGCGACCCCATGGACTGCAGCCCACCAGGCTCCTCGGTCCATGGGATTTTCCAGGCAAGAGTACTGGAGTGGGGTGCCATTGCCTTCTCCCATTCCCCAAATTAGACACACTACAAATTGTGTATTCATTTACCACCTGATGGACATTTGGATAATCTCTATCTTGGGGTGACTAGTTGCCATAAACGTATGCAGACAACTCTTTGGTCATAATAAACCAAAAGGCAGGATATCTGTATTATATGGTAAGTGTACATATAACACAGGAAACTGTCAAATTCTTTCCCACTGTAGCTGTACCATTTTGTATTCTCACATGAAATTCCTGAATGTTTCAGTCACTCCCACACCCTCATCAGCACTTGATATTCTCACTGTTTTTAAATGTTAGCCATTCTACCAGATGCATGATACCAATCAAAATTCCAGGGTTTTTTTTCCCCCTTAGGTATTGGCAAGTTGATTCTGAATGTTATAGAAATGCAAAACCCTAGAAATGTCAAAACAGTTTTGAAAGAGAAGAACAAATTTGGAGGAGTCATTTTTTCTGATTTCAAGATTATAGAAATTACATTTTTTCAGAAATCAATATTTTGCAGTTTTGGCATAAGAACAACCATACAGAGCAATGGGACATAACAGACAGTCAAGAAACAGACTTCAAAACTATGTTTAATTAATCATTGACAGAGATGCTAAAGGATTTTATTGAGGAAAGGGTAGCCTTTCATTATGTGGTCCTGAGATAGTATTATTTTAAAAACACAATTTTTACCTCAAACCTTTATTGCTTACCTTGATATGGGTCAGAGATCTAAACATAAGAGCCAAAATTATTAAAATCTTCTGAAAGAAAATATACAAGATGGCAAGGGTAGGGTGATTTGAGAGAATAGCATTGAAACATGTACATCACCATGTGTAAAACAGACGACCAATGCAAGTTCAATGCATGAAGCAAGGCACCAAAAGCCAGTGCTCTGGGACAATCCAGAGGGATAAGGTGGGGAGGGAAGAGGATGGGAGTTCAGATGAGGGGACACATGAATACCCATCACCAGTTCATGTTGATGTATGGCAAAAACCATCACAATATTGTAAAGTAATTATCTTCCAATTAAAATAAGCAAATTAAAAAAAACTTTGTGCCCTTAAGCTACACAGAGACTTCTTAAATGGGATACAAAAAGCATGAAACATAAACGGAAGAAAAAGATAGTTTGGATTGCATGAACAAATAAAATTATCAGTCCTTCAAAAGATACAGTTAAGACAATGTGAAGACAAACACAAATTGGAAAAAATATTTCCAAAACACATATATGACAAAAACTTGGGTCTAGAATGTATAAAGAAATTTTACATCTCAATAATAAGACAAAGAAATCAATAAAACTGGAAAAATATTTGCACAGTTTCTTCCACAAAAACGGTAAATGGATTGTAAAGCACATGAAAACCACATGAAAAGATGCTCAGCATCATAGCCATCAGGGAAATGCAGGTTAAAACCACAAAACATACCATTAAAATTATTTTTTAAAATTTTAAAAGCCATTTGGAGTAGAATTTAGATCAGAATATCATTTTAGTATATTATAAATAAAACATAGATTAGAAAACAATCTAGGAAAAGAACAGATATTGTCATTAGCATATAACATAGTTACCTATTAACAAAACTAAGATAAATATGGAATATTTTTAACATAGATTTTAAAAGAATACTTTTGATGCTTTCTAATTCTTATTTTCTTTGATAAATTTTAAATTAGATTTAATATGTGGACTTTAAAAGGATCAATTTGAGATGCAATTTCAGATTCATTGTTTAATTTTTATAGATGGAAAGTCTTGTTTTTTATTAGAAAAATCCCTGATGCTGGGAAAGATTGAAGACAAGAGGAGGAGAAGGGGACAACAGAGGATGAGATGTTTGGATGTCATCACTGACTCAATGGACATGAGTTTAAGCAAGCTCCAGGTGATGGTGAAGGACAGGGAAGCCTGGCGTGTTCTAGTTCATGGGATCACAAAGAGTTAAATGCAACTGAAAAGCTGAACAACAATTGGTTTCTATTATTTAAAATAACTAAGCAAAACTTATGAGAAAAATTAAAATTAAATTAAATTAAATGAGTGAAAATAAAGTAAAAGTTATAACTAATAAGTTAAATACCAACTAATTAAGAAAAAATACCTTATTAGCAGTTTTAGTTTGCATTTTTTCAGTAATGAAGTTAAATATTTTTCTCATAGATGTATTTAATGGAGACATCTCTTCTGCAAAGTGTGCATCTTTTTCTGTTGTAATTTGGGCAAATATTTTTACTGTTTTATCCTTTACCACAATTGCCTTTGACAGAATGAAAAGCGAAAATGTTAGTCATGTCTGATTCTTTGCAACCCAATGGACTGAAGCTCACCAGGCTCCTTTGTCCATGGAATTCTCCAAGCAAGAATACTGGAGTGGGTAGTCATTTGCTTCTCCAGGGGCACTTCCTGAGCCAGAGATTACACCCAGGTCCCCTGAATTGCAAGCAGATTCTTTACCATCTGAGCCACCAGGGAAGCCGCTTTGACAGAATATTCTAAAGCAAAGGAATCCTTGTGCTCAGCATTACAGAAGAGTACATCTTCCTCTACAATTATGATCAGTCTAGAGTTTTGGCTACATGCTGCCAAACTATCTGGCTGAAAAGTGAAAATTAAAACAAGTTAATGGGTTGTTATAAGGGCTACCCATTTCCCATCGGGAAGCTTCCACAAGCCTCTTATCCTTATCCATCAGAGGGCAGAAAGAACAAAAATCACAACCACAGAAAACTAACCAAATTGATAGCATGGATCACAGCCTTGTCTAATTCAATGGAACTATGAGCCATGCAGTGTAGGGCCACCCAAGATGGATGGGTCATGGTGGAGTGTTCTGACAAAACAAGGTCCACTGGAGAAGAGAATAGCAAACCACTTGCCTTGAAAACCCCATAAACAGTATGGAAGGTAAAAAGATATGACAATGAAAGACAAACTCCCCAGGTCAGTACATACCCCATAAGCTGCTAGAGAAGAGCAGAGAAATAGTTCCAGAAAGAATGAAGAGACAGAGCCAAAGCGAAAACAACACCCAACTGTGAATGTGACTGGTGATGGAAGCAAGGTCCGATGCTGTAAAGAGCAATATTGCATAGGAACCTGGAATGTTAGGTCCATGAATCAAGACAAATTGGAAGTGGTCAAACAGGAGATGGCAAGAGTGAACACCGACATTTTAGGAATCAGAGAACTAAAATGGACTGGAACAGGCGAATTTAATTCAGATGACCAGTATATCTACTACTGTGGGCAAGAATCCTTTAGAAGAAATGGAATAACCTTCATAGTCAACAAAAAAGTCCAAAATGCAGCACTTCGGTACAATCTCAAAAATTACAGAATGATTTCTATCCGTTTCCAAGGCAAACCATTCAGTATCACAGTAATCCAAGTCTATACCCCAATTCTTCAGAATGCCTGAAGAACTATGGACGGAGGTTTGTGACACTGTATAGGAGGCAGTGATCAAGACCATCCCCAAGGAGTGAAGTGAAGTGAAGCTGCTCAGTAGTGTCCGACTCTTTGCGACCCAATGAACTGCAGCCTACCAGGGTTCTCTGTCCATGGGATTTTCCAGGCAAGAATACTGGAGTGGGTTGCCATTTCCTTCTCCAGGGTATCTTCCCAACCCAGGGATCGATCTCCGGGTCTCCCGCATTGCGGTGAGACACTTTACCGTCTGAGCCATCAAGCGCAAAAAAGCAAAGTGCTTGTCTGAGGAGGCCTTACTAAAAGCTGATAAAACAAGAGAAGTGAAAGAGAAAGGAGAAAAGGAAAGATATACCCATCTGAATGCAGACTTGCAAAGAATAGCAAAGAGAGATAAGAAAGCCTTCTTAAGTGATCAATACAAAGAAATAGAGGAAAACAAAAGAATGGGAAAAACTAGAGATCTCTTCAAGAGAATTAGAGATACCAAAGGATCATTTCATGTTGAGGCTTCAACAGTACATGAACTGAGAACTTCCAGATGTTCAAACTGGATTTAGAAAAGGCAGAGGAAGCAGAGATCAAATTGTCACATCCGTTTGATCATAGAAAAAGTAAGAGAGCTCCAATAAAACATCTATTTCTGCTTTATTGACTACACCGAAGCCTTTGACTGTGTAGATCACAACAAACTGTGAAAAAATCTTAAAAGAGATGGGAATACTAGACCACCTTACCTGACTCCTGAGAAGTCTATATGCAGATCAAGAAGCAACAGTTAGAACTGGACATGGAACAATGGACTGGTTCCAAATCACCCTGCTTATTTACCTTACATGCAGACTACATCACATGAAATACCAGGCTGGATGAAGCACAAACTGGAATTAGGATTGCCAAGAGATGACGATGACGATGGGAAATTTGGAGCTGGCTAACGCCCCTACTAATCCCTGTAATCACCATATTGATGCTGCTTATGACTCCATGTATTATCAGTTGTCAAACCCATTTTGTCTCTGCCCAGGTCAACAAATTACAACATGCAGTGCCAGTTCAACAATGATATTTTCAGCTGACCACAGAAAATATCACTTACCCTTAGATGGACACCACTATAAGGACTCTGAGGCTTGATACTAGCAAGAGGGGAAGGCCCAATGCCCTTCACCATCCCAGTTCAGCAGGAAGTAACCAGAGAGACCTGGACGACCATATTCCCAAAGAATCAGGCCTCCCATCTCTTGAGGAGGGAATGTTAGATAGTTAGAATAGGAAACAGGGGTCCAGAATGGTGGTGGCTAAAAGCCAAAGAAGGGAAAAGCCCCCAAAAATAGAACAAAGGAAGGCTGGAGGACCAGAGTGAGGACCTCAGGTAAAACAAACAGCCCTCCTGGCTGGGCCAATTTACAAAAGGCAGGCTCAGCGGGGAGGAGATAAATGTATAAAAGGAGGAAACCTAGAAGGATTGAGGCCTCTTTTTTCTCTTTGTTTTTTGGATCAGCCTGCCCTTACTCCTTGAAGGTGTACTATCCTTTGTTTTTCCTAATAAAACTAGCTATACCACCAAAAAAGAAAAGAAAAGATTGCCCAGAGAAATATCAATAGCCTCAGATATGCAAATGACACCACCCTTATGGCAGAAAGTGAAGAGGAACTACCAGCCTCTTGATGAAAGTAAAGTAGGAAAGTGAAAAAGTTGGCTTAAAATTCAACATTCAAAACACTAAGAACCTGACATCTGGTCCCATCATTTAATGCAAATAGATGGGGAAACAATGGAAATAGTGAGAGACTTTATTTCCTTGGACTACAAAATCACTGCAGATGGTGACTGCAGCCATGAAATTAAGACACTTGCTCCTTGGGAGAAAACTTATGACCAACCTAGACATTACTTTGCTGACAAAGGTCTGTCTAGTAAAAAATATGATTTTCCAGTAGTCATGTATGGATGTGAATGGTGGAACATAAAGAAAGCTGAGCACCAAAGAACTGATGCTTTTGAACTGTGGTGTTGGAGAAGACTGTTAAGAGTCCCTGGGCCTGCAAGGAGATCCAACCAGTCAATCCTAAAGGAAATCAGTCTTGAAAATTCATTGGAAGGACTGATGCTGATGCTGAAACTCCAATACTTTGGCCACCTGATGCAAAGAACTTACCCGTTAGAAAAGACTCTGATGCTGGGAAAGATTGAAAGCAGGAGGAGAAAGGGTTGACAGAGGATGAGATGGTTGGATGGCATCACCGACGCGATGGACATGAGTTTGAGCAAACTCCGGGTGTTGGTGATGGACAGGGAAGTCTGGCAATGCTGCAGCCCATGAGGTCGCAAAGAGTCAGACACAACTGAGTGACAGAACCGAACTGAATGGGTTACTTTAAGAATACTGGAAAACAGATAGTGGAGTTGAGAGATTTTGAAGAACTGTTTAAATTTGTTGAATGTGAATTTTCATTAAATCAATTTTTATCTTTTTAATTCAACAGTTCAGTTGCCAGATAACTGGAGCATTTCTTTGTATTACTTATGGTAAAAAGGAAGTTTGTGTTCTAATATATAGTCTTCAGAACATTTTTAAAGCTGTGATCTCTGCAGCCAAAAATATAGTGCAGAGACATTATATGTCACTAAATATAATTAGATATGACACGAATTTTATAAATCTAAAAGATGCTCAGTTTTTCAAATATATTAAATCATAAATTTGATTTTTATACTTTCACTCCTGGTGAAGGTGGAGTAACAAGAAATGGATCTACACTTCACACTTTGAAATAACCACATGTTGTTTGAAAATATTCACATGAAATGTCCAGAATAGGCAAATCCATAGAGACAGAGAGTGTATAAATTATTGCTAAGAGGTGGAAGGATGAGGGAATTGGGAGTGACTGCTAATTGGAACAGGTTTTCTCCGGGGGGTGATGAAAATGTTTTAAAGTTAATAGTGGTGATAATCACACTCTCTGTACATAATTAAAAATTACAATTAGAATAGCACACCTAAAAAAAGTGAATTTTATGCATATTAATAATGTATATTATAGAAATACATGAAAAAATTGTGAGATGCAAAGAGAAATACACAAATCCAAAATCTGCTCAGAAATTTCAATATTATTCTGTCACAAAAATTATAGAACAAGTAGGCAGAAAACAATATGGAGTTTGTAAAAACTGAATAACACTATCAAGAGCTTATCACCTGGGCAAACTCCAGGAGATGGTGAGGGACAGGGAATCCTGGTGTGCTGCAGTCCATGGGACTGTGAAGAGTCAGACACACCTTGGCAACTGAACAAAAACACCAACATCAATAGCTTGACCTAACTGATATTTATGGAATACTCCACAATTAAAAGATATATTCTTTTCAAGACNTCATAATTGGATGTGACAGTTGAACTATAAAGAAAGCTGGACACCTAAGAATTGATGCTTTTGAACTGTGGTGTTGGAGAAGACTCTTGAGAGTCCCTTGGACTGCAAGGAGATCCAACCAGTCCATTCTGAAGGAGATCAGCCCTGAATATTCATTGGAAGGACTGATATTGAAGCTGAAACTCCAAAATTTTGGCCAAATGATACAAAGAGCTGACTCATTTGAAAAGACCCTGATGCTGGGAAAGATTGAGGGCAGGAGTAGAATGGGATGACAGAGGATGAGATGGTTGGATGGCATTACCGACTCGATGGACATGAGTTTGGGTAAACTCCAGGAATTGGTGATGGACAGGGAGACCTGGTGTGCTGCAGTCTATGGGGTCACAAAGAGTTGGACACAACTGAGCAGCTGANATTTGAAAAGACCCTGATGCTGGGAAAGATTGAGGGCAGGAGTAGAATGGGATGACAGAGGATGAGATGGTTGGATGGCATTACCGACTCGATGGACATGAGTTTGGGTAAACTCCAGGAATTGGTGATGGACAGGGAGACCTGGTGTGCTGCAGTCTATGGGGTCACAAAGAATTGGACACAACTGAGCAGCTGAACTGAACTGAACTGAACTTTAGTATTTTCTATGGATGAGAAAATAATACCTACTTCTTTTCAATATTACAAGCAAAGGTGGTGTGTTTTCATTAAACAAATTATATTTGAAACCATCAGGGAAGAATGAGTTGTCTCTAAAATCATACATTAAAAATTATTTCAAGACTAGGAGCAAAATAATATTTTTTGGCCCTATATGCCTATTACTTCTCAAAGTAATCTTACACTATATTTATAACTAAAATCTCCTAAGCATGATGAGTACCTCAGTAAAAATAACATGCCCTGAATTCTTTCTGGGTTGTAATGAAAATAAAGTACAATAATTTGGCTAAAGTCCATATACTTATATTTTAACTGTGACATTATTTTATAAATTCAAATATAACATGAATGATCACATTGAATTCTTACATGAAATTTATATTTTAATATAAATATATTCCTTAAGTTTCTGTTTCAACCATACGGGTATTCAGTAAGTAAGATAAGATCTTTTAAGAAGTTTTGAATATCTTAAACCATCACATTTTCATGAATTCTATAAGTTCAGTTTCACTTGCTTTCATACCAGTTGCAAAAGCCACAGTCACAGGAAATGCAAATAGCAATCAGTAGATTTGGATTTTTTTAATGCAATGTTAATTCTGGCATATTGTCTTCTGACCTTTCAGAGGTCAAGTCTGGAAAGCAGAAACCTCACTTTGCCCCAGAAAATGCTTTATTCATGACTTCAAAAATGCCAAGATCAAAAGGGGGGTATATTCAATTCAATTCAGTTTGCTCCAGTGGACACAAAAGATGTTCTTTTATTCAAATGACAAGAACATTTGATCCAGAAAAGCTGTACTACTTCATGCTTAAGGAAGTGCTCACACTGTGCTTTACAAATTCCATTTTGAAAATTTCATCGATCAGTTTAATAGTCTTATCCAAAAACCAGTCTAAGGATAAGGCAATTGGCAAGTTCTGTCCAAAAAGGATGCATTTTATTTTATTTTATTTTATTAGCAATAGCCAATGAACATAAAGAATCATCTGTGGGATCTGTTCCTCTAAAAACCTTGGGTGGGTTTAGGGGGATACCACTTAAGCTCTGTGAATTGAGAGAAAAAGATAATTCACATAGTGTCAATAAATCTACCTGGTTTATTTACCAAAGGCCAAAGGACTATCCTTGTTATCATCTCTTGGGTACCAAATAAGGAAAAACAATTTATTTTCCTATAAAAGAATTTTCTAAATAGTACCTATGCCTCAGGCATTCTGCCAAAGTCTTGGGCAAATCTTAGAGTCTTTCTTTGCTCACAAATGAACTGTTTGTTCTAGTGAATACACCAACATTTGGTCATATAAGAAAACATGAAGAAGAGAACAAAGGGGACTTGAAAACATAAAGTATAGTAAAAATTATATTAAGGAACATGGGAGAATACCATTCCATTTGAGTAGGACATTTGAGAGAATATGAGAATTCCAAGCAAAGTACGGATGTTCCATTTCAGCTTGCCTAAAATTTGGTATCTTACCATCTTTCCCTAATCAGCCTCTTAAACATCAGCACTGGCGCTTCAGCTCCATTGAATAGAGGGACTCCAGGAGGTGGGTCAGAGTTCTCACCCTTGTCTCCAAATCAGCTTTTATAAAATGTGTTGTTTCATTTCTCAATCCATTAAATCTGGGTCTTTGGGTATAAGACCCAAGCACCCCCAAATGTCCAGCTAGATTTGAAAATCATTGACTTGGGGGAAATAGAGGATTTGCAAAATGAAAAGGTAAATTTAGGACATACAACAATTAAGGAAATAGAAATAAATATGCATTCTCCCTTAAGACTCACCTAACATACCAGAGTTATAGATAGCACTTTTTCTGTCTGTGTATGCTATTTCCTGGTCAAAGGGGAATCACTTTCATCCATTACCACTGTCCCATGCTGTCCTCTTTCCTCTTCTGTGAGTCTTCCTCAGTTATAAGCAAGATTAGTGAATTATCAAGATATTCCATTTTACACTCACATCATGACATCCTAATACAGACTCCTGCTCCTATATACCCACTGAGTCCTATTAAAAGACAGTTCAATCCCTCATGAATGTCTTGGGATACTTATGACTTGTAACAGTTTAGGGCATTCAGTAATTCCTACTCACTTCTAGTTCTTACCTATTTCTGATCCAACTATATTCTGTACATTAAATTTCCAGATGGATTATATACAGCAGACTGCTTAGCATTCTAACTAAAATTATATGAATCCAGCAACACCAAATACTCAACTTGAATAATTTGGAATAGATTAATGATCGATAGATGGGCTTCCCCAGGGGCTCAGCAGTAAAGAATCCTCCTGTGATGCAGGAGCCACAGGAGACATGGATTCGGTCCCTGCGCCAGGAAGATCTTCTGGAGGAGGGCATGGCAACCCACTCCAGTATTCTTACCTGCAGAACCCCATGGACAGAGCAGCCTGGCAGGCTACAGTCCATAGGGTGGCAAAGAGTTGGACACAACTGAAATGACTTAACATGCAATGAGAGACATGTGAAAAATCTGAAAGTGCATCTAACTCCAGTGAAGCGTGACACGAGGTCTCAAAACAGCACAAAAACCAGTCTCTCTCTCTAACTCTGTTCTCTTTTTCATTGTCCTCAGATAAAATCCCATGGAAGCAATCTGATAGACAAGGCTTTCTTCTATGCTCACCTCTTGGACCTATTCTTGCTAATAATGCATGACGTTCAATGACTGGCGAGACACGTTATGTATATTGAGATTGTCAGATCTGCTGGAATCATGGGGGATCAGAGAGAGAAAATTCCTGCATTCCGAAATGATTGAGTTGCACAAATAAGAAGTGATCACACTCTGAAGATGGAAAAGAGGTCAAAACCATCTCCTTTGTCCTACCTGCATCAAGGGGAGTCTCATTCAAATGTTCCCTCCTGAAAGCTAATACCCCAGCTGTCTTCTACCAGGAATGTTTTAGCTTTTGCTTCCTGGATACTGGAAGAGAGGTGGAACAGGGAATTTTCTGGCCTCTGACTTAGAAATACTCCTATAGTCTTGCAAACTATAAACATTTGCTGTTGAGATACCCCAAATCCTCAAATTTTCTTTGACTTTTCTTGTCCTTGGTATTAACCTGTATAATATTAAATTCATTGTCCATTTTCCTCTGGAATCTGAATTTATGGTTATCTGACATGGCTGCCTTAAGTTTGCAATAGGAAACTCTCCATACAAAGTTCACAGTCAGTATGTCCTCAGTCATATTCTGCTCTCCCCAAATCAAAATTTCATTTTTTCTGAGACTTGGATAAATCATGACTTTTTAAAATGATAGCAAACCATTCTTTGCTATGGTATTTTTCCTGTAGCAGATGGATATGTCTCTATTTCCTCCAAGTTTCCATTTCTATTTCCTTCTGTTAGTACCATCTCCTTTCAAGCAAGTCTTAGCTGAGTTTTTTAAAGTTCAACCTGTTTCTTCAATTAGATCTGATTTCTCTTCTCATTTGTCAGATTAAATACTCACCAGATCAGAGTATTCTCTATTTTTCCCATAATTCTTATTTTTACTGCAAAACAAATTTTCATGTTTCTCTGTTTGACTGGTTACTGAGGTAATATCACTACTTGTGTTCTGGACTTATCCTTTCCAAAGCTTAAGCAGTAATTCTCTTTCACAACAGGGCAATTAATTCTAGTTGGTGCAACAGACAAGCCCTGAAACCTCAATGACTTACCATGATAACTAAATGTTCATTGATTGGTCACATAATAGAGTTTGGATGAGTGACCATCTTCAGTTATAGCAGTGCCATCTGGACCACATAGCTTCTTGATCACTGTGGCAGAAGAGATGGCCAGATGATCAATGAGATGCTGTGAAGGATCAGGCTTGTAAGTGGTGTACGTAATTTCCCCCACGTCATATTGGCTAAAAATTAGCCACATGATCTCAGTCTAACTTCAGAGGAGCCTGCAATAGATGAATAGACACATGAATGTATAGAGAGGATGCAGGACAAACACTAATCATCTTGCTAATACTCTACATTTGCAGTTTTCTTCATGCTCACACGTTTCCTCTATCTCAGAGCAACTATAATTGGACACTGGCAATATAGCTAGTGTGAATTAAAATATGCCGTGAGTAAAAAAAACACTGAGTTTCAAATACAGTATAAAATAAGGAATTTAAAATATCTCAAATTTTCTATTGAAGACATGTTGAAATGACAACGTCTGGATATACACAATTAAATAAAATATATGATGAAAATTATTTTGGTTACTTTTTGTTTAATGTGGCTGCTAGAAAACAATTTGAATTTCATATGTGGCAAAGGTGATCTTTTGATTGGACAACACTGCTCTAAAGATGTGGTGTTTCAGACATAGCTTTGTCTTTGATTGTACATGTTTGCCTTGTGATGATTTCCTTGAGGTTTTCTGTCTCTAAATCCAAGAGAATGGCATTGTCTTCATAACAAATATCATAATTTTGTCTAATTATTCATTGGTGGTTTTCNGTTCTGAGTCTGAAAACTGACTCAAGTCAGAAACTAGGCAAAGGTTTTTCATATTTTATTGGCCTCAGCATCCTTGTTATCCATCTTCGATTGCCTTGGATGGTCTGTGTTGAACAAGACTCTTGTCTGCTCATCTATTTTGCTCTAAGCAAAGCCATATTCGGCTGGCCATCTCAATAGTCTCTGCAGGACAGGCCAGCCTGGCTGCCACTTCACTTGTGCTACTCATTATGGTTATTGTGCACACTTTGCTTCTGAGGGGTACATGCCACCACCTGTATCTATTATTTAGGGACTACATTGCTGAGGCTCAGGCTCAGCCGTGTTCAATTGTTTACAACCCTCTGGGCTGTAGCCCACCAGGCTCCTCTGTCCATGGGATTTTTCAGGCAAGAATACGGGAGTAGGTTTTCATTCCCTCCTCCAGGGGATCTTCCTGACCCAGAAATTGAACCAGCATCTCCTGCATTGCAAGTGGTTTCCTTATCTGCTGAGCCATCAGGGAAGCTCCACTTTAATCAGGGGGAAAAGTTCCATCCAGCATCTCTTATCATTTTCCCTTCTACAGGGGACGGCCACCACAGAGAAGCCAACATGTTCTAGGGTTTTCAAGATTCTGGTATATTCATTTCAGATGTCCCCATCCCAATTCTCAGATTTCAGACCTTACCAGCCATGACCCTGACCCTGACTATAGAAGATTTGCTAAAGGTGAAAATTAGAATTCAACCTTCTGTGAGTCTCTGTTACTCATAATTATACCCTGGCCTGATGCTCAGCTTTTTCTGGCCTCCAGCTGCAAAACATGGGACTCTTCTTATGTGCTGCCAAATAAGCTTTCTGATTTTCACATTTTACCTAGAATTGTTGATTAATTACCATCAGCCTTTCATTGCCTTTGTCCAGTGCATCAATAGTACTCTGATTCCATTGTCCGTATAATTGCTACTTCTCCCAAACCTCTCAAACCTGTGAGATATTGCAGTAGTCATTGCATTGCCTTCTGAATTGCTTCTGAAGGGAGGATATTAACAATTGTTCCCTTAGAGCAGGTCAGAGGCCATTGGTGCTCCACCTACCAGAGATGCAATTTGCATTGCCAGCTGGCCAGGGGTGAATCAGCTCTGAATTTCTCTTTTTAAATCTGCTTCCTGGAGTTACTCCTGGCATCAAATATGCAAGATCAGGTACCTCATACATGTACCATAAGACAAAGATTTGCATTCAGAAAGTAAATTAGTGAATACTTACAGGAATAGCACCTATTAAGGAGTGATGAAGAAGAACTGGGTAGAAGATGAAGTTGAATGCCATGCATTTGCAAAAAGGCCTCAGCTGGTCCCACAAGAGGCCCTCCAGCTAGGATGACCCTACAGAGCTGTCCAAGATTGAGGCCAGGGATGGGTCTCTGCACCCCTGCTTTACTAAGTCATGGATGCAGGCTGCCCCTAGGGAAGGGGTATAAGATTTGTGAAGCAGCTTTCTCAGGCCAACACTCTCCCAGCTAGAGGCTCAGCCCGATTTTGGAGACATCAGAACATCTATTACATTTGCACACAGCATACTAGGGGTGAGCGATAGATTCGAAGTTTAAAAAAAGTCTTAATTTGTATACAGGCCCTACCAGTGATGAGATAAATGACTGAGCAAGATGTTTAACTTGTCTTGGTCTTGGTTGCTTCTCTCATGGAAAATAATCTACTTATTTTTCTTCTTTTTCAGCATTATCTTTGTTATTCTCACTTCACTATTCTTTCAGATGTATTGTAGATTTACCTTGTTAAAGTCTCATTAGTATTAAAATTCTCGTATTATTTAAAATGAAAATAAATATCAATATGGATTAATTTAGAAAATAATTGTTTGTCTTCTTATTGTGAATTATTGAATTTTCTTTTTCTTCTTTATTCATTCTCTGTCTCTTCTGTGTAAGTTGTCACTCTAGATTTTTTCACCTTCAGATAGCTGTTAGTCTGTCCAGGCTGTTACAACCAAATATTATAGACTGGGTGGCATATATAATTGTAATTCTCACTTTTCTGGAAGATAGATGTCAGAGATCAGGGTGCCAGAATGGTAGGGATCTGATGAGAACATTCTATAGAATTACAAATTTCAGACTGTTTCCTATATCCTCACTTGGCATAAAGAAGATAAAAAAGCTCTTTGAGATCCTTTACAATTTCACTCACTTCACATGATAGCAAGGTAATGCTCAAAATCCTTCAAGCTAGGTTTCAGTAGTACATGAACCAAGAACTTCCAGATATTTGAGCTGGATTTATTTAAGGCAGAAGAACCAGAAATCAAATTGCCAGTGTCCATTGGATCATAGAGAAAGCTAGGGAATTCCAGAATGACATCTACTTCTGCTTCATTGACTACACTGAAAACTTGAACTGTGTGGATCACAGCAAATAGTTGGAAATTCTTAAAGGGACAGGAATACCAGACCAACTTACTTGTCTCCTGAGAAGCCTCTATGTGGCTCAAGAAGCAACAGTTTGAATAGGACATGGAACAATGGACTGGTTCAAAATTGGGAAAGGAGTACGTCAAGGCTATATATTGTTACCCTGCTTATTTAACTTCCAATCATAGCACATCAAGCAAAATGCAAGACTGGATGACTCACAAGCTGGAATCAAGATTGCTGTGAGAAATATCCACAATCTCAGATATGTAGATGATACCATTCTAACAGGAGAAAGCAAAGAGGAACTAAAAGCCTCTTGATGAAAGTGGAAGAGGAGAGTGAAAAGGCTGGCTTAAAACTCAACATTCAAAAACTTGAGATCACGGCATCCAGTCCCATCACTTTGGGACAAATAGAAGGGGAAAAAGTAGAAGCAGTGGCAGGTTTTATTTTCTTGGGTTTCCAAATCACTGTGGAGAGTGACTGCAGCCATGAAATTAGAAGATGCTTGCTCCTTGAAAGGAAATCCATGACACCCTAGGCAATGTATTAAAAAGCAGAGGCATCACTTTGCTGACACTGGTCCACATAATCAAAGCTATGGTTTTTCCAGTAGTCATGTATGGATGTGCAAGTTGGACCATAAAGAAAGCTGAGCGCCAAAGAATTGATGCTTTCGAATTGTGGTGCTGGAGAAGACTCTTGAAATTCCCTTGGACTGCAAAGAGATCAAACTAGTCAATCCTAAAGGAAATCAACACAGAATATTCATTGGAGGGACTGATACTAAAGCTAAAGCTTCAATACTTTGGCCACTTGATGCAGAGTTGACTCACTGGAAAAGACCATGATGCTGGGAAAGACTGAGGCAAAAGGAAAAGAAGTGGCAGAGGATGGGATGGTTAGATAGCATCACAGACTCAATAGACAGGAGTATGAGCAAACTCCAGGAGATAATGAAGGACAGAGGACCCTGGTGTGCTACAGTCCATGGGGTCGCAAAGAGTCAGAAACAACTTACCGACAGAACAACAATAAATCCCATTCATGTCGGCACCACTATTATGTTTAATTACCTCCCAAAGGCCTCACTTGGGAGTTATGATTTCAATACATGAATTTACGATGGGACCCAAACATTCACTCCACTGCAGATCACCTTCAGTTAAGTTTCAGTCTTGTGAACAGGCACTTGTAAAGGTTTCTGTTAGCTGCTATAGGGATATGTATATTTTATATATTTGTTGGGCTCCACCCGATGCTTGTGGGATCTTCGTTCCCTGAAAATGAAAGTCCCTCAGTCATGTCCAACTCTTTGTGACCCCATGGCCTGTACAGTCCATGGAATTTTCCAGGCCAGAATACTGGAGTAGGTAGCCTTGCCCTTCTCCAGGGAATATTCCCAACCCAGGGACTGAACCCAGATCTCCCACATTACAAGTGGATTCTTTACCAGCTGAGCCACCTGGGAAGCCCAAGAACAGTGGAGTGGGTAGCCTATCCCTTCTCCAGCAGATCTTCACAACCCAGGAATCGAACCGGGGTCTCCTTCATTCCAGGTGGATTCTTTACCAACTGAGCTGTCAGGAAAGCACTAAAAGAGTGATCTACCCTCTCTGAGGTTTGAACTCAAGACCTTCAGATTATGAGACTGATGGGCTGCCTTCTGTGCTAAGAGGGCAAACTCGTTCCCTGACCAGAGATCTAACCAACGCCCACAGCAGAGAAAGTGTAGAGTACTAACCAGTGTGCCACCAGGGAGTTCTCTAGAATTTCATTTTTAATTTCTCAATTTAGTAAGCTTCTGTTTTTAAACAAGATGAGGAATTTGTTCACATTTTCTAGGGAGAAAATTTCATTTATTTTATATTAACTCATCTTTTCAAATTTATCATCACTAATTTCAGACAGTATTTTCTTACATTTAGAAATCTCATCTTTTTTTCATTACAATTTTTTCTGTATGTATGCTTAAAAATGGGATTGCCAGATCATGTGGCAATTCTATGTTTAGTTTTCTGAGGAATCCCCATACTGTTTTCCACAGTGGCTACACCAACTTACAATCCCATCAACAGTATAGGAAAGTCCCTTTTTCTTCACATCTTCTCCAGCATTTGTTTTGTAGACTTTTTAATGAAGACCATTTCTTTCTGGTGAGGTGATAACACATTGTAGTTCTGATTTACATTTCTTTAATAATTAGCTAGGTTGAGCATCTTTTCATGTGCCTATTGACCATCTGTATGTCTTCTTTGGACAAATGTCTATTTTGTCTTTTGCTTATTTTTGGAAAGGTTTGTGTTTTGTTGTTGTTGAGTTGTATGAGCTATTTGTACATTTTGGAAATTAAACTGTTATTGGTCACATCATTTGCAAATATATTCTCCCAGTCTGTAGGTTGTCTTTTCATTTTGTTTACGGTGTCATCTGCTATATAAAAGCTTATAAATTTGATTAAGTTCTATTTATTTATTTTTTATTGCCTTGGGAGACTGACCTCAGAAAACATTGGTATGATTTGTGTCAGAAAATGTTTCGCCTACGTTTTCTTCTAGCAATTTTATAGTGTCACGTCTTATGCTTAAGTCTTTATGTGAAACTGTAATTCAAAAAGATACACACACCCCTGCATTCATAGCAGCACTATTCATAATGGCCAAGATGTGGAAACAACTTAAATGTCCATCAACAGATGCATGGATAAAGAAGATGTACTACATACATATAATGAAATGCTACTCAGCCAACAGTACGTGAACCGTGAGCTTCCAGATGTTCAAGCTGAATTTAGAAAAGGCAGAGCCAGAGATCAAATTGCCAACATCCGCTGGCTTTTGGAAAAAGCAAGAGAGTTCCAGAAAAACATCTATTTCTGCTTTATTGACTATGTCAAAGCCTTTGACTGTGTGGATCACAAAAAAAACTGGAAAATTATGAAAGAGATGGGAATACAAGACCACTTGACCCGCCTCTTGAGAAACCTGTATGCAGGTCAGGAAGCAACAGTTAGAACTGGACNTGGATCATGGAAAAAGCAAGAGAGTTCCAGAAAAACATCTATTTCTGCTTTATTGACTATGCCAAAGCCTTTGACTGTGTGGATCACAATAAACTGTGGAAAATTCTGAGAGAGATGGGAATACCAGACCACCTGACCTGCCTCTTGAGAAATCTGTATGCAGGTCAGGAAGCAACAGTTAGAACTGGACATGGAACAACAGACTGGTTCCAAATAGGAAAAGGAGTCCTTCGAGGCTATATATTGTCACTCTGCTTATTTAACTTATATACAGAATACGTCATGAAAAACGCTGGGTTGAATGAAGCACAAGCTGAAATCAGTATTGCTGGGGGAAATATTAATAACCTCAGATATGCAGATGACACAACCCTTATGGCAGAAAGTGAACTAAAGAACCTCTTGATGGAAGTGAAAGAGGAGAGTGAAAAAGCTTGCTTAAAACTCAACATTCAGAAAACTAAGATCATGGAATCCAGTCCCATCACTTCATGGCAAATAGATGGGGAAACAGTGGAAAGAGTGACAGAGTTTACCTTGTTGGGCTCCAAAATCACTGCAGGTGGTGACTGCAGCCATGAAATTAAAAAACGCTTGCTCCTCCTTGGAAGAAAAGTTATGACCAACCTAGACAGCATATTAAAAAGCAGAGACATTACTTACCCAACAAAGGTACATCTCATCAAAGCTATATTTTTTCCAGTGGTCATGTATGGATGTGAGAGTTGGACTATAAAGAAAGCTGAGCACCGAAGAATTGATGCTTTTGAACTGTGATGCTGGCGAAGACTCTTGAGAGTCCCTTGGACTGCAAGGAGATCCAACCAGTCCATCCTAAAAGAGATCAGTCCTGGGTGTTCATTGGAAGGACTGATGTTGAAGCTGAAACACCAGTACTTTGGCCACCTGATGTGAAGAGCTGATTCATCTGAAAAGAACCTGATGCTGGGAAAGATTGACAGCAGGAGAAGGGGACAACAGAGGATGAGATCATAGGATGGCATCACCAACTCAATGGACATGAGTTTGAGTAAGCTCCAGGAGTTGGTGATGGACAAGAAAGCCTGGCATGCAGCAATCCATGGGGTCACAAGGAATCAGACATGACTGAGTGACTGAACTGAACTTGACTGACTCAGCCATAAAAAAAGAATAAAATTTTGCCATTTCCAACAATATGGATAGACTTACGAGATACTCAGTTCAGTTCAGTCGCTTAGCCGTGTCCGACTCTTTGGGACCCTGTGAACCACAGCACACCAGGCCTCCCTGTCCTGGAGTCCACCCAAACATGTCCATTGAGTCAGTGATGCCATCCAACCATCTCTTCCTCTGTCGTCCCCTTCTCCTCCTGCCCTCAATCATTCCCAGCATCAGGGTCTTTTCTAATGAGTCAGCTCTTCATATCAGGTGGCCAAAGTACTGGAGTTTCAGCTTCAACACCAGTCCTTCCAATGAATATTCAGGACACATTTCCTTTAGAATGGACTGGTTGGATCTCCTTGCAGTCAAGGGACTCTCAAGAGTCTTCTCCAACAACACAGTTCAAAAGCATCAATTCTTCAGCACTCAGCTTTCTTTATAGTCCAACTCTCACATCCATACACGACCACTGGAAAAACCATAGCCTTGACTAGACAGACCTTTTTTGACAAAGTGATGTCTCTGCTTTTTAATATACTGTCTAGGTTGGTCATAACTTTCCTCCCAAGGAGTAAGCGTCTTTTAATTTTAGGTCTGCCATCACCATCTGCAGTGATTTTGGAGCCAGAAAAATAAAGTCAGCCACTGTTTCCACTGTTTCCCCATCTATTTTCCATTATGCTCAGTGAAATAAGTGAGACAGAGAAAGACAAATACCATGAGATATCACTTATGTATAAATCTAAAAATACAGCAAACAAGTGAGTAAAATTTTTTAAAAAGCCAATTCACAGATACTGAAAGCAAGCTATATTTTTTTTAATTTTTTACAGAGGATTTTAACTAATTTATTATCTTTAATAAATAGACACATTTAGGTTCTTTTTGTTAGATGTTGTGATGTATAAGAAATGTGAAGCTCGATTTATTGACTCCCTCCAGTGAAACTACAAATATTTTTGCATGTTTTTCATTTCCTCTACTCTAAACTTCTCATTTCTAAAATTTTTTCTAGGACCTCAAAGAAAGTGAAGGTTGAATACAAAAAGAAAATTTGGACCAAAGCATTTGTATTGAAGACAACATAGATTTTTATATCATCATGGAAACTTTCCAGTATATAGCAGTAATGGCTCTTGTGCTAGCAAAATCTGTATATTATGACAAATTTCCCAAAAGATAAATAAAGTGTTTTTATTCAGGGTGTGTTTTTCTAATTCACACAAAGGCGAGATAGGGACTATTCATGGGTTTGTTTAATAAAATATAAGGTATTGGTATTATCATCTAAGTTAAATCTTCTCTTTCAAGATTTATTGTTAACATTTTTCTAAAATTTCACAACTTCATTAAAAACAATATAAATGAAATGCAGAGGAAATGCTGCTTTCACCAAAGATAGAGCAATCTTTCTGCCTGAAATAAACAGAAAGCCAGAAAAAAATAAGACTAGCTTTCAGAACTACTTTCAGATAAGTACATTTTGAGGAATGAGCAGCTTCTGTTAAGTAACCTTTAAAGAGGACTAGCAAACGTGGAAAGCCCCCCAACTGTCTCAGATTCTTGCCTGCAGTGTTTGTATACATCGACAGGCAAGAAAGGAAAATCAAACAGAGCCACATGGTCTCTGATATCAGCAAACCAGCTTGAACTAAGACTAAGGCAGCTGGAATCAGTAGGGCAGATGACCAGAATGAAGAAAGAAGTCTGCACAGAGAGTGCTTTGGAAAAACGCAGAAAATTTCTTTAGTTTACACACAACATTGATCAGCTTGTGCATATGAGAAAACTACAAGAGGCCAAGCTAAGAGCCCCCAGACATACAAAAGCTGGTAGAATTCATCACCGGCAGCCCTGCCCTGTAAAATAAGATAAAGGAAGTATTTCAGGCAGAAGGAAAGGAGTATCAATGCTCAGATCTTGGTTTTAAAATAAGATTTTTCAATAAAAGGAATGCAGGCTCCTTGGAGAAACAGCTTATTCTGGGATTCAGTTCAGTCAGTTCAGTCACAGTCATGTCCGACTCTTTGCGACCCCATGAATTGCAGCACACCAGGCCTCCCTGTCCATCACCAACTCCCAGAGTTCACTCAGACTCATGCTCATCAAGTCACTGATGCCATCCAGCCATCTCATCCTCGGTCATCCCCTTCTCCTCCCGCCCCCAATCCCTCCCAGCATCAGAGTCTTTTCCAATGAGTCAGCTCTTCACATGAGGTGGCCAAAGTACTGGAGCTTCAGCTTTAGCATCATTTCTTCCAAAGAAATCCCAGGGTTGATCTCCTTCAGAATGGACTAGTTGGATCTCCTTGCAGTCCAAGGGACTCTCAAGAGTCTTCTCCAACACGACAGTTTAAAAGCATCGATTCTTTGGCGCTCAGCCTTCTTCATAGTCCAACTCTCACATCCATGACCACTGGAAAAACCGTAGCCTTGTCTAGATGGACCTTTGTTGACAAAGTAATGTCTCTGCTTTTCAATATACTATCTAGGTTGCTCATAGCTTTTCTTCTAAGGAGTAAGCGTCTTTTAATTTCATGGCTGCTGTCACCATCTGCAGCCCAAAAAATAAAGTCTGACACTGTTTCCACTGTTTCCCCGTCTATTTCCCATGAGGTGATGGGACCAGATGCCATGATCTTCATTTTCTGAATGTTGAGCTTTAAGCCACCTTTTTCACTCTCCACTTTCACTTTCATCAGGAAGCTTTTTAGTTCCTCTTCACTTTCTGCCATAAAGGTGGTGTCATTCTGAGATTGGGACACAGAAAAGTTTTGAATTCTTAATCATCTTGTAGAAGAAGTCAGTACTTAAAAAATAAGAGAATTTTTTTTTAAGGTGGACTATCAAAAGAGATAAGTACCCAGAACATCATTCTCTAACATGTGGTTAAGTACATGGTTAACATGGGGCTTCCCAGATGGCACTAGTGGTAAAGGACCCACCTGCCAATGCAGGAGACATGAGAGACTTGAATTCAATCTCTGGGTTGGGGAGATTCCCTGAAGGAGGGCATGGCAACCCACTCTAGCATTCTTGCTAGAATCCCATGGAGAATCCTATGGACAAAGGAGCCTGGCAGGCTATGGTCCATAGAGTTACAGAGTCAGACATGAGTGAAGTGACTTAGCACACATGCATGCAGTTAATATAGCTAATAAAATTATGGGATTTTTTTTCCCTGGGAGGGGGGAGAAACAAGAGAATAAATGGAATTCACAGGGACACAAGAGCTAATCTGAAAAAAAAAAGTTCAGATTGAAATTAAAACTTGGAATAATTCGTGCAATAAGATAATGTAGAAATGGGTTATAAGCCAAAATACAAAATAAATAAAAGTCCATACTGATATAAATAAATGAGTGAACAAGTAAATGGAGAAGCAAGACTTCTTTATAGGAATATTGCAAGTAATATAAAATTTTAACTTATTATCTTCAGACTTTACACATATTATGTAAGGAACTAGGTCCCTCAGGTCCCAATTCCAGAGTATATCATGCTCCATGCTCATGGAGGACTGAGTGATATGTGGATTTTCCAGGCTCCTTACTTACCTAACCTTCATAAAGCCAGGAGGAAAAGAAAAGTTGTCACTTCAGTCCCCTGACGGTACCACTAGGGACAATAACCTGAGACCTCAGTTCACCTGAGCCTGCCAGCCTCGAGATACGAATGAAAACAGAGCAGAGAACAGCAGTGATACATAGTGTTATATGAGAGTCTACAGACTTACTCCCCTCAGTGAGACTTGAGAGTTTTGAGGAGACTCTTCTTTGCATGAACAGCTTCCTAGAGACAGCTCGTCANGTGATTCCTATAGTATCACTGTCACAACTTTCAATACAGGATATTAATGTAACCTTAACAGCCAGGCATACTGAACATGTATCGTACTGAAGAAAGCTGAGTATAAGACAGTCCTGAGGCATAATTGTTAATATTATTATCCATGTTATTGTGAAGAACAGTATGGACGTTCCCTAAAAAACTAAAAACAGAGCTATCATATGACTAGGTAATCCCACTCCTAGGCACATATCCAGAGAAAAAGATGAGCCAAAAGGATACAGGCACCCCAGTGTCCACTGCAGCACTGTTTATAACAGCTAGGACATGGAGCAACCTACATGTCCATGCATATTTCACTTCAACAGGTGAACTATAAAACATTACATATATATGTACTGATGTTGAAAAAATCTCTAAGACATCCTATTTAAAGAAAAAAGAAAGTTTCAAGCTAATATGTACACTGATTTTTAAAAATATGCATAACTTTGTTTACAATGGCTAAGGCATGGAAACTACCTAAATGTCCACTGACAGAGGAATGGGTAAAGAAGATGTGTGGTGTGTGTGTAATGGAACATTACTCAGCCATTAAAAACAATGAAACAACGGCATTTGCAGCAACATGGATGGACCTAGAGTGTCATTCTGAGTGAAGTAAGTCAGATAGAGGAGAAATATCATGTGACATCCCTTATATGTGGAATCTAAAAGGGTGGGATGATTTGGGAGAATGGCACTGAAACATGTATAATATCATATATGAAACGAGTCACCAGCCCTGGTTCAATGCATGATACTGGATGCTTGGGGCTGGTGCACTGGAATGACCCAGAGGGATGGTACGGGGAGGGAGGAGGGAGGCGGGGTTCAGGATGGGGAACACATGTATATCTGTGGTGGATACATGCTGAGGTATAGAAAAACCAATACAATATTGTAAAGTAATTAACCTCCACTAAAATAAATAAATTTATATTTTTAAAAAATAAATAAAAGGAAATGATACAAATGAACTTATTTACAAAGCAAGAAGAGACTCACAGACTTAGAGACTGAACTTATGGTTGCCATGGGGAAGGGATAGTTAGGGAGTCTGGGATGGTCACATGCACACTGCGATATTTAAAATGGGTAACCAACAAGGACCTACTGCATAGTACATGGAACCTGGCTCGATTTTATCAGGCAGCCTGGGTGGGAGGGGACTTTGGGGAAGAACTGATACACGTATATGTACGGCTGAGTCCCTTCACTGTTCACCTGAAACTCCCACACGTTGTGAATTGGCTATACTCCAAATACAAAGTATAAAGTTCAAAATAAAAAAATTTTCAAAGTGGATTAAATATATCATTAGGCATGTTAACAGGATGTGATTACATTTTGCAAACAGAGAAATTTACAAAACTATATAAGGGTGAAATACAATGGTAAGGATTTGCTTTAAAATACTATAGGAAAGAGACAGGTACATGAGACAGATGAAGGGCAAAATATTAATTATTGGAGCTAGATGATAGGTTTGTGCAGGCTCTTTACAACATTCAAGTTCAAAGTTTTTCTAAGGAAAATTATACTTTAATGCTGCAGAAAAGATATAATCTTACTAATGTTAGTGTCACAATGTGTTTCTGCAGAAGAGTAAAATTAAGTACTTTTATTCTAAGAACTTCTCAATAAAATGAATTTAGACTCTAGATTCAAACATGTAAGATATTTTTAAAGTCCTATAATAAAAAGACCCCAGTTAAGTACTTATTAACAACAAAAGCATCTCTACAATCAACTATAAAACCTAAATTAACTCTGATCTCTTTTGCACATTAATCCATAATATTCTCTTCCATCCGGAGCTCTCTCTAGAAACAAAATGTTTCAAGATCACAGAACAAAGAGTGTCATCCTCTCAAAGGCAAGCTACTGCTGATGTGTAACCAACAGCATCAGCCTTCTGTGGATAAAAATAGCCTTCAAACACTGCCTGCACCAAAGACCAAAGTCCTGGGGAAAGATGGAGAAGAACAAAGCAGTTACCAGGGAGGAATTCGGCCGGCTGAGAGTTTGCCCTTCTGCCCTTCACACAAGAGTCTGTTTGCAACTGAGACTGGGTTCTTGATTCCTATAAAAAAAAAATCAGCAGAAAGTGAAATCAGAAATTCTTCAAGTTTCCCATTCAATTTTGTGGCTGTTTCAATAAGACAACTTTTACGTATCAATATCTTGGAAAACTTTCTATAAATATGCTAATGAAAACTTATTTATCATGAACAATAAGGAGCAAATCAAATATATGAATACCTACAGGTATAAGAACAGAACAAATATAAAAACATACATTCTCATTTTATCATGTGCTATAGCAGCAAAGGCTGAAATTGAAATAACACAAATTTAAATTAGGTACCTTTTTAATAGATTTCAGGATAGAATTAAAAATTTAACTCGAAATTTGCCATCTATTATCAAAACCATGAACTTCCTCTAAGGAATACACCTGAGTACAAACAGCTTCAAATTTCTCCTTAGGAAGAAAAATTAACGGACAAAAATTTTAAATCTCACCTGCAAGAAAGAATCAAGTCCTACAAATGGGGAGAGAGTAGAGAGAAGAGGCCAAAGGCATACAAGACTGAGACTGATATGGCTAGGATTGCTTCCAGGAGGGAAAACAAAATGAAGAGGGAGAAAAGGGTGCGTCTCCAGAGGAAAAAATAGGATAGGAGGTATCAGCATGAAAAAGAACTGCCGGTGTGACACACAANGGAGAGAGTAGAGAGAAGAGGCCAAAGGCATACAAGACTGAGACTGATATGGCTAGGATTGCTTCCAGGAGGGAAAACAAAATGAAGAGGGAGAAAAGGGTGCGTCTCCAGAGGAAAAAATAGGATAGGAGGTATCAGCATGAAAAAGAACTGCCGGTGTGACACACAATGACAAGTATGACAATGATTATGACAGAAGACGGTGACAGTAACTTAGGATCCAGTATGTGCCAGGCCCAGTGCCAAACCTTAACCAGTATCAGACTATTTAAGGGACACTTCACCTCTATCACAGAAGTACAGTTATAAACCCTATATGATTACTGAGCAAACGTTTGCAAAGGTTAAGTTACCTGCCCAGGATCACATGCTGAAATTTTAACGGAGGCAGCTAATGACCAAACCCTTGACCACTGACTTATAGTCTCAGGACACTATTAATACAAAAACAAAACAAACAAACAACAACAACAAAAAAAAAAAACAGGATAAAAAGAGACTGAAAAACCTCAGATTAAACAACAGATTGACTTAAACCTAGATATTTAGCTAAACACCAAAAACTACTGTCTCCCACTAAAAAAGGATAAACTATCAAAAGAAGAAAAACTCAGATCTCTGTACACAGCTCTTAAAATAAATTTATTTCTGTGTGTGATGATTCAGTGGCATAAAGACATTAATTAACTGATAACATAAATGCACCATCAAAGCTTCAAAAGGATATCTATGATGTATGAAAAACTGGTAAACTTTGTAAAAAAAAATGAACAGGCACTCGTCTTACAAAATACCATTTCTTATTCAAAGCTATTGTAACTGACTGTGGTTTGTGTGCAAAACAGACAAATATATCAATGGAACAGAATAAAGCTAAAGTTGAGATACAGACGTGTGAATGAGGATATTTAATACATAATACAGACAGTATTGCAAATGTAGGAAAGGATGGACTGTCTATGAGAGGTGGACAGAACAGAGCGATGGGGGTCAGACTGCTTTATGACTGTACCAGCTATCAACGAGTTGCTTTGCAGCTATAAATGCACCCTTGGTTGCTTGATGGGTAAAATTGGGCATGAGCCATCTAACCAAGCAGCCGAGGCCAGCTGGCACACGGGTCAGCTATGTCAGGAGAGGGCACTGGAGACACAACGCAGAGGCCAGGCTCCTGGATTGCACAGGCATTCACACTATGTGACCCACGTGGCTCTCTCCAGCGCCAAGTGCCTGCGGGCTGCAGCTTCCTCCAGCATTCACCCACCACATGTTTTCCCCACTCCTGACTCAGGCCACAGCACAGCGGACAACCCCAGAAAGAAACAGACCATAGTCACGGATCCCACATCTTCTCCCCAGTCCCACACATAGCAAAGGATCCTGTGGGGCTGCTGCCTAGGGAGCCAAAGCCCCAGTCCTCATCCCAGGAACAGAGGTTTACCTCCCACAGCTTCCTGAGCTCTGTGTGCCCACCTGCCAGTCTGAGCCCCACAAGACGGTTTCTGCTCTCACAGGAATACAGCCTGGGTAACCCAACAACTTCTCTGCCAGACAGCAGGCTGCAGCCACACCTTGTTCAATGAGGTTTGAACTTCTTTCCACATTTTCCTTACATGGGTATTTCCCCTTTGCTCTTTACATTAAGCTTCTCCAGTTTAAACTGCTGTGTGGTTTCTGTCTCCTAGCTGAACCCAGTCTGATACAATAAACTTGGACAAATTACTAAATCTCTCCTGTGTCTCAGATTCCTCAATTATAAAATATGGATAAAAGTATTGATCTCAGAAAGTTTTCCTGAGCACTAAATGATTTAACACACACGAAAAACTGGAGAACAACCCATGGTAATAGTCACCCAATAAATGGTTGTTGTTATTATCCTTATTATTATTACTCAATAAACTACACAGGGACAATTTGTTGATCATTTCAGATACTGATCAACAAACAGTGCATTCAAGAAGCCAATGAAAAATAAATTACACATCTGCTACTCTGCTAAGTCACTTCAGTNTTTGACTCTGTGGGAGAGGGAGAGAGTGGGATGGTTTGGGAAAATGGCATTGAACATGTATAATATTATATATGAAACAAATCACCAGTCCAGGTTCGATGCATGATACTGGATGCTTGGGGCTGGTGCACTGGGATGACCCAGAGGGATGGTATGGGGAGGGAAGAGGATGGGGGGTTCAGGATGGGGAACACATGTATACCTGTGGTGGATTCATGTTGATATATGGCAAAACTAGTACAACATTGTAAAGTAATTAAACTCCAATTAAAATAAATAAATTTATATTTTTTTAAAAATGAAGAGCAGTGGCAACAGGGAAAACAATTTGGATTCATGGCAGCTGTCTGTTTCCCTCTCTCCCTGGAGAGAGTCATTCCTGAGTGGACCTGGACTGCAGGCTGAAAGTAATGATAACAGAGAACAGCTGGCGGCATAATAAATGCGTGCGTGGAGAGCAGATAAAATTCTCTGGCAAGGAGACATTTCCCTGAAAATCAGAGCTTCCTTGTAGTGTTATCCTCAAGGTCCATATTAATGGTACACACAACACAAACAAAACCATGTTACAATGAATACTCTCATGCACACTCCCAGAAACTCAAAACCTCCTTGGAGGGAATTCAAGACTGGCCCAACGATTGATTCCAGCCTTTTGGATTTCATGTTATGGTATAGTTCCACCTTGTAAATGTGAAATTCTCAATGAAACCATATGCAATCATATTGCAGTTGTGTACATGACATGAAAGCTGTGCTGCTCTGACACCGTCAACAGAGAGAAAATGAAAATTCCACCTGCCACCTGGCTACATGGGCTCTCAGACGGAAAGCAGTGTGTATTTGGGATGACACAAAGACTATCTGTATTAGTGACTCCTTTTCACTCTAGTACATTGTTGTGACATAGACATAATCATAAATTAAGGCTCAGAAATTTGTTTTTCAAAAGACACTATCCAGAAAACCTCTGGATACTTAATCTACTCTTTGGGGTAGGTGAAAGCTTAAATCTATAATGAAAGAAATGGTAAGTATTATGCTTTCATCTGGTCCTGTTTTTTTTTTTTTCTGCCATTCTTCAGCTTGATAAACTAATTTCAATCATGATATATGAATTCACAATGCTGAAAGTATGTTTGACCCTTGTACAGAATCCATTCCACCATTTTTCCATCCCCCAGACTAGCTCAGCTAGGTTCAGGGGGAAGAATAAGATTGGGAAGGAAGGCTGGAAATTTGGGACAAGAGTACAAGTGAAATTGAGGAGGGCATGGTAACCTACTCCAGTGTTCTTGCCTGAAGAATCCCATGAACAGAGGAACCTGGTGGGCTACAGTCTATGGGATGGAGAAAGAGTCAGACACCACTGAAGCAACATAGCACACAAAAATGAAATCAGGTTATGGTGTCAAGCTGAGATTCCTCAGTCCTAGTCACAACATCTTTATGCTAATATAGGTTTGATTTATTGAAATTAGCCCCATCAGTGTACTCTTCCTATTGCAAATTCAACATAGGTACTTGTCACTACACCTAAAGTAAGAACACTCTAAAAACTCATTAAACTGATTACATTTGAATAATCAAACAACTTTTATAATGCACAATCAAAACTATGACTTTATCCCATCCTGTTTGTAGCTGTTGAGATTACTGACAGATGTATGGCTGAGTCCCTTCAATATTCACCTGGAACCATCACAACATTGTTAATCAGCTATATCCCAATACAAAATAAAAAGCTAAGAAAAAAAAAAAGATTACTAATGGAACCTCTAAACAGCCACTAAGAATGCGTTCCAAAAAGGAATTTCCCAGTATTGTTCCTTAGTATATACTTTGTTCTCAACATTAACCTTAATTTATATAGACTTTCACATGACAGCTGCTAAATCTTCACAAAAATGCTATCATGGCCCAGGTTTTATCAAAGTGAAAGTATAAGTGAAGTTGCTCAGTCGTGTCCGACTCTTTGTGACCCTGTGGACTGTAGACCTCCAGGCTCTTCTGTCCATGGGATTCTCCAGGCAAGAATACTGGAGTGGGTTGCCATTTCCTTCTCCAGGGGATCTTCCCAACCCAGGGATTGAACCCAGGTCTCCTGCATTGCAGGCAAATGCTTTATCCTCTGAGCCACCAGGGAAGCTCCATGGTTTCATCAAAGATCTGATCAAATGAGCCACTTTATGCTATAGTTTTATCTATGGCAGATAATCTTAAAGGACAAAAGTCAAGTACTTAGAGAATATAACTTAAGAGATACACCTAGAAAAAATGTTTTTCCTTGAGATAATTCTATTTTTAGGTTGAGTATTTCCTTAAGTTGTATACCAGAGAACCATCTCGAGATACAGGTCAAGCTAGACATTATCCACACTGCTGTGGATAATCAGCAGGGAACATAGTCAGTGGAGGTTTTGCAGACTCCAGTGGACTCACATGCTATTTGGAAATACTGAGTAGCGTGCTGGTTGCCCGGTGCAGCTGTGGTTGCCATAGGGATGGACTCCTGTGAGTATTCCATCTGCTACAAGAGGGACAGCTTGGAAACCCCTCATAGGTCTTAAGAAGAAATGAAGCAAACAAATGATTCATCTGGTTAGGAAGGCTGGTTTTGTCTAAGGAGCTATTTCAGCAGATTTCAAGCATATGCGTACCATGAATCTTTAGTCAAACCAGAAAAATCTTCAGTTTTAAAACGAGATGCAAAAATGATCCAAATTTCAGTCAATTTCTTTGAAAATGTACACGTTCCTCAAGCACACCGTGTTGCAACCTCTTTGTGTTAAATTTAGTAATTGCACTTTTATTTAAGTGTTGAAGCCACATTTTCCAGAACAATTAATATTAGCTTCTGAACAAAATGAAGGGCTCATTGAACAGGCTCATTTAGGAGAACACAGCAAAAACAGACTTGTGTGAGGAGTCCATATGGAATGTGGGGGTCTCGCCCATGCTGAAAAATGTTAACTCAAAGTTGTCTGAAAGTATATTTTCAGCATTGTCCCTCATTAATAAGCAGAACAAATGATATAAAACTTGGGCCAGTGCTCATGCTATTTTTAAGCACATACACCCAGGCAAACTTGCAGAATTAAATAAGGTCCAGTATAATGCATTTTGAAAAATTACAGAAGTTCCTGTTTTTTAAGTTCTTGAGAAGAAACCAAATATTCTAAAGGGAAATTGGGTCAGACACTGATGCTTCAGAGAACATGAAATATTTGAAGATGTGAATGAGAATGCCACTACTGTACATTTCTCTGACCTAATAAAATGAGGTTTTTATAATTATGTGGTGGTGGAAATATAGTAACTCCTGACTCAGGTAGACTTCATTTTATATAAATGTGTAATTACCTGATATGGCTAATGCAGCAGGACCATGTCTAGATAAACTGGATCCTCTAAAAGTTTCCTCTGGAAAACTATATCTGAGTGAAATATGTTCTTTTAGAAGTTGTCCCCTGAATAGCTTAACCATTCAAATATATCAACCAAAAATGAGATGTCCTTTGAGAGTCTTTTTACTCAAAATGATACCTCCACCGGCCACCTCACCAAGCTGACCCTGAGCAAATGACTGTGCTTTCCTAGAGGGCAGAGAACTTAGATTCAGAGACCCACAGGAGAGGGAGAAGGGATATACATTTCTGTTCAATCATAGAAAAGAAAAAGCTAGAAGACAGTTGTGTGTTCAGTATACTGTCACGTCCAACTCTTTTGCAACGCCATGGACTATCACAAAACCATCTCCCCAGGTTCCTCTGTCCATAGAATTAGACAAGCAAGAATATTGGAGTGAGTTGCCATTTCTATTTCATGGGATCTTCCTGAACCAAGGACTGAACTTGCCTCTTTTGTGTCTCTTGCATTGGCAGGCAGATTCTTTACCACTGCACCACCTGGGAAGACAGTCAAGTTTTCATATAAAACTGATAACACAGTCAGATATGACCTTACTAATCCCTAACTCAGGGTCTTCAGGTGGCCTTGCTTTCTGAAGTTTTCCTAAGGTTCTGTCCTTGGCATGACTTGAATGCCCGTATCTTCACAGCTTTCCACCAACGTCAAATTTAGACACCATCCTTCTCACTTCCTCTTGACCTTACCGTGTTATCTAAGATGTTAATGACTAAAAATGAATTCAGGTGGCATCCTCCCACATGATGCTTTTAAAGTCTTTAACGTAGATGTTGCTTTCATGTCCTACTAAGTAGACAATGATATATTTAAAGCCTCAAGTAGAAAGGACTGAGATACATTGGAACCAGGCAAGGGAGTGAGGGAGCTTTTCAATCCCTCTGATTCTGCCACATGCCAAATGCTCTATTCTACTTAAATGTAGGACAAGAAATTTGCTTACCTTTCACATTGTATTATAAAAATATCAAAACCAATAATTTATACACTGAGATAATTTTGAAATCATTAAATGAATATTCTCCAAACAGCATATATAATACACACACAATTTACATTATATATATATATTTTTTATTAACTCTCTGAAAATTCATGATCCATTCATGACTAAAGGGAGTTTACTCTGCTTAATGGGGAAGAAAATCAGAAAGACAAGGCTTAGGATAACCAGGGACTAGCCAAAGATGGTCAAGTCATTGCCTTGACAGTTTAATAAATATAAAGGTATGTGTTAGTCGCTCAGTTGTGTCTGACTCTTTGCAACTCCATGGACTGTAGCCTGCCAGTCTCCTCTAACCATGGAATTCTCCAGGCAAGAATACTGGAGTGGGTTGCCATTTCCTTTTCCAGGGAATCTTCCAAATCCAAGGATCAACCCAGATCTCCTGCTCTGTAGGCAGATTCTTTACCCTCTGAGCCACCATATATGAAAGGGAGCGATGAAAAGAAGACAAGGGAGACTTAACTCCAAAGCAAATAGTGAAGAAACCAATTTTTGTAGGATTTTATTTTAAACAATTAAGTTTGACCATCTTTTAAAAAAAGGGGGGCAGGGGGTCAAAACAACATCAATGAAACACTTTAGTAGAGATTTGACCAAACAAAACAGAGTGAGCAAAGATTTGGGTCTATCAGGGTTCTAGAAGCAAGGTCCAAGGTAAACAACTGTAAATAAAACTTCCTCCGACCCTGACCTCTCCCTTCCTCTACCTCCTCCTCCGTTTTTTCTCTCCTTTCCCTCTTCCCTGTCTTCTCCTCCTTCTCTTTCTCCTCTTCCTTGTTCTTCTTCTCTCCCTCTCTCCATCTCTCTCTACTTTCCTTCCTTCTTCCTCTTTCATTCAACAAATATATTCCTCATGCACACAGTTCTAGATTCTAGGACCCAACAGTAAGCTCAACAGCCAAATTTCCTTTTCTCCACAGTTACATTCTAGGTGGAGGAATACAGAAAATTAACTACATACTCTGTGCTGATAAGGGCTATGAAAATTCTTGGCCTGTGTAAGGGAAAGACACTGTTAGAAGCAGAACTTTCTTAAATACCTTGATCAGAGAAGACCTTTCCGATGAAGATATTTGAAGGAAAGGAAAGGAACTGAACCATAATGGTATCTGTGTGAAGCATCCAGAATGCAGAAAGAATGAATGGTACATTAAGAGACAAGAAGCAAGCACATTTGGTTCTTTGAAGAAGAGCCAGGAGGTCATTGTGCCTGCAGCATAGTGAGCAAGGAAGTGGTGACCAGGGATGAAGGAGTACAGATCACTGGGGGCCATATTGGGAAATGTTTCTAGGCCAGTGTATTTTTCTTTTTAATGAGTAAAGTAAGAGTTGGAAAGAATACAGTAGATACAAATTAACTCAAAAGCCAAAGCAAATAATGTTTTTGCAGAATATCTATCAAGCAGGACCTTAAATTCTTCTATGAGAACTCAGATATTATACAGATTTGTTTGCCTGTTTGTTTTATTTAAACAGAATCAATCAATGGAAGTTTGGAAACTAGGGCTTTGACTTCTTAGCCTCTCCTGTCAACTTTAATTTATTAATTAATAGCTAGTGCCTTTTTTTTTCAGAGATGGTTTTCATGAATCTCTGTGTAGAAAAACCAATAGGGAAAGACAAGCAAGAGTTTGCTAAAGACCATGTCAAAACTAGGAAAAAAGAAAAAGAAAGAAAAGAGAAATCAACAGTAAAACTTGATATTTGTATTACTTTATTGATTTTAAATTAATGAAAACACATTATTGGTAGAGCATTATTTTATTTATTTACATTTAAAAGATAAAAGAAAAAATTGACTTGACATGCAATATTTTAAAAACCTATTTAAGAAATCAATATTTATAGAAATTTATTTAAAATCAGATTTTAGCAAATCATCAACTAAATCATAACAAATAAGCACAATTTTGTAAGCTTTTTCAGTTAGGCAAAATGTACATTATAGATAAAATATTAATTGTGACAATAAGCTATTATTTTTTTCCCTAAATGGCTACTCAGCATCAAAGCACAGGATACCACAAACAGCATCCAATAATGGCTATCAGCCCGAACTTCAAAATTACATTCAAGATTTTATTTGTACTTATGATTAGACATGACAAAGAGTTCACAGCCTTCAAGATATTGAAATTGGTCTTCAAAATATTTTAAAACAGTTAATTTTCTTGGAATACAGACATAATAATAGTCATCAAGATTTGCATAATATATTAAGCTCATAATGATGCCAGGAGTATATTCTTTCTACCTGCTAAATTTTTTTGACTAATTGTGAAGATGAAAATAGAATTATAAATATTCTAATACCAGTTACATAGTATTATGTATTTATTACTCATTTATGTACTGATATATGTGCATTTACTATATGAATTTTGTGTATGTACTATGTATTCTGTATGTACTGAAGTGAAGTGAAGTGAAAGTCACTCAGTCATGTCTAACTCTTTGTGACCCCATGGACTATACAATCCATGGAATTCTCCAGGCCAGAATACTGGAGTGGATAGCCTTTCCCTTCTCCAGGGGATCTTCCCAACCCAGGGATGGAATCCAGGTCTCCTGCATTGCAGGCGGATTCTTTACCAGCTGGGCCACAAGGGAACTCCTCTGTATGTACTAATTACATAGCTTTTCATATTTTCCATGGTTGGGGGTGAAATTCACTGTTTGTGGACCAAAGACTTACTCAACTACAATCTGGTGTTTCAGGGATGAAGACCTCAAGCATTCTAGATTTTCTAGTAAACATTAGTGTAACTCTAAAATTGCATGGCATGAACATTTAATAACTTTCAATCCTTAGTCTTATATTATTTTAATGTGTATAGCCTACCTATGTGAGTAAAGAAAGGAAGTGATTTACAGAGATCATAATTAGAAAAGAGAATGTAATATCATTTTTGTATCATTAAGATTTCAATCTCATGTTATGGCCTCAACTGAGTATTTTTATGCTATGATTATTACTATTACTACACTACTGTTACTGTATTAAATAAATTTGGATGGCTTATTACAGGTGTTAAAGCACTTTCGTGTGTGTATTCTCTCACTTGATCTTTAAAACAAGCAGTTGGAGTAGATATATTATCTCCATTTTAAACATGAAGTTATTGAAGTTGAATGAGTAACTGGTACAGTGAGGATTCAGAGTGAAGTTAATACAACTGTTCTTTTTGGGGTTGTTCGATGGGAGCTTTGTGATGGCTGTAATAGATGTGGAAATGCAGATGTATGATCCACAGCACCTATATTTAAATAATTTATAATATAGTTGGGAATGAAGCACAAAAATTTCATCTGGCAGATAAAGAATATACTCAATTAATTCATCCATTTAAGTTCTTAGTAATAAGCAATAATAGAAAAGTTGAAGAATGCAAGCTGAACATGAAAGTCAAGTAGTTTCCCACATGCCAACAATTGGCTATTGGAATGTGAAACGGAAAACACAATATAATACCACCAAAAATGAAATATTTAGGTATAAATCTAACCAAAAATATATAGGATCTATGTGTGGAAAACTATAAGACTGATGAAAGAAAAAAAATGTTGGTGGGGGAGAGTTCCAAAGAAGGCACACCTTAAGAAATCTGCCAAATAGAGAAGATAAGAAAATATTACTCAGTCATAGAAAGAAATGATGTTGTACCATTTGCAGAGACATGAATAGATCTAGAGACTGTCACACAGAATGAAGTAAGCCAGAAGGAGAAAAACAAATATCATATATTAACACACATATATATGTGTGTGTGAACTGTGGTATTGGAGGAGACTCTTGAGAGTACCTTGGACCACAAAGAGATCCAACCAGTCTATCCTAATGGAAATCAGTCCTGAACACTCATTGGAAGGACTGATGCTGAAGCTGAAGCTCCAATAACTTGGCCACCTGATGCAAAGAACTGATTCATTTGAAAAGACTCTGATGCTGGGAAAGATTGAAGGCAGGAAGGGAAGGGGACGACAGAGGGTGAGATGGTTGGATGTCATCACCGACTCTATGGGCATGAGTCTGAGTAGACTCCAGGAGTTGGTGATGGACAGGGAGGCCTGGCGTGCTGCAATTCATGGGGTTGCAAAGAGTCGGACACGACTGAGCGACTTAACTGAACTGAACACGTGTATGTGAAATCTAGAAAATGGGTTAGATGATCTTATTTACAAAACACAAATAGAGACACCGATGCAGAAAACAAAGATACCACAGGGGAATGTGGGGGAATAAATTGGGAGATTGGGATTGACATGCATACTCTACTAATACTGCGTACAAAATATCAAGAAACTGATGAGAACCTACTGCCTAGCACTAGGACCCCTACCCAGTGCTCTGTGGTGACCTAAATGCGAAGAAAAACACAAAAAGAAGGATATATGTAAACACAGAGCTGATTCACTTTGCTGTGCAGCAGACATTAAAAAAACATTGTATGTTACACTATTGTTATATATATATAAATATATATATTATATTTATTGGAACTACTATATTCCAGTAACAAAGAAGGCAATGGCACCCCACTCCAGTACTCTTGCCAGGAAAATCCCATGGACAGAGGAGCCTGGTGGGCTGCAGTCCATGGGGTCACGAAGAGTCAGGCACAACTGAGCGACTTCCTTTTCTCTTTTCACTTTGATGCATTGGAGAAGGAAATGGCAACCCACTCCAGTGTTCTTGCCTGGAGAATCCCAGGGATGGGAGAGCCTGGTGGGCTGCCATCTATGGGGCCACACAGAGTTGGACACAAATGAAGTGACTTAGCAGCAGCAGCAGTATAATTAATAAAAATTAATTTTTATAATAAAAATTTTTAATAAAAATTAATTATAAAAACAAACAAAAAGAAAATTACAAGTAGGGGAAAGGGTGAAACTGACAAGATGCCAGAACAACCTATGGGAGCAATCTAAGTTGTATCATTGTAGACACACTCCCATCCTGACACACATACACTTACTGGTTTGTCCACCTGGAGAGGAGGGCATTGTTTCTGAGGTTCATTGGCTGACAGATGGATTACTGAAGAGAATATACCCATGGAATCATAGCATAGCCAGCTGTGATTGTTGTATGCTCTCCAGTGAGAAAGGTGGGGAGGTGTTCACTTAAACCCAGAAACTACTCGAACATATTCAGATCCTCAAAGCTCTACATTGCATGCACTTTTGGGTAAGGGAGAGCAGATTTTGGATTACTATTGGTTTAGCAAGATCAAGGAATAGCATGTTCAAATTACTTTTAAAAGAAGAGGTTCTTGTTAGAGAGAGGTTAATAGGAAAACACTTCAAAAATGATAAACAAAGCTGAGTATCAGGATGAGGTAGATATTTTTCACAGAAAGATAACTATCAGTGGAATAATGAGAATTCATGCATAATCAAAAGCTAACAAAGAGAGTTTAAAAAACATTTTAATGTGCTTCACAATCCAGTTTTTAGGGGTAGAAGACTGTATTCAATACTATGCCACTGAAAGATAGCATTTTTTCCTTTCAATAAATAATTGCATGGGTTTCCCTGTTGGCTCAAACGGTAAAGAATCCACCTGCAATACAGGAGATCTGGGTTCATTCCTTGAGTCAGGAAGATTTCCTGGAGAGGGAAATTGCTATCTACTTCAGTATTCTTGCTTGGAGAATTCCATAGACAGAGGAGTCTGGTGGGCTACAGGTTATGGGGTTGCACTTGGCAAGCCAGTAGATTTGTCAGTGCTAAAAATTATTATTGTTTTCACCAATAAAAAGGACACTTTAGAAATTCAACCATAGAGGGAAAAGAAAAACAAACATAAAACATGACCCTACTCATCATGCTACCTTTTCTAAAATATGAATGATTTGTGAATCACATCTATAGTAAATTATGGCACTGATAGTTTATATCTACTCAGTGATCATTTCCACTTTAGTATTCTTTAGGAAACTATCCCTTCCTTCATCCCATGTGGTTCTAATAATATGAAATGCAGTATCCACTCATCCCCCTAGACAGGCGTGAGCCTATTACCCAAGTCCTGTCAATCATGGTGCTACATCTCCCTGTCAACAGTAATTGGTTCAAGATGTGGGTGTGTACCACAACCAGGACCAATCAGAGAACTGTTATTCTATTTATTGACCCTAAGAAACAAAGAGTTTTTCTTCCATTTAGGTCTCACCTTGTAGAGATACAGTTTTGGGGGTCTCCACCATTCTCTTTCCTGCAGCATGAGACAATGAAGTTAACCAGAGAAGAGCAAATCTAGAGATGGAAAGAAAAAGATAATGGGTAATGTTATTTCAGTTAAACCACTGGATCAACCACACGTAGACTGCCTGGCTTTATGGGGCAAAGTCTATGAGTTTGGATACTTTAAAAAATATGTTTTATGTTTTGTTTTGATTTGACTTAAGCAGAAGTTTGGGTTGAGTTTCTATCAGTGACAGCAAAAATTGTCCTGATCAAAAAATAATTTTCCTTGAAAGTATGAGTTTTAAATGAATATTAATATAACAAGATAATAACAGAGTTACTATCAGAGAAAATTATAAAAGAAACTCAGGGCTGGTTTGGTATAGCTATAGCATCATTAGGGTCTACATCTATTTTAATGGGTCAATAACAATGCTCAACCAATTATTGAATGGTTTAGATGTCTTCTGTGAAGATAAACTTGGAGAACAGAAAGACTTTAATGTAAAAGTTATAATGTTTTGTAAACTATAAAATGCTATAGAAGTATTAAGCACTGATGATTTCCTTCAGATAATCCATAGGACTTAGACGTCTTCATTCTCTGAGAGTTTGATAAGGAAATGCATCTCCAAGAAGAAGCAAGTTTCTCTGACACAATCTCAGCTATTTCAGTGCATCTCCAGGTGAGTGGGTTCCTGATGCTCTTGCAAAGCAGAAAGACTCATTAATCCAAAGTAAAAGTACTGATAGCTTGTGGCCAAAGCAGTCTGATGAATTCTTCTATGTTCTGCTCTTTGAAACATACTCCAAAATGCATTACTGTCCAGTTCATACCTGGGAAATTAACACTTCCCATGAAGTCAGGTACTAACTTCATGATTTTTATTGAACTATTCATTGAGGTCACACCTACTTTCTGAAATAAGTATGCTATTAGCATGTTTATTTTCTCGTAATTTTTATCTTCATAATACTACCAAATTTTTTCTCATGATTTCTCTCTATACATAATTTTTATACATTCTTGTATGTATGTGTAATCTTTATATTCTTAAATTATAAGGTAAAGTCAACTCCTCTTTTCTCTTAGTCTAGCATACATACTATCTCATTATCCCAACCAAATGATCATTTTGAACTAAAACCTTTGTATTTACCTGTATATTTTATTTGTGCCTTACATTTATTTCTGAATATATCCTTCTTTTCGAAGGTTTTTACATCACACTTTGACTATATTTTTACATTTTTGTAATTTCTAATACGAAGTCTGCAATTCAATCTACTTACAAATTGACATATAAACCTAGATTTTGATGATTTACACAAGATAAAAATAATTTAAAGCTTTCTCATGAAGTTACCATTATGTTTTCTAACATTCTAACCTCTTTTTAAATGAGATGTGATATAGTTTTCTAATCCTTTGCTCATGAAGATAAACGCCATTTTTAAAGGATTCAATGTATTTTCTTCCACAACCCCTCTACAGCTGCAAATCTATTTATTTTATGTATTTGCTTCTTTAGGGATTCTTCTGGTTAACTTGGAAGACAGACAATAATACCACCTGAGCCCTGCCTAATAGTCAGCTGGGTTTTCAAGCATAAAGAAACTAAAAAATCAAACCTATAGCCTTCAGTGTTGTGTCTATAACACCTGATGTTAAGATACTGAACAAAAGCCCACAGTATCGTATATAAAAGGAAAATCAAATAAAATGAAGAAAGGAGTTCCTAAAGTTTCTTTTTAAGTTAGGACAGCATAATGATACCAAATCTCAGATACTCTGGCGGGAGTTCAGATTATTAAAAATATGTGGAAGAAAGACTGTGGCGGGCCTTTGTATATGAATTTATGTTTTGCCCACACATGCAAGCAATGTAGTCAGGTTCTCTTCCCAGTGCAGTCATGCTGTGTCTCCCTGCTGAGACATAAAGCAAAAATTGAACCATGGGTGATTTATACCCTGGATCTTCCAGTCGAAGCTACCCCATGCTACCTTTAAGTCAAACAGCAGAGGGAAAAAAAAAAGAGGTTTCTAATGTTAGACACACTGAGATTAGTCTATACAATATTCAAACAATTGATGAAGTGAAAAATTTGCTCAACTTAGTTGTTTAATAAAGAAGGCAATTTCATAGGGACCCCTGTTATAGCACATATCATGTTTATGTGTCTGCTTCCATTACTAAACTACTATTTTTAAGAAAAAGCTTTTGTATAGCATTTAGTTCTACTGCCAAAATTCCTGGCAGGGAAGCTGGTTGATAGTAAGTATTCTACAATTCATTACTGGATAAATGGATGAATGAATGAGCGACTGAAACATTGCTTTCATGCACCTTACTGTTAGTTTAAACTAAATTTTGTCCTTATTTTTATGCTCAGTGTCAGTCAAGAATTTTAACATGGCAGTCTGCCCAGAGACCAATATGCTAATGAATTGAGAATCTAGGTAACCATTTTTAAGTGATTCAGAATGTGAATTCCATTATGGCAAAAAAAAAAATTAAGCCACGTCAAGCATAAGAGAAAAGGATATACCTTTTTTTCCATTAGCCATGAAGGAAAAGAGAGGGGAAAGCATTAAAAGGCTCATCTTCGAACAAATCAAATATGAGACGCTTGCAAGAGATCTGTTTACAAAAGAAATTGTCTTCTCTGACCTTTGCAACATCCATGAAAGATAATACACTCCAAGTATCAGAAAGATTAAAGGTCTGTTTACTAAGAATTAAAACTAGTAAGAGAGCACAATTTTACTTTCAAACTTCATTTTGTAAAAAGATCACTTCACTCTGACTTAAGAAATGTTTGTTTAGAGAATACTGTACCTGTCTCTGACCAGCATGGAGGTCACACAATGCAAAGGCTAACACCATATAAAAATGGCATATTTTAGAGGGAAGAGAACTTTTAAAAGATAATCAACAAGCCTGACCTTTGGAAACACTCATTCATTTTTCACAGTTTAAAAGCACTGATGTTTGCTTCTCTTTTCGCTCAGAACCTTTCTGATAGCTAGAAGAGAGTACTTCTTTTCCCAATGCTAATAGGTTTTGTCTTATATCTCTGCCTGTTAATGCACACACATGCACCCACAAACTACCAAGGAATGAAATATTTTAATTCTCTAAACACAAAAGGATAGGATCCTAATATTTCTTTCTTCTTCAAATCAAAACTCCTTTAAAAAATAGACTACTCCTGTTAACTCAGTCTTCATGTTCTCCATAATTTATTCATCAATAAATATTTGTTTTGGACTTAATCTGTGTCAGAAATTGTTGTCTGTGCTGGGAAATCAACAGTAAGCATAACAGACAAAAGTCCTTAGACATAAGTGAAGGGGTTAGACAGCAAACATCACAAATAAGCAAAGCATCCAGTACATCGCTTCCATGGATGGAAAGATAAATCACGGTAAGCATGTTGGAGCTCTAGGAAGGGAGTAGCTTTGAAGAAAATGCTTCTAAGGTGAACACAGACTTGACAAAGGTGAAGGATTTAGCTAAAGAGATAGTAGAACGCTCTAGACAGAAAAGCCAGTGCAAAGCCATTAAGGTGCCGTGTGTCCTTTGAGTTTGAAAATTACCAACAGGACACTAGTGTGGCTGGAGGACCTGAGGTCAGAGAGGGAAAGAAGGCATCAGAAGATAGACAGTCTTGTAGGCTACCGTAAGGACACTGATTTCACAAGATTTTAGACAGAGCAGTGAGAAGATCTAGCTGAGTACTTTAAAAAATTTGTCTTAATGTTTCAGGTTGCATTTAAGAAATATCAAACCACCCTAAACATAGTGGCTTAAATCAATAACCACTTCTTCAGGTCACGATTAGGAGGGTCAGCAGTTTGAGCAGGATGGAGCTGAACTGCTCTTCCTAGGTGGTGTGTGTGGTAAAGAATCTGCTTGCCAGTGCAGGAGATATGAAGAGATGCAGGTTCGATCCCTGGCTGGGGAGGATCCCCTGGAGAAGGGAGCGGCAATCCACTCCAGTATTCTTGCCTGGAGAATCCCATGAACAGAGGAGCCTAGTGGACACCAGTCCATGGCGTCGCAAAGAGTCAGACACGATTGGAACAACTGAGCAGGCACACACAACCGCACAGAGCCGAGCTAGTCTGTGCTCCCACTGTCTCTGGTTCATCGGTGTGTGAGTGGTCAGCTGCTGGTCAGGTATGTGACTGAGCTGGCCATGCAGTTGTCCTTTCACAGATAAAAGATCTGCATTGCTTTCTGAACACCTGGCCTGCCCAGTCCTGCTCCCTGTTGCTTTATCTTTCATGAGCATCACTCCAGAATCCACCCCTCTCATTCTCAGCGCTGTCTCAGCTTCTGCTTTAAGAGAAGTCAGACTGATACACTAGCTCATCAGCAAAACACCCATACAAGCATGCTAATTTAAACAAATCATCTGTAGTATTATTGCTAACTTTCAATCAACAAATAACACATTTACATTAAATATCATTTTTTAAGGCTTCCCAGGTGGTGCAGCAGTAAAGAACACGCCCGTCAATGCAGGAGACACAAGAGAAGCTAATTCGATCCTTGGATTGGGGAAATCCCCTGGAGGATGGATTGGTAACCCACTCCAGTATTCTTGCCTGGAGAATTGGTATGGACCGAGGAGCCTGGTGGGCTGCAATCCATGGGGTCACAAAGAATCGGACATGACTGAGCGACTAAGAACAGCATACAGCATTTATCTATCTCTTATTTGTACTCTTCTTCTTGGACCATAAATATTAGGGATAAGCAGGCTAGGAGAGAGACGTGGTGGCCATAATAACAAACATTACATCACAAGGAGAACTCGAGTACTCCCCAAAGTCTGTAAAATAACTGTCATATTTTACAGATTGTTTACCTTCTATCAGCCACACTCCATCCATAGGAAATACGTAGACTACCAATCACACTGGAAATAACTTTTTGTGATGCTTCAGGCAAAGAAAGATCCATAGAGGATTGATTCAGAGATGCCTCATTCTATTAATGAATCTGAATTTATTGGGAAATTATTTTGTACCTTCCACTATGACAGGTGCTGTGAGCACGAATGGCTTATAGTCTGGATGGAAAGAAAAGATTCTGAAAAGACAGCAAAGTTGTGAATGACCCAGGAGAGAGGTGAGAATGCAGCCCTGAGTGTCATACAAAGTGCATGTGCGAATTCAGCTTCTGAATTCTAGTAATCCCTGTGCATAACTCAGCATAATGCATCATATAATCAGATACGATGTTGCGCTTACCGACTGTGGAACCCCTCCAAATAGCGCCCTCTTCTTTTCCAAATCTGACTTGCAGCTCCGCCGTTAATCTTAGGAGAAGTCAGCTTCAGACAGCGTGAGGGAAGCCTTCCCTCAGTCACCCTGACATTAGTCTCCATATTAATCATCTCGGGAATGAAAAGGAATTTGTCTGCACAGATGACTTGAGCCCTTTACAGGAAAGCTTGTAGGTAATGGCATCTTTTTGCTGACTGCAGTAGTAATTTTTTTTTTTTCAGATATGAGCTCTTAGTTATCTCACAGTAAGTGAATTAAGATTAGAAGCCCCTTTCACTAAAGCAATCATATAGCTTCAGTGTCCAGGCAGTACCAAGTCCTGTTTCCTGCAGCTCCTTCACCAGTGCCCCAGCACCTCCCTGCCAGAACAGGAACAGAAGGCTCTTATTAAGAAGACTTTCTTTAGAAAAGTGGTACTGATGAACCTATCTTCAGGGCAGGAATAGAGATGCAGACACAGAGAATGGATCTGTGGACACAGAGGAAGAAGAGAGTGAGACAAATTGAGAAAGCACCATTAACATCTCTATACTACTGTGCATAAAACAGGTTGTGGGAAGCTGCTGTACAGCACAAAGGAGCTCAGCTCGGTGCTCTGTGATGACATAAAGGGGTTGGGATGGGGGTGGACAGGAGGGAGGCTTAAGAGGGAAAGGACGTATGTATACATATAGCTGATGCAAGTTGCTATACAGCAGAAATTAACACAACATTTAAAGCAGTTATACTCTAACTTGAAAAAAAAGAATCCTTTTTATCCCTTTTTCCAAACTCCACAGTCTCCCTCTTTAATTTATAAACATGTCTTAAATATGTATCCACATCTGAAATTATAAGACCATCTATTTTGGTTCACAAAATAACCCATGAATATTTTTCTCTTTATAAGAACAGTGAATGAAACAAACCTAAAATGCTATGATTATACTGTAGACCATTGGTTTCCATCTCTTTCCCTGTTTTGAATTCATGGGAGGGACAGAGATCATAATAGGTCCTTTCGGAAGGGGCGGTAGCATTTCCTGGGTAGCATGACTCCCCTTCAATCATGCTCTTGGATAGTTATTCAGGACAAGGGAAGGAGCAATGAAGCTTTCAAGATACCAAACAATTTACAATAAACTGTATCCCATTAAACTGTAACACTATGCACTGGTGTGAAATTCAGAATCTTTTAGGCTAAAATCTAATGCAAGATAACCTGATATACTTGAATGATCTCATCTCCTGAATCCAACACAGACTTGCTGTGCCAATTTCAAAGTTTCTGATCTGTGTTTACCTTATTTCAAATTAGAGCTCCTAGCCTTCACCCAGCCAAGTTGTTGGGAAGTTCTATGATGTGATATAAAAATGCTCAACATAACATCTAATTTTAAATAGTAGATGCAGTTAGAAAGAATAACAACTTGGATGTACTAAGCAATAGGCATCATGCTAAATGCTTTTCACACATCATCACATTTAATTGAATAAGAATCTTATGAGGTAGATGCACCTATTATCCTAGGGCTGCCAGATAAAATCAAGGATGCCTATTAAATCTGAAATTAACATGTCATGCAATATCTGAGGCATACACTTAAAATTCATCATTCACATAAATTCAAATTCAACAGGCTATTCTGTTTTTATTTGCTAAATCTGACAAGTCTCTATTATTCCCATCAAATGACTAGACACAGGGTTCTCAAGGACACTTTCCAGGTCACAGAGCTAGAGAGTTACTGGAAAGAGATTTGACTCCTTCAGGGCACTGAAACCCTGCACTGTCTTCCTACTGTCCTTGTTATTACAGGGCACAGCAGCAGTAACATCAGAGGGCCTAGAGAACTCTTCACTGTGGTGGCTCAGCTGGTAAAGAATCTGCCTGCAGTGCAGGAGACCCCAGTTCTATTCCTGGGTTGGGAAGATCCCCTGGAGAAGGGAAAGGGTACCCACTCCAGTATTTTGGGGCTTTGCTGGTGGCTCAGATGGTAAAGAATCTGCCTGCAATGTGGAAGACCTGGGTTCAATCCCTGGGTTGGGAAGATCCCCTGGAGAAGGGAAAGGCTACCCACTCCAGTATTCTGGCCTGGAGAATTCTATGGACTATATAGTCCATGGGGTCGCAAAGAGTTGGACACAACTGAGCGACTTTCACTTTCATTTCAGGATGCCAGAGAAGTCAGTCTCTGCTCTTCATAGTCAGAGATTCCTGAGGTATAGAATTGCAGTGAGAATTCAGGCAGTGTTGCCAAGCAGTACAGAACACGAGAGATCATGTGAATAAGCATCTTAACATTCATCAGTGACACTGACTTGACCGAGGCCAATGGGAAAAGCTAGAGACCAGTCATCTAAGGGCACTCTTTTACATGATATTCTGATTTCCTATTACACACTCCAACTTCATGAGTGTTATCAAACATGGCNCAGTACAGAACACGAGAGATCATGTGAATAAGCATCTTAACATTCATCAGTGACACTGACTTGACCGAGGCCAATGGGAAAAGCTAGAGACCAGTCATCTAAGGGCACTCTTTTACATGATATTCTGATTTCCTATTACACACTCCAACTTCATGAGTGTTATCAAACATGGCCAGCACCATCAAGTTACATCAAGTTAGTACAGGTTCTAAACAACTCTGAATACTTATCGATGAAATCGATCTGGAATATCCTTCTTCAGTTTTAAGAAATGAACTTAGAAATGGCAACCCACTCCAGCATTCTTGTCTGGGAAACCCCATGGGCAGAGGAGCCTGGAGGGCTACAGTCCATGGGGTTGAAAAGAGTAGGGCAAGACTTAGCCACTGAGCACACATTCTTCAGTTTTAAGAAACACAGCAAGAGCCAAAGGCTGTTAACAATTGTTACTGTTTTTTTAATTTATCATAGTGAGTTTCATCCTAGTCCTTGCCCAGTCCCAATGATCATATAATAGACGTATCCAGAAATCTTTCTCGGCAGCTAAACTGGGTCAAGTTACAGAGACAATCTGTCTTCTCTGGGTTCAATCTTTCTGTTATATTTCAAAAAACCCATCTTTGAGGAGGAGAAGAATTAAAAATGATATTTTACTAAATATGATACTTACTGCAGGGGCTTCCCAGATGGCTCAGGGATAAAGAATCTGCCTGCCAATGCAGGTGATACAGGTTCAATTCCTGGGTCAGGAAGATTTCCCTGGAGAAATAAATGGTAACCCTCTCCAGTATTCTTGCTGGGAAAATCCCATGGGCAGAGAAGCCTGGCAGGCTACAGTCCATGGGTTCGCAAGAGTCAAGTACAACTTAATGACAAAACCACCACCACCACATTTACTGCAATGTTAGCCTACAACAGCAAATTGATGTTTGACTCTTCTGTGTTCAATTCACCTTTAGTTTTGCTCAGTCACCCAGGCTAAGGGAGTACTCTCTCTCACAAGTGCTGATGCAAATCCCTGGGACTTAGACATTTCCTCCATCATGAAGAAAAAGGTAAGTAATAGGATTTTTCCCTTGAATTTGAAGGAAATATGAAATTACTGGCATAGAGAAACCACACAAAACTTTCACCCGCCCAGGAGGACTGCTGATTCTGCCAATTGTGATAAACTATGAATTGATAGAAATAGAAGAAGTAGCCAGAAAATGCCGAAAGAGCTTCAAGCTCCATTCTGTGGTTTATTTGATCATGAGGGGGAAATAACCATTTGTTCCAGCCTCGTATATCAGATGTCTTTTCCTAGAGGCAAAACCACAAGCTAAAGCCAGCTCAGTGATTTCTGTCCGTCCTTTCCTCTCAGTTCATATGAATTATAGTAACTTCTTCTAAAGTGTTGGCTTGTGCTGAGACAGTCTTTTAACCTCATAAAGAATTTCACAAGCATTTAGTAGATGTCACAGTGTCTGAGAAGCAAAGTGTGCACCAAGGCACACTGCTACGTGTTATTCACTTTCAGCTATTGACAGAAAGAACTTGGCTGGACGTCTTGAGGAGCTATGCTTCTTTGCATCCTCCTGGACAGGCCATCTACAGGAACATCTCTGGAATGTACACACACAACATACATGGATTTCTTTTTTAATTGTAGGTGTCAGGAGTTGAATTGTGTCTCCCAAAAGGCACACTGGAGTCCTCACCCCGAGTACCTGTAACTGAAACCTTATTTAGTTTCCCTGGTGGCTCAGATGGTAAAGCACCTGCTGGCAATGCAGCAGACCCAGGTTTGATCCCTGGGTCACAAAGATTCCCTGGAGAAGAGAATGGTAACCCACTCCAGTATTCTCACCTGGAGAATTCCACGGACAGAGGAGCTTATTGGGCTATAGTCCGTGGGGTCTCAAAGAGTCGGAAAAGACTGAGCAACTAACATTTTCACTTCTTTCACAAGAAGTGATCAAGTTAAGATGATATTATGCTGGATTAAGGTGGTCCCTAAATCCAGTGACTGACGTCCTNTTTTTTTAATCAAAATAATATAAACTTATTCTTAAATTTCAAGCAAGTATCTTTATATCTTGGAACAAATCGATGTCATCAGTTCATGGTTCACATTTATCAATTCATTTTTTCCTCATTTTAGATTCTTTTGTATTTTTGTCATGTGACTGCACAAAAGACACAATAGCTTTGAACTTCACATTTATATTCTTTATGTATTTTTTTATTATTTTGTGTTTAAACTTTATTTTTTTCCAGCGTTAATCATTTGCTTTGGCTTATTTCTGTATTGTCCTAATATTTCTACTAACTTTTCCAAGTGTCCTTTACAAAAGGCTTCCAAAAAATTCTTTATTGCTGTTCTACTATGGTATAACTGAACTGTTAATTTTTTATTTATCTCTCTGCTTCCAGCTTGTTTTTTCAGGATGATGGTCTGAAAATCCTGGATAATTTTTACACTTCATTATTTCTTACAGACACCTTTCCTAGAGTGATCTGTGCTCCCATAGTCTATTGAACTATCTCATGTGTTTTTATGTTCATTTTATGTTTTTAATGCGTGAATTCATTAATATCTGTTAATCTTTTGCTCTTCCTCCTCTTTTTTCCATTAACAAAGATATTTAAACCGCCTATTGCTATGTAACCTCCTAACTATCATCTCTTCATCAGTATGCCTTCAGCCTCAAGTNCTGTGCTCCCATAGTCTATTGAACTATCTCATGTGTTTTTATGTTCATTTTATGTTTTCAATGTGTGAATTCATTAATATCTGTTAATCTTTTGCTCTTCCTCCTCTTTTTTCCATTAACAAAGATATTTAAACCGCCTATTGCTATGTAACCTCCTAACTATCATCTCTTCATCAGTATGCCTTCAGCCTCAAGTCAGGTTAGTATATTAATTCAGTCTACTTGTGAATGAAGAGCATGTAAATATACTTTGCAATGAAAAATGGCATAAGATTTACAACTGATACCAGACACGGGTTTTAAAATAGTGAGAGAAAAAAAGAAAATGATATGGAAAAAAATGATAGATTCTCTTAAAATATGCTATTTTATATCAAAATATGATTTTACTGTGTGCATTTATAATCTATATATTCCAATAAGACTTAAAAGATAAAGTCCTAATCTATAGATAAAAAGCCATATTGGTGAAGAGATGTGGTCTTTTAGAGAGCGGCAATGGCCACCTTTCATGGGCTTGCCATACAAAAGGTAAACCTTTCTTCATAGAAGTCAGTGTATCACCTTTCAAATAGAGTGGCTTTATTTATATTACCACTTACCACAATGATTGCTCTATACAGTAAATTAATGTGCTACATTATTTATGGTTTTGTTTTGTGCTTAATTATAATTTCTGCATTTAATTACAGATTAAAGACAGTGATCAAACCGCTGTCTGAGGCTAATGAATTTTCCTATCTGTCACAGAGGGAAGCTTCCCTGATCCATTTCCCCACCCCTAGAGCAGGTTGAGTGTCTTTCTTCTATGTCCTCATATAAAACAACACCCTCCTCTTTCATAGCACTTAACACAGCTGTAATTGTTTTCTTTTATTTGCTATTGAAGTATAGCTGATTGACAATGTTGTATTAATGTCTGCTGTATAGCCAAGCAATTATTAAATATATATATATACAATCATTTTTGTATTCATTTCTATTATTGTTCATCACAGGATAGGTGAATATAGTTCCCTGCACTATAGAGTAGGTCCTTGCTGTTTATCCATCCTATATATATTAATAATTGCTTGCATCTGCTAACCTCAAGCTCCCACCCCTTCCCCTCCTGCCGCATCCTAAGCCCCATGTAACCACAGAGTTAATAGCCATTCTGATTAATGCATGCCAGTGATAACAGCTCAATAAGTATCTGTGCACTGAACGTGGAATCAACTTCAGTGGTATGCACCCAAAATCATTCCTACAAACTTCTGTGACAGCACACATTAGGGCAGCCAATGAAAGATACTTCTGTGAATTAAACTGCAGGTTAAAACACTTCCCACCTAACTATAAACACTCAGCTTCTAATACCATAGCCAAAAGTCAGCACCTATCATATTTCACCTGTGAGGAACATTCTTTCATAGGATTTGGGTAAATGTATTTATTATAGGTAGATGAAGTGGATAAGCAAACAAAAAAGAGAAGTTTTGGCTGAGGAATCTGTTTCAGTTCAGCCCAGTGACCAACAGTATACAATTTAAGTTAGTAATGCCTTAAAGAGAAGGTAGTATTTTTTTTTATTATTATTAATTTTTATTTTTTTAGTTTGTTTACAATACTGTACTCATTTTGCCATACATTGACGTAAATCAGCCATAAGTGTACCTGAGTTCCCAATCTGGACCCCCTCCCTTCCCCCTCCCTCCCCACACCATCCCTCCAAAGGTAGTATTATACCTTGAAATAATCATTTGTTTTGAATGGTGATTCCCATGACAGAACACAAACGCAGTCTTACAGCTGGTCACTCAACAAAACCCTTCTGAGAGACATTCATTAGTTCTTTTGTATGGTTTTGCAGTGGGCCAAGCACTATTCTCGATGCTTTTCTCTTCCTTTCATGTTGTGTGTGTACAAAATCTCAATATAGATGCTTATATAGTTCACTCAATAAAGCACAGCTGTGAGATTACTGCTTACTATCACATTAAAGAAAGAAACACAATCGCGAGGCCTGGATACAGTGAATAACTGATGAGAGCTATGATTGAAATGCCTTTCCCTCGCGTTCACATTTCCAAATGTAGTAGCAAAAAAGGAGGTCATTTGCATACACCATGGGAGTGGAATACAATCTTAATCATTTGTATACTTTAAACCAAAGCTGGGTTTTGCTATGATTATCTTTGTTAAACAAACCGAAAGTTCATAATTTCTTGTTACTATTACTCCAGTCTCCATCCTAACATGTTTTATAAAAGTTGGAAAGAGGGGATCATAGACAATATTTAAAATCAGATGATAACATACACATTTCACTGTTGAACCAGCTCTCCCATTTACAAATGTAAACAGGTTATCAGGCTTCTGATGTCAGAAAGAGAAAGAAGAAGGGGAAGGAGGAAGGAAAGTAAGGAAGGAATGAGAGATGGTGGAGGAGACGGAAGTAGACTAGGAAATAAGAAAGGGAGAAAGGATTCTGAAGTCCTTCAGCAAGCTAGTTTAAAACTAAAGCTAGCCCTCTGCTGCAACCTGCTGGTAGATTACAGAACTACACATGAAAAGATAGTATCAGGAATAACAATTTTATTGCAATATTTCTTTTAAATCCTGTAGTCTTCATAATTTGATTATAAATCATCCAACTGGGTACACCTGAAACAAAGCCATATGTATTATTTCTCAGTTATAAAATAGATATACTCTTTGTAATGGAAAACATAAATATAACTTTACACTTCCTAATAGAGGGTAGAGATTGGTACTTCAAATCAGAACATAATAACCTGGAACTCTAGGTGAGAGCAGTCCTGAGGTTTTGGGTCAACTTTTTCTCTGTCTGGCAAGACTCACTGGCAAATCTGCTTAGTCAAAACTCAGGAACTCACTCACTCACCAGGTATCGGTGAGGAAACAACCATAAAAACCGCCACAAAACTACAGGTCTAATAATTCAGGAGGCTTCTTTAAAGGAGTGGAGGATTTTCTGTCAGGGACACACACACACACACAGAATTACTTTATGTGACTTGATGATTTTCCTAGTAAGCTGAAAGACAAGACTTTAGACCAGGGAAAAATAAACACTGAAGAAGAGAAGTTAATCTTGTTGGAAAGGCCTCCGCAGATATGCTGGTGCTCAGGACTCCAGCAAAGAAAAGCACCGAAGAGGTCCATGCATGGCTGTGGGAGCAGGCACTTGACACTGTTTTATTTTCCATGTTGCAAGTCCTTTATGATACATTCACATTTTTAGTTCAGCTTTAATGACTGCAACTGGTTGAAACCTTAGTTTCCAGAATGTAATAAGTGGAGCACAACTTTTGAATTTTTCCTTAAATTTCCTTAAAAAGTAAAATATGCAAGAACCATAGAAGTGGATAAGGGACCTAGGAAACAAAGTTGAGTACAGGATGGCTTCAATTCAAGAAAGAGAAAAAAGGAAAAGAAGAATCTTCTGTTTATTATTGAAGAAAAAATTGTTTTAGTGAAAAGAAGGAGTTCTTTGTGGATTCAGAGATTGAGAATTTGAGTGAGATTTTACAATTCTCTGGTTCAAAGGAATTATAATAAACTGATACAAATAATATCATTTAATGACTAGTCAGTGGCATCAGTGATGAAGAACCCACCTGCCAATGCAGGAGACATAAGAGACTCGGGTTAGATCCTTTGGTCAGGAAGATCCCCTGGAGGAGGCCATGGCAACCCGCTCCAGTATTCCTGCCTGGAGAATACCATGGTCAGAAGAGCCTGGCAGGTCCATACGGCTGCAAAGAGTCGGACATAACTGAAGCGACTTAGCACACACAGTATGTCCATTCTTGAAATAACGTTTATAATGACCCTCACAAAAAATTCTATGAGGTGCCCTTATACACTTTTCACATACGAGAAAACTTGGAAAGGCAACACTCCTTCCCTAACCTCAGGATCTACACAGCGATAGTTCTATGCATGGATCACTCTAGTTTGTTTCCTCCAAAAGAACAAGGAATCATTCTGCATTTTCCATTAGCCATTATCATCTTAAGCCCTTTTTAAGAAGGAGGGGGAGAGATATATATATAATCTCTTCTGGCACTATTTGGAATAAGACATGATAAAAAATGGACTATAAATATATAAATGATGTATGGTATATTAACTGAAACATTATTTTGCCTGTATTTAAGATTAAGAAAACTATATAACCATTAGTAAAATAAATTAGATAAAGTGGTAAAAAAAATTCAAAGCTAATTTTGATACTGATGACTAATTAATGAAATTTTATCACTATGGTGGTGTTAAAGAATCCACCTGAAAATGCAGGAGACAAAAGAAATGAGGGTTCAGTCCCTGGGTGGGGAGATCCCTTGGAGGAGGGCATGGCAACCTACTCCAGTATACTTGCCTGGAGAAGCCCATGGACAGAGGAGCCTGGTGGGCTACAGTTCATAGGGTCACAAAGACTCAGATACGACTGAAGTGACTTAGCACAAGCACTATCATTATACATACATGGAAAATAAGAGAACAGGTTGATAGTTGTATAGTTTTTTTCTTTCTCGGAATGTTGCTTTATGTTATAGTTCTTGTACAACAAATAAGCAGACGGAACGTATCCTTTCAGATGCTCTGAGAAGGAGATACCGAGACTGGATTTAACACATGAGAAGTTTTTGAAACAATGCTTGTCTTCATCAAAAGATAAAGACACCATGTGAATGATGCTAAAGCTGAAGCTCCAGTACTTTGGCCATCTCATGCGAAGAGTTGGCTCATTGGAAAAGACTCTGATNAATCAGAACATAATAACCTGGAACTCTAGGTGAGAGCAGTCCTGAGGTTTTGGGTCAACTTTTTCTCTGTCTGGCAAGACTCACTGGCAAATCTGCTTAGTCAAAACTCAGGAACTCACTCACTCACCAGGTATCGGTGAGGAAACAACCATAAAAACCGCCACAAAACTACAGGTCTAATAATTCAGGAGGCTTCTTTAAAGGAGTGGAGGATTTTCTGTCAGGGACACACACACACACACAGAATTACTTTATGTGACTTGATGATTTTCCTAGTAAGCTGAAAGACAAGACTTTAGACCAGGGAAAAATAAACACTGAAGAAGAGAAGTTAATCTTGTTGGAAAGGCCTCCGCAGATATGCTGGTGCTCAGGACTCCAGCAAAGAAAAGCACCGAAGAGGTCCATGCATGGCTGTGGGAGCAGGCACTTGACACTGTTTTATTTTCCATGTTGCAAGTCCTTTATGATACATTCACATTTTTAGTTCAGCTTTAATGACTGCAACTGGTTGAAACCTTAGTTTCCAGAATGTAATAAGTGGAGCACAACTTTTGAATTTTTCCTTAAATTTCCTTAAAAAGTAAAATATGCAAGAACCATAGAAGTGGATAAGGGACCTAGGAAACAAAGTTGAGTACAGGATGGCTTCAATTCAAGAAAGAGAAAAAAGGAAAAGAAGAATCTTCTGTTTATTATTGAAGAAAAAATTGTTTTAGTGAAAAGAAGGAGTTCTTTGTGGATTCAGAGATTGAGAATTTGAGTGAGATTTTACAATTCTCTGGTTCAAAGGAATTATAATAAACTGATACAAATAATATCATTTAATGACTAGTCAGTGGCATCAGTGATGAAGAACCCACCTGCCAATGCAGGAGACATAAGAGACTCGGGTTAGATCCTTTGGTCAGGAAGATCCCCTGGAGGAGGCCATGGCAACCCGCTCCAGTATTCCTGCCTGGAGAATACCATGGTCAGAAGAGCCTGGCAGGTCCATACGGCTGCAAAGAGTCGGACATAACTGAAGCGACTTAGCACACACAGTATGTCCATTCTTGAAATAACGTTTATAATGACCCTCACAAAAAATTCTATGAGGTGCCCTTATACACTTTTCACACACGAGAAAACTTGGAAAGGCAACACTCCTTCCCTAACCTCAGGATCTACACAGCGATAGTTCTATGCATGGATCACTCTAGTTTGTTTCCTCCAAAAGAACAAGGAATCATTCTGCATTTTCCATTAGCCATTATCATCTTAAGCCCTTTTTAAGAAGGAGGGGGAGAGATATATATATATAATCTCTTCTGGCACTATTTGGAATAAGACATGATAAAAAATGGACTATAAATATATAAATGATGTATGGTATATTAACTGAAACATTATTTTGCCTGTATTTAAGATTAAGAAAACTATATAACCATTAGTAAAATAAATTAGATAAAGTGGTAAAAAAAATTCAAAGCTAATTTTGATACTGATGACTAATTAATGAAATTTTATCACTATGGTGGTGTTAAAGAATCCACCTGAAAATGCAGGAGACAAAAGAAATGAGGGTTCAGTCCCTGGGTGGGGAGATCCCTTGGAGGAGGGCATGGCAACCTACTCCAGTATACTTGCCTGGAGAAGCCCATGGACAGAGGAGCCTGGTGGGCTACAGTTCATAGGGTCACAAAGACTCAGATACGACTGAAGTGACTTAGCACAAGCACTATCATTATACATACATGGAAAATAAGAGAACAGGTTGATAGTTGTATAGTTTTTTTCTTTCTCGGAATGTTGCTTTATGTTATAGTTCTTGTACAACAAATAAGCAGACGGAACGTATCCTTTCAGATGCTCTGAGAAGGAGATACCGAGACTGGATTTAACACATGAGAAGTTTTTGAAACAATGCTTGTCTTCATCAAAAGATAAAGACACCATGTGAATGATGCTAAAGCTGAAGCTCCAGTACTTTGGCCATCTCATGCGAAGAGTTGGCTCATTGGAAAAGACTCTGATGCTGGGAGGGACTGGGGGCAGGAGGAGAAGGGGACGACAGAGGATGAGATGGCTGGATGGCATCACTGACTCGATGGACGTGAGTTTGAGTGAACTCCGGGAGTTGGTGATGGACAGGGAGGCCTGGTGTGCTGCAGTTCATGGGGTTGCATAGAGTTGGACACGACTGAGCGACTGAACTGAACTGAACTGAACTGAGGGATTATAAGTGGCAACCCCGAACTGCAATCTTCTAAGTCTCACCCATGGAGCCACTGCCTGAGACCTTTTCCCATTTGTGCTGTGACACGGGACTTTCCAGCACTGTTCAAGTCTGGATGTTGGTCAAAACCAAAGATCCCTTGCTCTTTTTGTTTCCCTTTTCTTTTTTTTTTTTTTGAAATTAAGTCTTTATTGAATTTGTTACAATATTGCTTATGTTGTTTATGTCTGGGTTTCTTGGCCATAGGGCATATGGGATCTTAGCTCCCTGACCAGGGATCGAACCTGCACCCTCTGCATTGGAAGGCAAAGTGTTAACCACTGGACCAGCAGGGAAGTCCCTTCTCTTTTCTTTCAATGTTAGTATGTTGAAAGTAAGCTAGATAATTCTCTAATAAATATTTATATTATTAAAATAAAAAGACCCCTGGTAGACAGTCTTCAGACAGTGATGCAATTTTGACACCTCGGAAGAGAGAGGTAAAGGAAGGTGAACAGGTGGGAAGAGTCTCAGACTGCTGTTATTCTAAAATAGTTTGGACCACCCTAACGGAGGGTCCTCAAAGCTAGAGTCACCAGTTAGAGGTGTCCCATGCTGGGCCGGAAGTGACCTGCATGGTCATTGTCAGGAGAGTGCAGGGGACACGTGACTTCAGTGTGTGACCGTGGTGGTGCATCTGAAGGCTCCTGGGATTCCCACTCACTGTGTTCCCCAGCACACAACTTGAGCTGTGCAGCCATGCCTGCCACAGGGCACCCGTACATTATGCTAAAATGTTAATATAAAAATCTTGCCTCCGTCCACCATGATGACTCTTTGCCCCAGTTCTTCTGAGTGTTTGTTTCTTCCTCCTACACTTTAATTACCTGGAGTAATAAATTGGCAATTCATACAGTATATTGTGTGCCAGTGATTTTCTATGCTCTCTAGTTTCAGTCCTGTGACCTGGTATATTAATTTAATGGTATGCCATTTATTTAAAATGACAATTTTCTAAGCTTATCCATAAAAGGATTTAGCAAAGAATCATTAAGTGAACTTGAAAGAGGAAAAAAGTAAAAACAAAAATCAAGAAATCAAATGGAAATAATTCATGTCAAGGGCTTAGGAATCCTACAATGTAGGGAAAAAACACCACCTATTATATTTGACCTCCAATACTTCCAGTTTACAACAATCTTTTACTACTTTCAAGTTAGAGACAGTTTCTTTGCTCCTTGGCTTCTGCAATAATCTCTTGTCAGTAATACTGGTGCCTGGAAAGTGACCTAGAAAGCACATTGCATGTGTACATGCTCAGTCAGGTCCAACTCTTTTCAATCCCATGGACTGCAGCTTGCCAGGCTCCTCAGTCCATGGGACTTTCCAAGCAAGAATACTGAAAGGGGGTTGCCATCTCCTACTCCAAAGAATGTACACTGCATATCACAATTTTGTGTCTCTAAATCTAGCAAGGCAGCTCATCCACATACACACTATTTCTCTCCTCCCCAAATAGGGAACTAGCTATAGTGGAGAGGGAAACTGGCAAGTTTGTTAATATAAAATGCATCTTAAATACCTTCCATGTACCATTTAATACTAGATGGGGAAAGGAAAAGAAATAATTTTCTCCTCTTTTTATTTATTGATCATTTGAGACAAGCATTTCCTACTTAAAATAATTTTAATGGGTAGCCAGACAATGAATCTTCTTTCTTAGTTCAGTTCAGTTCAGTCACTCAGCTGTGTCCGACTCTGTGACCCCATGAATCGCAGCACGCCTCCCTGTCCATCACCAACTCCCAGAATTCACTCAGACTCACATCGATCGAGTCAGNCTATTTCTGCTTTATTGACTCTACCAAAGCCTTTGACTGTGTGGATCACAATAAACTGTGGAAAATTCTTTCTTAGTTGGGCTGTACCAAATAGAGATACATAAGACATAGAGATTCTGCAGTTCCAGACATTAAGAAAGTCAATCCAGGGAAATCAGCCAGGCTCTGAGACTAGGTGAAAGTATTTGGAACAAATTAATGATATACCTGAACGGTCTCTGAACTTTCAAGTTTTTACAAGTGTGTGTAGGTGCTCGTACATGCTCAGTCACTCAGTTCTGGTCAACTCTTTGGGACCCCATGGACTGTAGCCCACCAGTCTCTGCTGTCCATGGAATTTTCCAGGCAAGAACACCAGAGTGGGTTGCCATTTCCTTCTCCAGGGGATCTTCCCAACCCAGGGACTAAACCTGTGTTTCCTGCATTGGTAGGCAGATATTTTACTACTGTGCCCCGTGGGAAGCCCATTTTACAAGTGTGCTATATTCTAAAAGAAAAGTCATACTCTGCCAATTGATTTGACCCACCCCAAAAGGGAAATGTTCTCGGCATGCTCAGGTGGCAGCGACTGACCTCTTGGGTGATACACCAGTGATGCTGCACAATGTCCAACAATGCCTTTTGATAAGGAAGTTTCTTGTGGCTCATTATGATTCCTTTCTAAGCATAACATTTGTCTTTAACTGTGAAGGTCCTTTTAAACCCTTCCTGACAATGACGTGACCTGTGCCTGTTTGCGCCCTGAGAAATGCAACCTTGATGATGCCACCTCAGGTTTTTGTCTCTTCCTTTTAGCAAGAATAAGCTAATCAATTAAAATTTTGTTTTTCTTGATCAAAAAAAAATATTGATTGATTCGCCAGAGATGTACGTCATTGCACAGTTTTGTCGAAACAGTTCATAAGAGAAAGAAACCATGCCACTGCTTAAACAAATTCATAGTAGAGAAACACTGGAGATGAGAAGAAATAGAAGGAATGTGTAAATTGCCCACATTTCAGTTCAATTTTTCTTTTTCAGCAGCTTGTGCAAGGCTTTCATACCTGCGAGTTCACCTATCATTGTCGAGTTCACATGTACAGATACCATTTTTACTTGAGTCCCGAGCGCTCTTTCTGCATACAACATAAGTTTTGCTTGTAGCTGTCATTTTCATCACTGCTTTTATATCAATACTTTAATTAGTTGTATGTAGTGATTCACCTTTGAGAATTGTGGCACAGTGAAAATAAACAGTACCTAACAATAGAAGGCAATGGCACCCACTCCAGTACTCTTGCCTGGAGAATCCCATGGACGGAGGAGCCTGGTGGGCTGCAGTCCATGGGGTCACTAAGAGTCGGACACGACTGAGCGACTTCACTTTCACGCTTCACTTTCATGCATTGGAGAAGGAAATGGCAACCCACTCCAGTGTTCTTGCCTGGAGAATCCCAGGGACGGGGGAGCCTGGTGGGCTGCCGTCTATGGGGTTGCAGAGTCTGACACCACTGAAGCAACTTAGCAGCAGCAGCAGCAACAATAGTGCAAAGTATCAAATGTAAACAATTGAATAAGGATTACTGAGAAAATGTGTTAACTTAAACTTTCCCCTGTTATCTGAGACTATGTTAAGTGAGATTTACTAGTCAGAGCAATCCTTGTAGCACATGCTCAGTTATTAAAAATGGAACTATTAAAAATGTAAGCAGACATCTATTAATGTCACAAGTAATTTCACATTCCAATGTTATTAAATGTATGTGAAAAAAAAATTTTTATTGTGTTTTCTTCTGTTAAGAACATCTGGTAAAGAATCTGCCTGCAATGCAGGGGACCCAGTTTCCATTCCTGGGTCGGGAAGATGCCCTGGAGAAGGCATAGGCTACCCACTCCAGTATTCTTGGGCTTCCCTGGTGGCTTAGCTGATAAAGAATCCGCCTGCAATGCAGGGGACCTGGATTCAGTTCCTGGGTTAGGAAGAACCCCTGGAGAAGGGATCAGTTACCCACTCCAATATTCTGGCCTAGAAAATTCCATGTGCAGAGGAGCTTGGCAGGCTATATAGTCCATGGGGTCGCAAAGAGTCAGACATGACTGTGCAAATTCCACTTTCACGTCTATCAATAACAAAGCTCTTGCAAACTCTTGTTTGAGCACCTAGAATAGTCATAGGCCAGAATTTTTTTTTAAGTAGCACTGCTGTAGGGTAATTGTTATTTGTGGACATTTAATGAATTGATGAAGGGGNAGAGAAGGCAATGGCAACCCACTCCAGTACTCTTGCCTGGAAAATCCCATGGACGGAGGAGCCTGGTGGGCTGCAGTCCATGGGGTCACTAAGAGTCGGACACGACTGAGCGACTTCACTTTCACGCTTCACTTTCCTGCATTGGAGAAGGAAATGGCAACCCACTCCAGTGTTCTTGCCTGGAGAATCCCAGGGACGGGGGAGCCTGGTGGGCTGCCGTCTATGGGGTTGCAGAGTCTGACACCACTGAAGCAACTTAGCAGCAGCAGCAGCAACAATAGTGCAAAGTATCAAATGTAAACAATTGAATAAGGCTTACTGAGAAAATGTGTTAACTTAAACTTTCCCCTGTTATCTGAGACTATGTTAAGTGAGATTTACTAGTCAGAGCAATCCTTGTAGCACATGCTCAGTTATTAAAAATGGAACTATTAAAAATGTAAGCAGACATCTATTAATGTCACAAGTAATTTCACATTCCAATGTTATTAAATGTATGTGAAAAAAAAATTTTTATTGTGTTTTCTTCTGTTAAGAACATCTGGTAAAGAATCTGCCTGCAATGCAGGGGACCCAGTTTCCATTCCTGGGTCGGGAAGATGCCCTGGAGAAGGCATAGGCTACCCACTCCAGTATTCTTGGGCTTCCCTGGTGGCTTAGCTGATAAAGAATCCGCCTGCAATGCAGGGGACCTGGATTCAGTTCCTGGGTTAGGAAGAACCCCTGGAGAAGGGATCAGTTACCCACTCCAATATTCTGGCCTAGAAAATTCCATGTGCAGAGGAGCTTGGCAGGCTATATAGTCCATGGGGTCGCAAAGAGTCAGACATGACTGTGCAAATTCCACTTTCACGTCTATCAATAACAAAGCTCTTGCAAACTCTTGTTTGAGCACCTAGAATAGTCATAGGCCAGAATTTTTTTTTAAGTAGCACTGCTGTAGGGTAATTGTTATTTGTGGACATTTAATGAATTGATGAAGGGGAGAAAACTATGAAGAATATGGATTTAAAACATTTCTGGGGGATTCCCTGGTGGCCCAGTGGTCGGGACTCTGAGTTTTCACTCCTGACGGCCCAAGTTCAATCCCTGGTTGGAAAAGTAAAATCCTGCCAGCCACATAGTACGGCCAAAGGAAAAAAAATAAATAAATAAAATAAAAATAAAATATTTCTTAGCATATGTATCAGCTTGGGCTCCTTGATTAAAATGGACTAAACAATAGAATATTAGTAATTTAAATACAAAGACAAAGTCAAAAATAGGTTGTATCAGTGTCCCATTGAAACTTAGGAAATTCGTAGCTCTGAGTTGCTTCTGTCGGCCTTCACCTCACGTTAGCAGGATGGCAATACCAGGTGAGAGCCCTCCATCCTCTTGTGACATGTCCAAAGCAAGAAGGAGGGGACAACACTCTCTCCTTATAAACCCCTCATTGTACCAGAGCAGAATCCAAGCAAAGGTCCCCTTATATCTGCTTGATAATAACTGGATCAGTAGGATGAGAATACTCCAGTTAGTTTAGGCCAATTATGACTCATCTCTTCTGTCTGTAAACATATGTCCATAAATACTAGTACAAAATCGAAGCTTTAGCATCAAAGAAGGATGGAGTTTGCTAAACAGCTTTCAATGTGGGCAGTGAAGTGTGTCTCCCACAGTAGAAAGCAAGTTTTCAAATATTTTGTTTTTCTTTCTGTTTAGTCATTCAGTCATGTCCAGCTCTTTATGATCCCCTGAACTGCACCCACCAGGCTCCTCAGTGTATGAGATTTCCCAAGCAAGAATACTGGAATGGGTTGCCATTTCCTTCTCCAAAATATTTCGTAGATGCCTCAGACATAAAACTGCATCAAGTATGCAGAAAAAAGCAGAATAGCTTCAGTTGGAAAGAGTGTGGGCAGAGATTCTCCACACATTTCTTTTCCCCTTAGTCACTCCAGAGATACCTCTGCCCAACTCTTAAGCACAGCTTGAAGAACACTGTCCTAGGAATTGAATGATTTCATAGAGAATTAAATGGAAACTACACCATAACTAAAAGGGACTCATCTCCGAAATACAAAGATGCTTAACTTATAAATTGGTGGTGGTGCTGGTGGTTTACTAAGTCATGTCCAACTCTTGCTACCCCATGGACTATAGCCTACCAGGGATAGGCTGTCCTGGGATTCTCCAGGCAAGAACACTGGAGTAGATTGCCATTTCCTTCTCCAGGGGATCTTCCCGACCTAGTAATTGAACTCGGGTCTCCTGCATTGCAGGCAGATTCTTTACCAACTGAGCTATGAGGGAAGCTTAGTATAAATAATAAAGATAAAATAAATTCCTTAGTAGCATTTCTTGGCAGGTTATAAAGAACTGGTTTCATCTTTGAGATGCTCTTTATCTCTTTCCATAAGGCATAACTTGTTTTATTATCTTTGCTTTATTATGCTTTGCTGATTCCTCCTTTTTTTACAAATTGAAGATATGTGGCAACCCTGTGTGGACCAAGTCTGTCAAAGTCATTTGCTCACTTTGTGTCTCTGTGATACATTTTGGTAAGTTTCACAATATTCCAACTTTCCATTATTATTATATTTATTATGGTGCTCTGTGATCAGTGATCTTTGATGTTACTCTTATGACTTGAGGAGGGCTCAGATGATGTTTAGCATTTTTAGCAATAAAGCATTTTTTTAACAAATGTAAAAAGTCAGTTTTTTCATATACTAGCAACATATAGTTAAAACATTTTTTTAGTTTGTTTAAATAACAAAGTTTTTAATCCATGAACATAACATTTTCATTTTCATTCTGGTCAAAACACTTTTTTTTACATATGTAATCAGCTTTAGAGATCTGGTCCTTAGCATGATTTTTATGATACCCACAGAGAAACCCAATGCCCTACTCTCAGTCACTGTAATTCAGAAGCCTTCCCTCCTTTCCTCCCTTCCTCTCTTCCTTTTATTTCGCTCTCTCACCTCTCCTTTCTAATGAAGTTTGTTTTGTTTTTTTTCAAGTCTACTCAGGTACCAGGAATGAGATATCAGCCCAAGTCAAGGAGGTGGCAGGGTATAACACTAGTAATTCCTTTTCTTTAATCTCATGGGATGCTGCGCTGGGACACTTTTTCGCTTTGTGCTTGTTGGCAGTGTACAGCCACCTAAGTCAGCTGTGACATATACAGACAACATNTTTTTTTTTTTTTTTTTTTCAAATCTACTCAGGTACCAGGAATGAGATATCAGCCCAAGTTAAGGAGGTGGCAGGGTATAAACTAGTAATTCCTTTTCTTTAATCTCATGGGATGCTGCGCTGGGACACTTTTTCGCTTTGTGCTTGTTGGCAGTGTACAGCCACCTGAGTCAGCTGTGACATATACAGACAGCATATCTGTTGTTTTCTTCTTTTTCCATAGAGGATATTGCACAAACTCAAGCAAAGCTCCATGTGATGATCCTCAGGGCCTTTCAGAGTATCTGTTAGAGATACAGAGTTTCTGCACAGTGGATGGAAGAAAGGAGATAAAGCCTTTATTTATTTGTTTGTTTTGGTTTGCTTTGTCTGTGTTGGAAATCGCAGTCTATTTTTGTCTTGTAAATTAGTTCCCTGTATCACCTTGTTTATTTTGCCTAGAATGGACTCATATTCTATGGTCTTTCTCTGTCTGGCTGACTTCACTTAGTGTATGATCTTCCAAGGTCCATCCCTGGGGCTAGCAGTGGTGTTATTTCAGTTTCAGTGGCAGTTTCTTTTGGGTAACAGTCAATTATCTACATGTACTGCACCTTCTATACCTTTTAGCCTGTGGGCGAACCTCTTGCCGGTTCTGTGTCTTGGCTATTGTTAGGAGTGCTGCAGTGAAGGTTAGTGAGCACATGCCTTTTTTTTTTTTAATTTAATTTTTTTCCGTCTCAGGTGTACATGAGTTCCCAATCTTGAACCACCCCCCCACCTCCCACCCCACATCAGCTCTCTGGATCATCCCCATGCACCAGACCCAAGCATCCTGTATCCTGTATTGAACATAGACTGGCGATTCGTCTCTTACATGATAGTATACATGTTTCAGTGCCATTCTCCCAAATCATCCCACCCTCTCCCTCTCCCTCAAAGTCCAAAAGTCCATTCTATACATCTGTGTCTCTTTTGCTGTCTCCCACATTGAAAGAGACACATGTACCCCAATGTTCATTGCAGCGCTGTTTATAATAGCCAGGATGTGGAAACAACCTAGATGTCCATCAGCAGATGAATGGATAAGAAAGCTGTGGTACATATACATGATGGAGTATTACNTTTATCTCTTTCCATAAGGCATAACTTGTTTTATTATCTTTGCTTTATTATGCTTTGCTGATTCCTCCTTTTTTTACAAATTGAAGATATGTGGCAACCCTGTGTGGACCAAGTCTGTCAAAGTCATTTGCTCACTTTGTGTCTCTGTGATACATTTTGGTAAGTTTCACAATATTCCAACTTTCCATTATTATTATATTTATTATGGTGCTCTGTGATCAGTGATCTTTGATGTTACTCTTATGACTTGAGGAGGGCTCAGATGATGTTTAGCATTTTTAGCAATAAAGCATTTTTTTAACAAATGTAAAAAGTCAGTTTTTTCATATACTAGCAACATATAGTTAAAACATTTTTTTAGTTTGTTTAAATAACAAAGTTTTTAATCCATGAACATAACATTTTCATTTTCATTCTGGTCAAAACACTTTTTTTTACATATGTAATCAGCTTTAGAGATCTGGTCCTTAGCATGATTTTTATGATACCCACAGAGAAACCCAATGCCCTACTCTCAGTCACTGTAATTCAGAAGCCTTCCTTCCTTTTCTCCCTTCCTCTCTTCCTTTTATTTCGCTCTCTCACCTCTCCTTTCTAATGAAGTTGTTTTTTTTTTTTTTTTTTCAAATCTACTCAGGTACCAGGAATGAGATATCAGCCCAAGTTAAGGAGGTGGCAGGGTATAAACTAGTAATTCCTTTTCTTTAATCTCATGGGATGCTGCGCTGGGACACTTTTTCGCTTTGTGCTTGTTGGCAGTGTACAGCCACCTGAGTCAGCTGTGACATATACAGACAGCATATCTGTTGTTTTCTTCTTTTTCCATAGAGGATATTGCACAAACTCAAGCAAAGCTCCATGTGATGATCCTCAGGGCCTTTCAGAGTATCTGTTAGAGATACAGAGTTTCTGCACAGTGGATGGAAGAAAGGAGATAAAGCCTTTATTTATTTGTTTGTTTTGGTTTGCTTTGTCTGTGTTGGAAATCGCAGTCTATTTTTGTCTTGTAAATTAGTTCCCTGTATCACCTTGTTTATTTTGCCTAGAATGGACTCATATTCTATGGTCTTTCTCTGTCTGGCTGACTTCACTTAGTGTATGATCTTCCAAGGTCCATCCCTGGGGCTAGCAGTGGTGTTATTTCAGTTTCAGTGGCAGTTTCTTTTGGGTAACAGTCAATTATCTACATGTACTGCACCTTCTATACGTTTTAGCCTGTGGGCGAACCTCTTGCTGGTTCTGTGTCTTGGCTATTGTTAGAAGTGCTGCAGTGAAGGTTAGTGAGCACATGCCTTTTTTTTTTTTAATTTTTTTTTTACACTCAGGTGTACATGAGTTCCCAATCTTGAACCACCCCCCCACCTCCCACCACACATCAGCTCTCTGGATCATCCCTGTGCACCAGACCCAAGCATCCTGTATACTGTATCGAACATAGACTGGCGATTCGTCTCTTACATGATAGTATACATGTTTCAGTGCCATTCTCCCAAATCATCCCACCCTCTCCCTCTCCCTCAAAGTCCAAAAGTCCATTCTATACATCTGTGTCTCTTTTGCTGTCTCGCACATTGAAAGAGACACATGTACCCCAATGTTCATTGCAGCACTGTTTATAATAGCCAGGACATGGAAACAACCTAGATGTCCATCAGCAGATGAATGGATAAGAAAGCTGTGGTACATATACACAATGGAGTATTACTCAGCCATTAAAAAGAATACATTTGAATCAGTTCTAATGAGATGGATGAAACTGGAGCCGATTATACAGAGTGAAGTAAGCCAGAAAGAAAAGCACCAATACAGTATACTAACACATATATATGGAATTTAGAAATATGGCAATGATAACCCTGTATGCGAGACAGCAAAAGAGACACAGATGTATATAATGAAGTATTTTTTAATTAAAGTATGTACATTGTTTTTTCAACATAATGCTACTGCACATTCATGTGACTTGCTTTATTGTGATATTCAGACCACTTTATTGCAGTGGTCTGGAACCAAACCTGCAATACCTCCAAGATATGACTGTATTTTCTACAAAACAAGTGGGAAAAAAAGTAGTTTCAGAGTTCACTGTCAAAAGAATATAAGCATTACTGTTTAATTCAAGAATAAGAGAAGAATATTTGTCTGGAAAACTGGTCTCTGCAATTGAAAACCAGTATAAGTCTACATATATTTGGAGGCAGGGCCAATTTTATTGTCTGAAGGTGACATCACAGAATAGAATATTCAGATTCATACTCTAAGAACAAATTTGACCTGAATCATGAANCAAAATCTACAGCAACATTAGATTTATTGGCTAACTGAAAATCAAGGTATATGACAGTGGCCCTAGGATTTACTTGGCTTTTCAGCAAATATTAAATTTGGCTTACCTAATGGGCATGACATAAAATTAAATTAAGTCATTAAATTTAACAATTTCAACTGACATTCTGTTAGGTTCACCCATGTGAAAAGAGGTTGATTTGAGGAATATAAGAATGGTATTTTATGACTTTTTCAAATGAGGCAATAAAGCCTATGGGTTTAACCACATCTGACACATAAACCATTCATAGGCAGGAAAAATAAAAACAAAGGTTCTTCACTTGGATGAAAAGAAAAAGGCTTCCTAATCACAGAACAATCCAATGGAAATGGAAAAATAAATTTTAAAAGGAAACAGAACAGAATTTTCTAGCAATATCTTCAACATAGCCTTGAAACACTGCCTCCTGTTATTCTTTTTTCCTTTCCTCTGCTTCAACAGATCAGCTGATAGCTAAAATTGGCCTATAAACCCCCCTGGTTTGACTCCTCTCTGACCCAGTTCAGGCTCCCGAGAGGGGGATGGACAGAAGCAAAGCTAGCACTCGGCATTTGTTTACTTCTTTGTGTCTCAGCACAAATGATGAGACCACTAGAAAGAGTCCGGGGAATAATGTTTCTTTGTTTTGATGTAGCTTGCACACCTGCGGGGTCAGAGCAGGCATTGTTTTGTGGTTTTCTCATATGCCAGACCAGATGAGAAAGCAATTCTTGTTATTGCTATGTGATTGAATCTACCAAGCTATTCTTATTCCCACAAAATGTGGGTAGAAATGTGTATGCAACTAAGTGCATACTTCAGAACTCTAGGCAGTTATCAATTTTTTTTTCCTCTTTTACATTTTCTAGCAGATGTTGATTAGGCAAAATTCTGGACTGAAATGTTAATCCAGTTGCTATGAGATCCTATCAGTAAGTGCTGGTTTCACCATTATGCTCTGAAAAATTGCTTCTCTGAAAAAATCCTTCAGAGAATTTTAATGAATTTTCCACCGTTCTACAGGATGGTTTTTTTCCCCCTAACTTCTCTCTTTGTGGTTGGCCAAATAGAAGATTTTTTAGGCTGTAACAAATCGATCTGGAGAAATGCTATTAAAACATTAATTGAAAAAATTGTTAATGTATTCATTTAATGGCGCATTGCATATTTTGAACAGTTCACTGGTATATATAAGTACAAAATTTACTACTCCAAACTATTGCAATTTATATTGGCGCTCACTAGACATAAACCAATTATAGTTAATATGCTCAAGGCATTAGTGATAAACAAGGGGCCAGCATTATGTATTTCTGTGAATGATGACCTAGAGTTGCTCAAGGCCATTGTGATTGTGACCTAGAGTAGACTGTGGGAAATACACAAGCAGAATACTCCCAGTCTTATCAGCGATCGAAAATTGAATTTGGCCTACCTACTAGACTTGACAGTGGGTAAGCAATCCTCCTGCAATGCAGGAGACACCAGAGCCTGGGCTCTTCCCTGGGTTGGGAAGATTCCCTGGAGAAGGAAATGGCAACCCACTCCAGTATTCTTGCCTGGGAAACCTCATGGACAGAGGAGCCTGGAGGGCTACAGTCCATAGGGTCAAAAAGAGTCTGTCACAATTGAAGCAACTGGTCATAAGCACAAACACAAGCCAGACTTGAGATATAGTCTTATCCACTCCTAAATTCTGAACATTTCCATTATAGGTTCAGTTTCTCTGCTGTAAATTGCTTGTCTCTTGGGGGTCACTGAGAATTAACAGTTGTCACATTTGGGGGCAGTTGGGGAAAAACACCAGGAACGACAGTCTCCCATAATCTAACGCTGACTGCTAACATTCATCCTGAGCATTTCTCAAACAATGAAACATCTATTTCACTTGTACCACTGTTGGTAATCTCGGCCTCAGGGATTTCTAGATCTCACAGATGTGACCGAAATCAGCTATCAACATCTTTAGAAATCAAAATGTTCCTTTATATGCGTAGAATTTCCTATTGTATATTTCTATACTTTCTATGGACTTTTAAAAAGAGAAGTAGCAGTTATTTGATTTTGTTAAGGATATTTAATACATATGACACTCTACTTTGTTGGGAATTACTCAGTCTTTAAGCATTTAAGAACAAATCTGGGCTTCCCTAGTTACTCACCAGTAAAGAAGCTGCCTGTGATGCAGGACGTGCTGGAGATGTGGGTTCAGTCCCTGGGTCAGGAAGATCCCATGGAGAAGAAAATGGCAAACCACTCCAGTATTCTTCCCTGGAAAATTCCATGGACAAAGGAGCCTGGCAGTCTACAGTCTATGGGGTCACAAAGAGTGACACACGACTTGGCAGCTAAACAACAATGAGGACAAATCCATGAAACACAGCTTAGAGTAGCAGCAGGCTTGGAACCAGCCAGAACAATGTTTAAATCTAGGCTCTCCCACTGAAGAGTTTTCTACCCTTAGACAAGANAAATGGCAAACCACTCCAGTATTCTTCCCTGGAAAATTCCATGGACAAAGGAGCCTGGCAGTCTACAGTCTATGGGGTCACAAAGAGTGACACACGACTTGGCAGCTAAACAACGAGGACAAATCCATGAAACACAGCTTAGAGTAGCAGCAGGCTTGGAACCAGCCAGAACAATGTTTAAATCTAGGCTCTCCCACTGAAGAGTTTTCTACCCTTAGACAAGATATTTAAACTTACCTTTCAGTTTTTCAATCTGTTTTTAACACTTAATAGGTCTAGGTTTGTTGTGCTTGTGCACAGTCACTCAGTTATGTTCAACTCTTTGTGACCCTATGGACTGTATCCTGCCAGGCTCCTCTGTCCATGGGATTTCCCAGGCAAGAATACTGGAGTGGGTTGCCATTTCCTTCTCCAGGGGATCTTCCCGACCCAGGGATTGAACACAAGTCTTCTGCATTGGCAAGTGGGTTCTTTACCACTGAGCCATCAGGGAAGCCCATACTAGATCTAAGAGAATGTTTAAATAACACATGAAAGCATCTAGCATACCGAAAGCATAAAGTCCACACAGTGTAAAGAGTGACGAATCTAAATGGGGAATGTGCCTACTGACAGCTGCCATTTCTGCATTTAGAGGAGAGGATGACCACAGGGCAGGTGTCCCAGTTAGGAAAGGCAGGATCTATGATATCATCCACACTGCAGAATGAGAACAGAGGGAGGTAAACTGCTCTGCAGAATTGAGTCTAGAAAGAAAGGGGGAAGAGTGTCCTTTTTGAGTTTGAGATGTTAATTTCATATAAAAATGATTCAAGGGTAAAGCTGGAGAGGAGTCAGAGGATGCCGAAGGTTGGGAACCAACAAGATAAAAAAAGAGGGTGTCTGGATGAATAAAGGTCACAAAACCAGCAATAGGCTATGGCCTAACAGGGAGAGCAATGGAGATTAATGATCTTCCTGTGCCGAAGTTCAGCTTCTAGACTTTAGAAATGATGATGTCTGATTCCAATTTCATTGGTTGTCGCCCTGTGTAATGGTATGCTCTGCCACTTACCATCCTCTAGTATTCAGTAAAGTCTTATCAACCACTAATTTCATGCTAGTCTTTCAGGTAGATTTCAGGATTAGAGAGAGGTGGTCATGATGATGTTGGAACAGGGAGAGGAGTCAGGAGAAAACTGGATCAAGAGGAAAATTCAGCCATGAGCTGGCCAGCTGCTGCCAAGGAACCCAAGAGCAGCTAGGATCAAAAGCTCAGTGTGACAGGCCACAAACATGATATAAAAGCAATCTCTGAAATGTTGTCAACAATAATGACAAGGATACAGAATTTTTTACAGTTTCATCAAGGTGAGACTCATCATGTTGTAAACTGAAAAAAAAAAAAGATAAACCATAATTTTAGGAGAACTTGAGGACCTTTCTGTTACATAAAGTTTCAGTAAATTAAAAAAAAAACAGCTTCAGTAAGAAATCTTTTTCAAAATCTGCAATCAAGTTGATTTAATAGGCCTCATTTGGTGTTATTCAATGCTTATGAAGGGTCAGTAATCCACCTACAAGGCAATTACATTGAAGGAGAAAGAGTGAGAATGAATGATACAGACCTCCTTTTGTATGCCAGTCAACTCCAGCTTCTCTCTCTTTGCTCTTAAATCATTCCTACCAGGGGAATCTTATTTCTGTTTTAGAAGTGAGACCACTGATGCTATGAGAGGCTAAACAATGTGCCTTGGTGAGTCATTAGTGATGGCAGAGCGGGGATGGAAGCTGAGGCCCTTTGACCTTCAGCTCCCTGTGTGTTTCAGGTCTCCCCAGTGAACAAGCAGCATCCCACGCCTGGAAAGCAAGGCTAGTGTCTCATCATCACAAGGGCACACGGATTCTTTTAATCTATTCTAATTGTTCCCGGAGACGACTCAGTCTAACTTCATTCTCTACTAATACACAGCTATATGAAACATATTATAATACATTTTCCAGTTTAAAAGCAGTGCTTCATCATTACCAAATGCATTAGAAAACATTTATTAATATCTGAATTGCACATAATAGTGATACTATTCATAGAATACTTACGAAATGCCAGACACGGTATTCAGCGCTTCACATTGATTATATCCTCTGAAGCTTGCAAAACCCATAGGTTGATATTACTCATTTCCCTGGTTTATGTTTGAAGACATTGAGACTCAGAGGGGTTAAGCAATTTGCTGAGGGTCACGCAGCTAATAAGAGTCACAATTAGACCAGGCAGTCCGAGTGCAAAGCTCGCACTTTTAACCAACATGCTAGAAATCCTCATATAAAACTTTACCAAGTATTGGGCACAAAATCTAAACTCACTGTTTCTCCTGTGAAGCAAAATTGATACCAAACACAGGAAAAATGACACTTTTATAGATATTCACAAAAAGGGACTAGAAGAAACGGAGAGAACATGAGGGGCCTGTGTTATTACTGAGTTCACCCTCCTCTCCCCCATACCCCTGGTTCCTCAGTCACCATGTTTCTGCAGATAAAAGCGAGGGAGATTGGAGATTAAACAACTTGCCCAAGGTCATCTACTCAGAGCCAAGTCTCTTGACCTGCAGGTCAAAGGAACTTTCACAATATACCTCAAGCCCTGATAGAAGTTAGACTATATCCCAGCAAAAATCCAAACAGTGGATTATGTTTTCAGAACTGTCTTTTGAAGATAACTTTGTTTTAGAAAGCTGTCCTGCAATCTTCTCTTTATTTAGAAAGGTTTGTCAATGAAATGGTTGATTGATGAGGGTTGTATTTTTGTGCTTACTTTAATATGACAACAATTTTAATTTCAGGTCTTGACATGCTCAGGAAGAATAGAATGGCTGACTTTTTTTCTCCTGCAGAGGCATGGTTTTATGATTCCAAACCCTATTATCAATCTAATCCAGGTTGTAAATGGTAGTACTGTGTCATGAGAGAGAAAATTTCCTACAGGGTTTCATATTTCCTCCTATAAGTTTTGGTTAGAAATTTTCTCCCCATGATATTGAACAAGTTGGCACTGAATATTTGCTGCACCTTTAAAACTTGAGTCCTGAGGTGTCTTTGGTCTTTGGGTCCAGATTCTCACTGACTTTATTACAGATTCATCAGGGAGTTGTTTCTCAAGTTGGTCCCATTTACAGAGCTTTTGTACCTGCAGTATACCTTCATCAGTAGAATGACTACGGATATGGATGGTAATTACTGGATATGATGATAACTCTCCTTCCAAACTTAACAGCTCTCAAGTTATATTTCCTTACATCTCCTGCATTTCCTAGCATATTACAATAACATCCTCACAGTTGGTTGGAACAGGATGGGAGAAAAAGTAGACCAATTACTCTATTATAGGGCTTCCCTGGTGGCTCAGAGGTTAAAGCATCTACCTGGAATGAGGGAGACCCAGATTCAGTCCCTAGGTTGGGAAGATCCCCTGGAGAAGGAAATGGCAACCAANCAATAACATCCTCACAGTTGGTTGGAACAGGATGGGAGAAAAAGTAGACCAATTACTCTATTATAGGGCTTCCCTGGTGGCTCAGAGGTTAAAGCATCTACCTGGAATGAGGGAGACCCAGATTCAGTCCCTAGGTTGGGAAGATCCCCTGGAGAAGGAAATGGCAACCAACTCCAGTACTCTTGCCTGGAGAATCCTATGGAGGGAGGAGCCTGGTAGGCTACAGTCCATGGGGTCGCAGAGAGTCGGACGTGAAAATGGACTATAACCCACCAGGCTCCTCTGCCCATGGGATTCTCCAGGCAAGAATACTGGAGTGGACAAGTATTCTCCAGGCAAGAACACATGCCCTCCTCCAAGGGATTTTCCTGATCCTTGAGAGATCGAACGCAGATTTCTTGTCTCCTGCACTGACAAGCAGGTTCTTTACCAGTAACGCCATCTTGCTACTGTTGCTAAGTCGCTTCAGTTCAGTTCAGTTGCTCAGTCATGTCCGACTCTGCGACCTCATGAATTGCAGCACACCAGGCCTCCCTGTCCATCACTAACTCCTGGAGTTCGCTCAGACTCACGTCCATCAAGTCTGTGATGCCACCCAGCCATCTCATCCTCGGTCGTCCCCTTCTCCTGCCCCCAATCCCTCCCAGCATCAGAGTCTTTTCCAATGAGACAACTCTTCACATGAGGTGGCCAAAGTACTGGAGTTTCAGCTTTAGCATCATTCCTTCCAAAGAAAGCCCAGGGCTCAACTCCTTNTTTTTTTTTTTAACTACACTAGTACTTGCTTTTATGGCCAACTGAGATATTTATTCCACATTATTAATAGTATAACAGAATTTTTAAAGAAGAAAACATAGCACACAATAAAGTAACCCAATATTTCATATTGAAGTCAAATCATTATTATGACTGAAAGATGTTAATGGAGATAACCTGTGATATTACTCTTATTAATGTTTGTCTTTAAAAGCTAAATAACAGATCTTATTAAAGTAAAATCATTTGAAAATCAACAGATTGAATCATGTGAAAATCTGAAACTATATAATAAATATAACTACTGGGAACCTGGAGCAGGGCAAAGAAATTGGTGCAATATCTACAGCGCTGGTTTTATTAATGTTAAAGTTACTACTTTTTTTAACTATTAGCCTCAGACATTACTTTTATAATTTTATACATTTAAAGAAATCAGATGATTATTATGAAAGCAAGTCTAAACCATCCCAATATTGACATCATTCAAGGGTAAACACATCTCCAAGAAATAACTCTAAACTTTGTATAAACTCAGAAAACAATGTTGAGAAAGAAGAACAGAGTGAGAAGAACCACATTACATGATTTCAAACTACACTACGAAGCTACAACAGTCAAACAAAGATTTCCACACAAACATACACATAGATCAATGGAACAGAATAGAGCATCTAGAAGTCAGCCCACCTATATGGTCAATTCATCTATGACAAAGGAGGCAGGGATATAAAATGGAGAAAAGACAGACTCTTCAATAAATGGTGCTGGGAAAACTGGACAGCTACATACAAGAATATCAAATTGGGCTACTTTCTTATATCATATATGAAAATAAATTCAAAATGAGTTGAAGACTTAAATGTAGGGCCTGAAACCATTAAACTTGTGGAAGAAAACATGGCAATTCTCTTTGACAATGGTCATAGAAATTTTTTTTTTTCAGATGTGTCTCCTTGGGCAAGGGAAAAAAAATCAAAAGTAAACAAATAGAATGACATCAAACTAACAAGCTTTTACATAGTGAAGGAAACTATCAACAAAATGAAAAGATCACACACAGAATGGAACAAGATACTTGTAAATGATATATCTGATAAAGGGCCAATATCCAAAATTTACAAAGAACTCATGTAACTCAGCATTTTAAACAAAAATTGATTAACTATGAGTAAAGTACCTGAATAGACATTTTTCAAAGAAAGATGTACAGATGTTAATTAGACACATGAAAAGATGCTCATCACCGCTAGCCATCAGGGAAATTCAAACTAAATTCAATAAAATAAGTAAAATAATAGAACTAATCTCTTAGGGTTAGAGAGAAATTTCAGTGAATTTCATAGTTTAACAGAATGTTTGTCCTCTGTAATTTTTCAATGAATAATCATCATTTTACTGTCACAGTATTTATGCATACCCTGTTCCTCATGTACATTTCAAAATAATAGCCTCTTTACAAAACTGTACTGGCTATTAGCTCCAAGAATCATGTCACCAAAACTTGCAAGGAAAACAAGAAAATACATCCTCTCTCCTCCCCTCCAGAAAAAACTTACTAACAATGAAAGCTAAATGAATAGACATAATCATTTAAACACCTCGTTATCTGTAGTCTTTGAAAAACAAGTAAAGCTGCATTCTTGAAACACTCCAGCTCTCTGAGAAACAGGGATAGTTTGAGAAAATAAGGCAACACATGCAGCTTTGCATATCTTTCGCTCTCTCTCCACTCCCTCAGGAGCTTATGAATCAGAGAGCAAAAGCTAGGAGAAGACGACGATGATGTAGAAGAAGGAGAGGGAAAGTTTTCTAGACTAAATAGCTGCAGCCATTCCCGAGGGCTGTGCCATGCTATTGCACAGATTCAAGGGGCTCCACTGGGGTTCATCACACTGAAGTCCATGTGGGGGGTGCTGCAAGGCTTCTGTGGAGCTGTGAGCTATGCAGCTCCATTATTCCCTGGAATGGCACCAAATAATGGCCTGGACTTACCTTGGACCCTTTAGGAATTGTTAGTCAGAGGGCATTTTCCTTACTCCCTCTCTGTCCCTCCTTGACTCCTCCTGTATTTTCTCCAAGTCCAGTTCTAAAAATATCAGAAGACAGCTGGGCAGGAAGCAGAAGAAAAATAGGTGTCCCTCTGCACTCTGGGACTGGTCACTTTGGGAGGAGAAATACTCAGAAGAAGCTGGGGGTGGGGTTGGTACGGAACACTTGGCATCTCCTAGAGTGTGCTGTTCCATATCTGCCGGGAGTTCCAAAGGACCACACTGTGGATGCTCAGGACAGAAGTAAATGTCATTCTGGTTCCTTTTAGAAGCAATGGTAAGTGCGCCAGCCTGCCCCCATTCCTGCTGTAAATTAAGAGTAAGGCAACGGCACCCCACTCCAGTACTCTTGCCTGGAAAATCCCATGGATGGAGGAGCCTGGTAGTCTGCAGTCCATGGGGTTGCTAAGAGTCAGATACAACTGAGTGACTTCACTTTCACATCTCACTTTCATGCATTGGTGAAGGAAATGGCAACCCACTCCAGTGTTCTTGCCTGGAGAATCCCAGGGACGGAGGAGCCTGATGGGCTTCCGTCTATGTGGTCGCACAGAGTCGGACACAACAGAAGCGACTTAGCAGCAGCAGCAACAGCAAATACACACTAACAGCAGATAGAGAGTCAATCCACCTGATCTCTTTACTCATACACTCAGTCGGGACAGATTTCGCCTCTTAAATGATGAATAAGAGGGGGAGAAATGGGTAGGGGTCAGGAAAATGGAGATCCACGAAGAATGAAGTAACAGTGGCACAGAAGGACCCAGAAGAAGGTGGCTTCCTCCATAAAATACAAAGAGAAAATACATTCAAGGCATAGGACAGAAAGCAAGGTGTCATGGCAGGGAAGACGGAGGAGATAAAGAAGGATTTCAGGAACCCTAAAGACACAATATAGGAATGATAAATTAAGCTGAAACAGAATGGATGCTGTTTTAAATTAAGTTAATATTGTGGAGAACAAACATGAGCCATTCTCCCAGAATAAAAATGACAAAGACCAGGGGAAGACAATGGTCTGAAAATAAGAGAAGAGAAAAATCTAGAAAAGGACTGAGAAGCAACCCACAAGAATAGGCAGTAAATAAAAATTAAATAGAAAAAAGATAAAATATGTGAGCACATAGCAAGTGATCTCTGTACTCCAGGCAAAATCTATGGAAAAAAAGAAAAAGAATACAAAGAGGAGATAAATGTTTAATCATTTGCATTCTGAAAGTATTTCTGAACTACTAACCTTTCGTTTAAGGGTGAAATTTTTCATTTGGGCAAAAACACCATCACTACCATCGCCTCTTCCTTCAGAAAGAATAACAATAAGTAAACCTTATTCACAGCCAGAAGATAGGAAAGTGACACCAGCTTAGACCAGCAGTTCTCGAAATTTTCATTTCAGGATCCCTTACACTCTTAAAAGTTATTGAGAATCCTAAAGAGCTTTTGTTCTGTGGACTTCATCTATCAATATCTACTATGCCAGAAATAAATGTGAGAAATTTTAGGATATGTATTCATGTGTTCATTTTAAAATAAGCCCACCACATATAGTCTATGGTAGGGGGGAGTCCAAAACCATAAAAAATTTAATGAGAAATGTGGCATCATGTTACATTTTTACAAATATCTCAGTGTCTGACTTAATAGAAAACAGCTGGGTTCTCATATCTGTGTCTAAGTTTAAGTTATTGCCGTATTACTTGTCATATAACCTCTGGAAAACTCCATATACACTCTGAAAGAATTAGAGTAAAAAGGGCAAATAAAAGTCTCATATTGTTATGAAAATAGTTTTGGATAAATGAATTCTCTGAGAGTGTCTCAGGGAGCCCCCAGGTTCTCACACTTTGAGGACCACCGCCGTAGGCTAGAAGATATTTATTAAATAAATAACAAAACTATGGAGGGAAAGTGAGCCCAGGGTTGCTTATTTCCCTAGCTCATTGACATAATCAAGAACTCAGGTTCTTTCCATCTTTACCTCTGTGCCATTCTCACAGTGTAGGCCTCTCCTTAGCTGGCTTCCTTGTCCTGCCAAAGCTGCCAGAGTTCCAAGCATTAACCCTCAAGACCAGAGACAAAAGGAAAGCTTTGTTTTATGAACACATTTCACAGTGAAGAAATGATTTTAAGACGCCTAGAGCAGACTTCCTTTATGCTTATAGACCAAAAGTGAATAATGCGCCATTCTTCAATCGATTGGTTGGATGAAATCACCACAGTTGAGCTTTGTACACACACATATACATACATACACACATAGACAAACATATACACATTTTGAGATACACATATTCCCTTTGAGTTTACAATTCTATTTCTAGATATTTATCCTAATGCAGTCATCAAATATGTGTAAAGAGGAATGCGTGTTGATGTTTTACATGACACTTCAATGTTAGTGTATACCGTTTTAAACTCAGTGATCCAACGACAAAAAATCAGTTGAAGAAGTAAATTTTTTGTGCTTCCATCAATGAAATGCTCCCAAATCACTGGAAAAAACAATGAAGAATTACACTTATTCGTTGGAAGTCTGATCACAGCATATTGTTAAATAAAAAGTAAAATTGTACCTAGTTTGAGTCCACTTTTATAAAATATATTCACCAGAGTGTGTAGAAATACATCAGAAAGACTATATATAAAAACAATAATAGTAGTCAATCAATCTGGTCATAATGAAGATCACTGGTTTCTCATACCTTCCTGAATTATCTGATCTATTTATGAATAAATATTTTTATGAATATGAGTAGCTTTATAATAATTTAGCAGAGCTATATACATCTTTAAAAAGTGAAGTAATGCAGAAATATTTCTAGTTCACTAACCTCATGTAAATAAATTTCATCTAAAGAAAGAGCTATTATCCTTAACTCCCCTTCCTTCTCAACATAAGAAAAATGTTAGTTTTTTAAAAATAATTGTGCTCATGTTTTTAAGTAATTTAATGTGACTAATTTATATCCTGTGTGATTTTATAGCAATAGCAACGTGAATCGTAATCATCAATCATATTTGAAAGTAATGTGTCTCTGACTCTCATTTCCTTGACTCATAATTAGGGTTAATCTTGGGCTGTAAAAAACAAAACAATGCTTTCAATCTCTCTGTAACTGGTTTGAAAGAACAGAAATCACACCTTTACTTGAGGTCAGGATGTATTTGTAGAATTATGACCTCAATAGCAAATATAATCCATTCACTTGATTTAAGCACCTGCAACACCTCATTCAAGAAAAGCTTCTTTAATTTACCTGCTTAGCAGTCAAAATAATTTCTAACTTCAATTCACTATTGATTTTTTTTTCAAGTCCAGTACTCTCTACCACTGCCTAGCATTATTCATTCACTCAGTCCCTGAAATTACTAACAATCTAACATGTTCTGAGTACAATGACGGGCCCCAAGGGTACAAAACTAAATGAGAAAAGTCCTGCTCAGACAGATGTGAGAGATGGGGCTGTGAGAGAGTGGCGCTTTTATTGTTGCTGGTTTTTTTAAAACTGAAATGAGAAGAAAGCAATGATGCAAATATGAGTCAATTGGTGAAGAGAAAGGTTCAAGAGAATATAAGCCTGGAAAGTATCAATCTGCTCTGTAAACTGGGAAGAGGTGTCTTTGGCTAAGACTCAGTAAAGATGTGCCTGTCCACTTGGGTAGAGAGTTGAGACCGTGGGGTATTCTCCTGGGATAAAGAAAAGGATGTGAACCAGAAACAAGAAAATAGGTAAGTGAACTTGAATTCTCCATAACTGGAGGTGGGGGGGAGGGGCTTCCTTGGTGGCTCAGCTGGTAAAAAATCCACCTGCAATGCAGGAAACCTGGGTTTGATCCCTGGGTTGGGAAGATCCCCTGGAGAAGGGAAAGGCTACCCACTCCAGTATTCTGGCCTGGAGAAGTCCATGGACTTTATAGTCCATGGGGTTGCAAAGCGTCAGACGTGACTGAACAGCTTTCAGTTCACTTCACTTCAGAACTGTGGGGATAGTGTGATTACAACAGAACAAGAAGCATGAGGAGGTTCCTTTGTCCATGCGATTCTCCAGGCAAGAATACTGGAATGAGTTGCCATTTCCGTCTCCAGGGGATCTTCCCGACCCAGGGATAGAACTCGCATCTCCTGAGTCTCCAGCATTGCTGGCAGATTCTGTACTGCTGAGCCATCAGCGAAGCTCCTTCTATATAAAATAAGAGCCCATAATGGAATTAGAGAAACTTGTTTCTCATAGAGAAAGACTAAGGAACTTTTCTATGGTAAAAGAGAGAACAGCACATTGTATAACAGGGGTTCACCAACAAGTATACACTTAATAAATATTTCCTGAACGGAAGGAAAGAAGGAAAAAAGGGAGAATGGATATATGTATATGCATGGCTGAGTTGCTTTGCTATACACTGAAATTATCACAGCATTGTTAATCAGCCATACTCTAACATAAAATGAAAAGTTAAAAAAAAATAAAAGATTAAAAGGAGGGAGGGAAGGGGCAAAAAGAAAGGAGGGAGGATTTTTATGCATGGAGATAATCTGCCGCTTACCAACAGCCCTGTACTAACCCACTCAGCTAAGATTTAAGTCTGTTTCCTATACATGGAGAAGGAAAGGGATGTGCATTTTAAGAGGGATTTGGGGAAGCCCTTGAGATTCATACTCCCTATTAAATAAAAATGGAAAGGAAAATAAAAAGGAAACGGACAGACAAGGAAGCATAGAGTTTGTAGGGAGGTGCAGTGTCACTTCTGAGAGCTCAGTACAAATAACAGCAATCATTACTGTGTCATTGGAAAACTTTCTCTCTCTTTTCTACTTGTCCTCGGGTCTTTATAAATGCATTAATAATTTATGCTAGCATTTAAAAGGAAAGCTTAATTTAAGAACAAACCAAGACTAGGGGATGTGTTGCTAATTAGAAAGTGGTGATTAAATTGAAATAAGCAGTGAAAACAGTAGACAAAAACACCTGTAACATGAATCATAAAAAAGGATGATATTTTGCCAAGAATATGCATTTTATCTTAATGTATTTTGGTAATTATGAGTAAGGATTAAAAATAGCACTATACNGATAGTGAAAGTGATAGTCGCTCAGTCGTATCCTACTCTTTGCAACCCTATGAACTGTAGCCCACCAGGCTCCTCTGTCCATGGAGTTCTCAAGGCAAGAATACTGGAGTGGATTGCCATTCCCTTCTCCAGGGGAACTTCTTGGCTCTCCAGATTCCAAACATCTGTATTCTAACTCAGTATCACAGTCCTGGCCAATCCATCAAGCAAATGCAATAGTCTCTATTTTTGTGTAATTATTTTCTTCTCCTTCAATTTATTTTATTTCACTTTACTTGATGTGACTTTTCTCCGTGAACTGAATATTTTCAGAAAATTGATACCTTCATGGGATGTATAATGTATACTAGCTTTCTTTTTCAAAGCATCATATAAAATAACATGCAAAAGCAAATCCAAAATACCAAGTATAAATCATTTTATAATATTTCAAACTTTTTAAAAGGTATAACATATATCATCAGATTTTCAAGAGTATCTGAGTTGACTTGCCACAAAAAAAAAAAAAAACCTCATATCTAATAAGCTTATTTTAAATGAAATAGATTTTGGAAAACATTGTAGATGCTTTCCAAAATCATGAAAGATGAAAAAATTTTCATGAAGATGAAAAATTTCAGAACAAATATCTAATTTGTATTTTTTTTGCAAAGTAAGTTTTGGCTTCTCTCTCTCTCTCTCTCTGTCTTTTTTTTTTTAGCTTGGAAATAATATGATTAAATGATCATTTTAGGAAAAGTAGTCTGCTGATGTTAAAATATCTGCCCATGTATCTCTAACTAGCGTATGGAGCAGTTTCAACTTGGAGTCTAAGCATGAAAAGATTTCATTCTATTCCAATAACTGTTCTCTAATTGTACTGTATTCATCCTACCTTTTCCACTGTGTACTTTAATGACACTTTGGCAAGATTCAGTAATTTTCCACTCAATTTCACTTCCTTGAAATGTCTTATTTTCATCAGAGTCAAGACTCTAGCAGCTTGTGAGTAGGACTGGCCGGGGAACTGCTAGGAGAAGGGGGCTGCAAGTCAGAGGAAGGGGCTGCTTTCAAACCCCCTCTCACTCTGCCCTCTTCTAGGGTGAGCTGGTCCAGTGTGTGGGATGAAGAGGAAAAGGGGGTGGTGACAAGACAATCCTCTCTCCTGGCTGAGCAGGGGGTAGCTTCTCCTTAATCACGTGACCTCTATTCCATCAGGGTCCTTCATGCAGCTATTAAATAGTTCCCAAATGTTGCCACTCTTATGCAGATGGACCTCTGTAGGGGTCTCTACCCTAAAAGAGGCAGTTGGTAGTCCTCTTTGCGCTGCGTGGTGGACTTTCCTTACCCTGTGAGTGATCTCTTGCATAGAGTACCTGAAAAAGGCCTTTGCTCAGCTGTCTGTGCGGTGTCTGCTTGATTTGCTGTGAATTTATGTATTCCTGGCATGCCTCACCCAAGTTTTTACCTTGTAACCTTGCCAGTTCTTCTCTGCTCTGAAAACATAGAGAAAAATCAGGTCCCCATGCTAAGCAACCAGGAACACTCCCTAGACCCAAGAGAAAGAAAGATTTTTAGTGGGCTGTGAGGAAGAGAACAGATTATTGAACCTTATTGAATGTATGTTTTCAATTTTTCACTTTAGCTACAGTATAGAGAAAAATTCATAGAAGGGTATAGACAAGAGGGCAAGTGAGAGCTGAGGTCCAGGCAGCTTGATCTCAAGAGATGAGGCTTTACAGAAAGAGTTCAAGGTACCAAGAAGTAACCATCCTGGTGGAATATGATGAAAATAGTCATCTCAAGGGGGTATGATGAGCAAATAATTAAGTGGGTAAGACAATAAAATCATTGTGATGAAAGTCAAGCTTATGACAAGAAAGAACAGGCTGAAAATTTGAACTAAGCCAGAGAGGTGAGTGATTTCAAGCACAGGACATTAAGGATTTCACCAGAAACAGAACTGAGGAGTGCATCTGAGTTGGTGGAAAGTCCAAAGTATGAGATCAACAGAAGGAATGCCTTTAGAAAATCAGAACCTGTCTGTAATATGAATGAATGCCATAATGCCGGGCAAGAAAGTCTACCTTGGATAGGAGTTTCTTACATGATTCTTCGGAGAAAGGAACCACAATTAAGGGAAGAAGCACAGAGTGACACCCTGCCACACCCGAGAGGTCCTGGAAACATGTACCATATCACCAAAGTTTCTGGGGTCATTCTCAGAAATATGGTGAAAATAGGACTCTGCCGAGGGACCACTGTCGACACTCAGAATCATATTTTTTAGATGCTTCAAACCATCAATGCACTGTAGCAAGGAAATTAGGAAGCTGAATTAAGGATTTCTCCTGAGGAGAACACAGATAATGAAGTTACTGTGAATATACACCAAAACCAATTATTTCCCCAGCACTGTTGCACAGTTTGTAAATTCCACTGATGCAGTTTGAACCAGCAAAATGAAAAACACTATAAACTTATTTATGAACACTAAAGCAAGTGAGTCGTAGGACAAACAAGCTATCCTAACATTAATGGCATGTCAAATAATAAATCTTTTATTTACATCTGTGCTATCTTGCTGTGAGGAACAAACCACTAATAATCAGATCTCCAGTGCCCACTCCAAAGCTTCATAATGATCCACTTGCCCCCAGTATAAGCCCATCACAAAACAGAAGTGGGAGTCTCTAAAATTGTTTAAGTGATAATTGTTGCTTCACTGCCAAACTTAAGAAATGCCTCCTGCTTTGATGGAACTACCTCCTCCAACTCTTAGTTTGCAAGGTTTGCGTGAGGCCTCAGTATGGGATGCAAGGGCAAAGCATGTGACCCTAGGTTAGGGCAGTCAGTACTTTTCTTCCCAGTGGTTGGCTCAGAGATGGTAACATAACCCAGGATAGCCAGAGAAGGAGTGTACTTGGACTTCCATTGGAGACTATCCTGAAAGACTGTTCAGCTGGACTTCTAATTAGGGGTGAGGTTGAGAAAGCTGTAGACTCCTTGTACCCCCAAGTTAAGAACCCTATTGTTGATGGAGCCAATTTGGAGAAAGTAGAGTTGAGAAATGGAGAGAAACATGCTGAATCCAAAAAGCATGCTCCTTGACTTTTCCTTACATGAGATAGTGCATTTTCCTTTTTGCTTGATTCAGTTTGGTTTGGTTTTTCTGTCACTATATGAGAAAATACCTCGATTCAGTATTCAATCCCTGGTGGCTCAGATGGTAAAGAATCTGCTTGCAATGCGGGAGACCTGAGTTCAATCCCTGGGTCAAGAAGATCCCCTGGAGAAGGGAAGANTGGAGAGAAACATGCCGAATCCAAAAAGCATGCTCCTTGACTTTTCCTTACATGAGATAATGCATTTCCCTTTTGGCTTGATTCAGTTTGGTTTGGTTTTTCTGTCACTATATGAGAAAATACCTTGATTCAGTATTCAATCCCTGGTGGCTCAGATGGTAAAGAATCTGCTTGCAATGCGGGAGACCTGAGTTCAATCCCTGGGTCAAGAAGATCCCCTGGAGAAGGGAAGAGCAACCCACTCCAGTATTGTTGCTTGGAGAATTCCATGGACAGAGGAGCCTGTTTCACTTTCACTTTTCAGTACAATTGAAGACATCCCACAGACATTACTCCCATTCATCACATTTCCATGGTATCTATTAGACGTTGACACAGTTCATGATCATGGGGCCTCACAATGCACTTGAGGAAAGGGTATTTGTAATACGTAATGAACAGCGAAACAAGCCAAGAGGGGTTAAATTCCAGACGCACATACCAGCAGTGTGATGAGCACCAAAGTTTCAAGAAGATACAAGATGGTACGTAGGATTCACCAAACCCTTCCATCATGAGAGTTGTTAAAATTAGCAAACCTGACTATAATGTTTACAATCCGTGGGATTTTGCATTTATTCAATTTGGGGTAAAAATAGATCAAGTAACTCCCTCACTGTATATCTATAAACATCCAATAACATCACAAGTNATAGGATTCACCAAACCCTTCCACCATGAGAGCTGTTAAAATTAGCAAACCTGACTATAATGTTTACAATCCGTGGGATTTTGCATTTGTTCAATTTGGGGTAAAAATAGATCAAGTAACTCCCTCACTGTATATCTATAAACATCCAATAACATCACAAGTTATAATATATATTTCTCAATCCATATAAAACTCCAAAAAATAACCTACAGCAAAAAGAGAACAAAAGAAAAATAACATACAGTAAGGACTTGAGTTTCACTTCCTTAAATTCCACTGAAATTTTAGCAACCGCAGTTGGGAAAATGATTTCTTATACGTTTTTGTTCTGAAATAATCACAGATTCAGAGGAAGTTGCAAAAGAAAAATGTACAGNAAGTTATAATATATATTTCTCAATCCATATAAAACTCCAAAAAATAACCTACAGCAAAAAGAGAACAAAAGAAAAATAACATACAGTAAGGACTTGAGTTTCACTTCCTTAAATTCCACTGAAATTTTAGCAACCGCAGTTGGGAAAATGATTTCTTATACGTTTTTGTTCTGAAATAATCACAGATTCAGAGGAAGTTGCAAAAGAAAAATGTACAGAGAGATCCCACCTACTCCAGCCTCCCACAGTGATAGTATCCTGCACAACAAGAGAACAATATCCAAACCAGGAAACCAACACCACCATGAAGTGCGGAGCTCATTCGGGTTTCATCAGCATTGCGTTAAGCGCTGGTGTGTGCACTGCAGTGGGGGAGGGAAATCCTATGCAATGTCATCGCTGGTGAAGATACAAGAACCATTCCCTCACCATGAGTTTTCCTCCCACTGCTCCTCTCCAGCTGCATCTGCTTCCATCTTCCATCTCTGGCAACTGCCAAGCCGTGCTCGGTCTCTGCAATGTTGTCATTTCAAGACAAATCCCACACAAATAGGTAAAGGGTCCAGGAGACACAGGTTTGATCCCTGATCTGGGACGACCTCACATGTCAAAGAGCAACTGAGCCCAGGCCCCACAACTATCGAGCCTGTGCTCTAGAGTCCTGGAACTGCAACTACTGAGCCCTCGTGCCCTAACTATTGAAGCCAGCATGCCCTAAAATCCATGCTCTGCAACAAGAGAAGCCACCACAATGAGAAGCCTGAGCACTGCAACTAGAGAGTAGCCCCTGCTTGCTGCAACTAATGAAAGCCTGTACAGCAGCGAAGATCCATCACAGCCAAAAATAAATAAATAAAAATTCTTAAAAAAAAAAAAAAGAATTACAAATGACATCATGTATCATGTAACCCTCTGTGACCAACCTTGTTCTTTCAGCATAACTCCCAAAGATCCACCCAAGATGCCATAGGCACCTTGAGTTCAAACCCGTGTACTGACCAGTATGCATAGTACGGATACACCCTAGTCAGTTCAATCACACATCCATTAAAGGACACTTGGGTTGCTTTCAGTTTGAGTCCATTATGAACAAAATTGATATAAACTTCCATACATATTTTATACGTATTATTGTGAGAAGTCAATTCATTTCTCTGAAGTAAACATCCAAAAAGTGCAAATAAAGAATAACTTAAAAGATTGTCTTCAATCACCTTGTGTACCTCCAACACTTCACTGTTTGGACATTATTGGACTTAAAGGGCAATACCATACCTTATCTCTTTAAGTTCTACCAGATGCAACATCTAAAGCTTGGCTGAGGTGAGCAGAGTAGCCTGGTTTTCTGATTCTGTATTTAGTACAGTGAATATTTTCTGAATCTGTTGCATGGAAACAACAGCTGGAAGTGGAATGATCAGATCTCTTTGTTCCAGCCAGGCCCACTTCATTGGCTGGAAACAGCCACCAAGCTGTGGCTCGTGCTTCACAAGCTGGTAGTTTATATCTCTGTAGTAAACTCAGGCTTCCCAGGTGGTCAGTGGTAAAGAATCTGCCTACCAATGCAGGAGGCGTGGATTCAGTCCCTGGATGGGGAAGATCCCCTGGAGAAGGAAATAACAACCCACTCCAGTTATTCTTGCCTGGGAAATCCCATGGACAGAGGAGCCTGGCAGGCTACAGTCTGTGGGGTCTCAAAGAGTCAGACATGACTGAGCACGCACACAGCTATTTTTGAGGTCTCTTATTGCTACCACCTTCTAAAATTTGAATTCCCAGCATGATATACAACAGGTACCTAGTAACCTCAGTTCCTTCTTTGTCTTGTGTTACATCTCCCCAAAATTCTATTTATGAGCAGAGGGGCAAGTCACTGAGATGTGAATCAGTTGTTGAGCCAGCAATGGATTTCCTTCCTACATTGGATTATCCCTGTTCACTGTTCCACTGAGACGCAAAACATTTCACTTGCATCCCAGGGGAAACACATTCAAAAGGCCAGAGGAGGAGGAAGAACGCATTTCTTGAAGTGCACAAGGTTTCCACTGACTTTATTAACAAAGCAAAGATTGTCTCTATTACTCCTTGTTTTTTATGCTTGTGTCTGAACAAAGACACATACACAGCTGGGTTCTGGGTGTGGGCTGATGGAGTGAATCCTGCATATTCAGATACATCCACCCAGGTCCTGATCATGCAATGTGCCAGACGGAAAGGAGAAAACACAGATGCAGTCATTTCCTCCACAAGCAATGACTGAGTGCTGCGATGCACGGGCCCCATGATAAACGCGGGTGATTCACAGTGGTGAGGAGAGCAGATCACCTGCCCTCGTGTGAATTAGGTAGAGGTCAGATATCTGGGGACAGAGGGACAGAGCACCGGGAGCATAGAGAAGAGACATGAACTTGAGTCGGTCAGTTGAAATCTTCTTGGAGGCAGTGAGAGGTAAGCTGGCCTCTGGAAGCTGAGTGGGAAACAGCCAGATGAGGGGGACGGGAGATGGGAGGGGAGAAGGCGCATTTTGCAGGAAGGGTGGAAAAGGCACAGAGTCCCACAGAAGCTTTTTCAGCAACTGTAAGTGGTCTAGGTGAGGAGGAGAGGACTGAGATGTAGGTGGACAGGAAGCAGGAAGCAGAATGTGAACAGCCTGTGAGGTTGGTGAAAAGAAACTGCATCTATTACCTGACTCAACTCTCAACCAAGAAAGGGAATTTGGGGGGTGGGAGGAGTTTGTAATCATTTCCTAAGTATATCATTACGTTAATTGAAACACACTGTCTGAAAAAATCCAACCAAGATAAAACAGTATTAGATTGTCCTTTTAGATTAAAAACCTAAGACTTAAAGGATGGGGGTAAAATCCACTGGGTCAAATTCTTTTAAGCCAAAGTCTTTTGCGTGGAACTCTACTAGTCATGCCAAATTGATCAAAACTACATGTACACACCCCATCTCTGCCTCTACACCAACCCCACCAGCCTCCACAGTACCAGGCCCTCCACTCCTCAGAATCAATAGCTCCTTTCTGTACCTTCCCCAAACATTCTACACATTGTTATGAATTAATGTAAGATAATAATAACCAGAGTAATCATTATTGTGATGATGCTAATAATCATTAATGTTTTAATGAACAATGATTGTTATGATAATATAAAGATTAAATATTTGATTAATAAATTAACAACATTAATTAACACATAATGAGATAGTACTCTGATGATTTTATCTTGGTGTGTCTGCCTTCACTGGTAGGCTGAGCTCCTTAAAAAAAGATCACATATGTATCACTTATGGATGTTCATTCAATCATTCATTCATTTAATAAATACTTATTGAGAGCCTGCTATGAGCCCAGCATAGTCTCAATTCAGGAGACGTATCAGTGACCATGTGGTCAACGTTCCTGGTCCTCTTGGAGTCAAATTATAAGAAGCACTTGGCTGGGAGCTGGACATTTCAGAAGGCATCTTGACTACAAGGAAGGGCATCAAGAAGGACTTATCATTGTCCACCCCTGCTGGGAGGGGCTTCTTGAGGAAAGTTTGGTTTACATATCAGTATTCTGTTCAATCCAGATAAAGGCATTTTAAAAGCTGATGGGCTTTCCCACTGAACACCTTCATCTCTCCTTCTGCTTTTCCCTTGTGAGAAGTGAGACTCATGATCTCAAGGCACAATGGGCCACAGGAGGGTCTGGGGCCCACATAGGCCATGGGAGATAATACGCCCATATCTCCTGGGCTGTAAACTGCCCCCACAGCCAGGGAGCAATGAGCCTGCATTGCCAAATTGAAAACTACATGCCAAATTGATCAAAGTTCTTTGGATCAGAGTTCTTAGAAGCCCCTGGTGGCTTAGACAGTAAAGAGTCTGTCTGCAGTGCGGGAGACCCAGGTTCGATCTCTGTGTTGGGAAGATCCCCTGGAGAAGCAAATGGCTACCCACTCCAGTATTCTTTCCTGGAGAATCCAAAGGACAGAGGAACCTGGCAGGCTGTAGTCCATGGGGTCACAAAGAGCTGGACACAACTGAGTGACTCCACTTTCTTTGGATCTTACTGAGAAGTTATTTCATTAGTGAGAAGGGCTACTCCCTGGGAGGCCTAGAACAAGGTGAGTTTCAGTGCCCTTGAATTCAGGGATTTGCCATTCTGTCCCAGTTCTGTGCATGGGCCAGTCCATGGCTCTGTTTACCCATGTGATAATCTGACTGTAGAGACGTCATTGCCTCTCTCTGACTATTAAGTCTTGTGAAGGAAGGGTCTACAGATTCATCTCAGTAAGTCTATCTAACTTTCATAGTCTCCTGTTTGAGAGTTGGGGGTCCATCCCTTCACTCGAGGCTCTTGACCTTTCTGCAGTTTCATCTGATCCCTCTTCAGAGCTCCATATTAAGAGGGGCAGTCTTTGCTTGTCCCTAAAGGTATGAATGACAGCTTCCCTTATTCTTCCATAACAAGAGATGCCACCCAGAAGATTCTTATTCCAAATAAATCTTCTCCAAGTTGAATTGCTTTCTGAATTGCCAAACACAGAAGTGGATACAAACTGTTTCCTCTTCAAAGCCCACCTCAGCATATATACCCTAATATGATTCCCAAATTGCCTTAACATTTGTAAACATGTTTAATGATAGCAACCACCTGCACCACTTTAAAACAGATTCCCATTCTCTTTGCAGTTCAGAATATGGTTTACTAAGTTTGCATGAGACCAAAGAACCCACACTTTTTAACAGGACCCCAAGTCATTATTATCACCACGTTAGACTGAGAAACCCTGCCTTCAGCAGTAATACGCTGAGTATTGATTTAAAGTTCCTAATGAGGATGGAAATAGAGAATGTTTATGTGGAGTGCATGTGAGTTTAAACATTTAAGAGTTCAGATATCTCTCCGAGTTACTGATTTCATTTCTTTTGGATATACACCCAGAAGTGGGACTGCTGGATCTTATGTAGTTCTATTAGCAGTTTTTTGAGGAATTTCCATACTGTTGTCCCTTGTGAAATTCACTCAGTCACATCCAACGCTTTGTGACCCCATGGACTATACAGTCCACGGAATTCTCCAGGCCAGAATACTGGAGTGGGTAGCCTTTCCCTTCTCCAGGGGATCTTCCCAACCTAGGGATCAAACCCAGGTCTCCCACATTGCAGGCAGATTTTTTTATCAGTTGAGCCACAAGGGAAGTCCAAGAATGCTGGAGTCGGTAGCCTATCCCTTCTCCAGCGGATCTCCCCAACCCAGGATTCAAACCAGGGTCTCCTGTGTCACAGGTGGCTTCTTTATCAACTGATCCATGAGGGAAGCCCGTTTTCTCTTATAGCAATACCAATGTGTACTCTCACCAACAAGTGTACAAGGGCTCCTTTTTTCCACATCCTCACCNTGGAGTCGGTAGCCTATCCCTTCTCCAGCGGATCTCCCCAACCCAGGATTCAAACCAGGGTCTCCTGTGTCACAGGTGGCTTCTTTATCAACTGATCCATGAGGGAAGCCCGTTTTCTCTTATAGCAATACCAATGTGTACTCTCACCAACAAGTGTACAAGGGCTCCTTTTTTCCACATCCTCACCCACCTTCAATTCTTGCTCTTTTTATGATAGCCACTCTTATAGGTGTGAGGTATATCTCATGTGGTTTTGATTTGCATTTCTCTGATATAAGCTTATTTAACTTATATGCAGAGCACATCATGAGAAATGCTGGGCTGGAAGAAGCACAAGCTGGAATCAAGATTGCCGGGAGAAATATCAAGAACCTCAGATATGCAGATGATACCACCCTTATGGCAGAAAGTGAAGAGGAACTAAAAAGCCTCTTGATGAAAGTNTAAAGTGTCAGTGCAGTAAAAAGTGCATGGAATTGATATTTAGGAAAACCTTGATTCTAAGCTTTGGTTTCTTCCGCTTATATAACGTTGACTAAACACAAACCTTTGACTAAACACAAACCTTTCACACGCACTTACTGGATAACATTCTATGCCAAACACGGCTCCAAGAATTCATGGTCCAGTAGGAGAGGCAGAAGCAACTACCACTGCAAAGTGTTATATATGCCAGAATGAAGCTTGCAGTGGGTTTAGGGTGCTTACAAGGCAACTTATTCAGACTACGGAGCTCAAGGAAGTCTTCTGTGAAGAAGGGATGTCTCAGCAGATTTACTGCAGCAGCCCCCAGACGTTTCGGCAGCAGGGACAGAGTCTGTGGGCTTCTCTGGTGGCTCAGCTGATAAAGAACTCACCTGCAAATGCAGGAGATACAAGAAACTCGGGTTCAAGCCCTGGGTCAGGGAGATCCCCTGGAGAAGGAAATGGCACTCTGCTCCAATAGTCTTGCTTGGAAAATCCCATAGACAGAAGAGTCTGGTGGGCTATAGTCCATGGGGTAGCAAAGAGTAGAACACGACTGAGTGTGCACTCACACACACACACAGTTCACCCAGTAATGTGAGCAATGAGGAATGGCTGAAAATACAGATGAAGATTTGCCTGCTAGCCTGTCACTCACATTCTGCTGGGCAGCCTGATTCCTAACAGGTCACGGACCAGAAACAGTCCATGGTCCAGGGCTTGGGGACCCCTGATTTCATGGATCTCCAGAGCCTCATTTTCCTCCTTCTATAAAATGCGAATAAAAGCTTTACTGCACAGAGTGGTTGTACAGATTCAATAAATTAATTTAGCACATTATTGGCACTGAGCAAGTATCAAATAATCTCCCCCTGCCCTTTTACAGTTAAGGAATTCTAAAGGCCATCAATGAAAAGGAATACTCAGAACATAACATAGAGAGAAGCTCCTCCAAGTATAATGAGGTATAAAGCAATAAGAACTAGTGGACCTAAGCCTTTCATTCTAAATATAAAGTGAAGTCTCCCCAGGTGCTGCCTTCTCTGTTTGTTCTTCATTTAATTGTACATTATTTTAGAGCAAGAATTGCTTCCTCTATATTCTGGGCTGGGCTGTGCCCTGCATCAAATATGCTGTTGGATGGGACTAAATAAATTTTATTTAAATTGAATTGACATACACACGCATCGTCCATATTTTTCAAGTCCTGTCTAATCATTAATCCAATCAATAACCCTATAAGGAGGTTATAGTCTTTCCATTTAATTATTCCTGGTTTATAATCCATGGTCGAGGAGATCCGGCGATTGAAGCCCTCTTCTGGCCTAATCAGTAGCTAATGAAGATTTAAATGAAGGCTTCCTCGTTTCTTTTCCTTTAACAGAGATGCCAGTCCGTTTTTCCACTTGGGGGCTACTTTACTAAGAAAAGTCATTAAAAGGAATTAACAATTCTATTCTCCTTTGATAGACCCACATTTTCATTTCAGAAGTAGACCTCAGCTTGCTTCATGTCATAACAATAGATCATCTTAAAATTTTGCATCCTGAAAAGCAAGAATAGATTTTAAAGTTGCAAAAAATTCCTTTTCAAAGGTAAATGAAAGTCAGTTTCTATATAATATTAAGTGGTTGGTTTTGTTATTTTCAATTAAGTTCAGTACCTCAGTCATGTCCAACTCTTTGTGACCCCAAGAACTACAGCACTCCAGGCCTCCCTGTCCATCACCAACTCCCAGAGTCCACCCAAACCCATGTCCATCAAGTTGATGATGCCTTCCAGCCATCTCATCCTCTGTCGCCCCCTTCTCCTCCTGCCCTCAATCTTTCCCAGGATCAGGGTCTTTTCAAATGAGTCAGCTCTTCACATCAGGTGGCCAAAGTATTGGAGTTTCAGCTTCAACATCAGTCCTTCCAATGAACACCCAGGACTGATCTCCTTTAAGAAGGAATGGTTGGATCTCCTTGTAGTCCAAGGGACTTTCAAGAGTCTTCTCCAACACCACAGTTCAAAAGCATCAATATTTTGGCACTCAGCCTTTTTTATAGTCCAACTCTCACATCCATACACGACTACTGGAAAAACCATAGCCTTGACTAGACAGACCTTTGTTGGCAAAGTAATGTCTCTGTTTTTTAATATGCTGTCTAAGTTGGTAATAACTTTCCTTCCAAGGAGTAAGCGTCTTTTAATTTCATTGCTACAGTTGCCATATGCAGTGGTTTTGGAGCCCCAAAAAATAAAGTCAGCCACTGTTTCCACTGTTTCCCCTGTTTCTCCATCTATTTGCCATGAAGTGATGGGACCAGATGCCATGATCTTCGTTTTCTGAATGTTGAGCTTTAAGTAAACTTTTTCACTTTCCTCTTTCACTTTCATCAAGAGATTCTTTAGTTCTTCTTCACTTTCTGCCATAAGGGTGGTGTTATCTGCATATCTGAGGTTATTGATATTTCTCCGGGCAATCTTGATTCCTGCTTGTGCTTCCTCCAGCCTAGGCTTTTGAAGTAGCTGAAGATTTTAGATAGTTGGAGATTTTTGGTNATCTGCATATCTGAGGTTATTGATATTTCTCCGGGCAATCTTGATTCCTGCTTGTGCTTCCTCCAGCCTAGGCTTTTGAAGTAGCTGAAGATTTTAGATAGTTGGAGATTTTTGGTTTTGTCTGGTTTATCATTTGTTGATTTTAGCTTTTCTGCTGTGACCATATTTATAAGACATTCCAATGGGGACAGAAGAAGCATGTTTGGGGATTTTTCAATCAAAACTTTGCTGAATTCATTATAAAACAAATATACCTAGAATAAGCTGACACGTAAGCTTAAATTTTGGAGATTCCACCTAAAACAATCTAAATGTCTAGCTTCTCTTGAAAAATAGTATATGTAGCAACACAGAACTCACATTCCTGCAACACTTTTTGCTGGAGCTGAGTGGCAGCTACCTTTGTAGATGGGGTAAGTAATGTGGCATCAAACAGCTTCCTTCTTCCCTCATTTACTGGTCCTTCCTGCCGGAAGGTAGTCTGAGTTTGGATCACCAGCTCTGTCCTAACACCCTCTTGTTGCCAAGAAGGAAATCTGTCCAGAGGAAATAGAACAAATGACTTCTAGGGTTCAGCTATTATTGCATAATAAAGAACCTCCAAAGCTCAGCAACAAAAACCAACAAACATTTGTTTGGCTCATGTGTCTCAGGGTCAGCCAGGCTGAACTAACCTAGGCTGGGTTGGTCTGGGGGGGGTTGGCTTTTCTCCACTTGTCACTCACTCTCCTCCTGGCAACAGCACACCAGTGAGGCAACTTCTTCTCACGGCAGTGACAGAAATGGAAAAGGTCAAGGCAAACACAGGCTTCTCAGTTGGCTCAGTGGTAAAAAAAATTTGCCTGCCAATGCAGGAGACATGGGTTCGATCCCTGGGTGGGGAAGAGCCCCTGGAAAAGGAAATGGCAACCCACTCCAGTATTCTTGCCTGGGAAATCCCATGGACAGAGGAGCCTACAGCCCATGGGGTCACAAAGAGTTAGATTTGACTGAGTGACTGAGCACACACAAAGCGGGACACATGAGCTCTCATACCATCTAGGTTCATAACTAGTAGGCTTTGACATCTGTCTCTTTCAAGTGAGTGAAGCAAGTCAGGTGGCTGATTGCATGTCAAAAAAATTGGGAAATGTGCACTGCCCCTTTAACAATGGAATTTCCAAAGCACATCATGGATGGAGCAGGGGCAAGGTTAAATAAATAGAGGCAATAACCCATATACCACTGAAGGGGTAGTCAGTCATCCCTTGCACAGTCTCCATCAAGCCTACTTTCACGCATTCATCTTCCATTTCCTCCCCGGAGCCATCTGATTTGGAGACAGCTGGTCCTATCTCATGATATAGACAAGGAAAAGAGACAAAAATAATCAAAGCCGTGAGAAGAATCTACCTCTTAACCTAGTGTTCCTCACTTCTCAATTTGACGACGGAGCACTATTATTTAACCTGTGTAAAGTAAAACAATCGCTTATAGATTTTGCCAATCGAATTTCATATTTGGAAAGAGCTACATTAAAGCTTGAAAGGTATTATAAAACTGGGCTACAAATCACTCATTTAGAATGAGTTCTAAATACTCAAAGCAATCTTTTCCTTAATAATTCTCAGAGTCTGATTGCACCTTATGTGGAAATGAGGAACTAGAGACCTCCATTCGGGGAAAAAGAGCCTCCTACAAATTGCATAGCATCATTTACTTTATGATGAAAAATCTCAGCAGGCTTCCCTTAACTTTCAAAATTGTAGTTTCTCTTGTTCTCTGCTTCTAAGACTTGATACTTTTTTAAAAAATCACTGTACTTAAAAAGCCAATAAAGCATTGAATCAGTAATGAATGAAGAAAGGGGAAATAAAGTTTCATACATGAATTTTAACATGCTAGTCTACTTCTGGTCCAGTTGCTCAGTCGTGTCTGACTTTTTGCAGCCCCATGGACCGCAGCACTCCAGGCCTCCCTGTCTATCACCAGCTCCCGGAGTTTACCCANACTTTCATCAATAGGCTCCTTAGTTCTTCACTTTCTGCCATAAGAGTCATCTGCATATCTGAGGTTTTTGATATTCCTCCTGGCAATCTTGATTCCAGCTTGTGCTTCTTCCAGCCCAGGGTTTCTCATGATGTACTCTGCATATAAGTTAAATAAGCAAAGTGACAATATACAGCCCAGCCTGTTGTTCCATATCCAGTTCTAACTGTTGCTTCCTGATTTGAGATAAGCCAAGCAAAAATGGCAGAAAAGAGAGTTCCATATGCTGAGGTCTCTCTCTGGCCTTATCCATAATTCTATAGGTAGGGCCATGACTCCAGTGGTTCTGTGCTTATTTCTATAACACTTCATAAGAATGGCAATTAATTTAATGTCATTAACCTCTGATTTTCTCCCCTTCATGTTTCTAGCTACATGGTCTATCATTGGAACAAACATTGGACTAAAAACATATCTAGGTAGCAATTCTACCTTTGCCATCAAGTAATTTTTTCAACAGCTTATTTGAGATACAGCACTTAAAGCTTCTGAGTTTTCACTTCCCATTCTGTAAACAAAATCAACAACTAAAAAAGCAAAAGCAAACACATAAGCATGACTTAGATAATTTCTGTGACCACTTCCAACTTTGACAGCCTCAGAAATACCTTGATCCATTTATCCCCAAGCACAGTGTGGTGGTTTTTATCAGCTGACTCACCATCCATACATCAGGCACTCTGCCGCTACTGAAAAAGGAATCCAATGAGAGAATATGTATCCAGCAATGAGATGAAAGCCTATTTAGTGGATTCCCATATTAACCAGTAGGTTTGGCCTTCACAGATATACTTCATCAAACTGATCAATATTGGTTGGATAAATGCTGGAGCCAATGAAAGAAAAAAAAAGGTGGTAAAAAGCTGACATCTTCATGACATGCGTTATTGATCTTCAAGAATCATATTTAGATGCTTTCAAGTAGATCCCATCCAAGCATCTCTTTAACTGAAAATAGGGTATTTGGCAGGTGTTAGGAAACCTCCTGTTAATGTGAACTTAGAGCTTTGTACCCATGGTGATGCTAATAGTACCCTTTAAAAATATACAAAAGTACTTTGACTTTATTAGGGTTTTTCAGACTAGTTGCATAATAATTCTCCTATTGCTTTGAAAACATCTATAAAAATAGCTATTTTCTTCTTTTTTGTCCCTCTAGCAAAGAAACAAGCAAGCAGAAAGGGGAGAAGACTCAAGATTAGTTCAGAACAGAAATATGTTTTCAAGTCTACACATGAGAAAATGCTAGAAAGTAAACCTATGAAAAATCTTAATCGAGTCATATTAACAAATTCAAATGATCATGTGGGGAAGAAAAAAGCCCACTGGCTTTCATTTAAATAGATGTCCTCAAGACTAGTCAATCTACCGTTTTCGTTGCAGTGCTTCATAGTAGGCACAGTCTGCATTGTTTTTCTCCCTCTGCCTTCTCCCTTTTCAAGAACAGCTCTAGGCAATGCTGTTATGTTTCTATTTCACTTCTTTTTAATGCATCAAGGGCAGAGGCAAAGCAGAACATATGCACAGGAAATGGGTTAGTCCAAAAGCAAGAACACACCAAAACCACATGCCTGAGAAAAGACAGTTACAACATCAGAGAGATTTTTCTTTTTTGAAAAAAATGAAAATTTTCCTGGAAATAAAATAGCTTCTTTACATCAACTACATCCACCAAAAACATTTTTCTCCAAATATTTTCCACCCACCTAATCATGGTATGGAAGTAATGCTTTGAAAAACTTACATGAGCATAGACTAAATATCGGTATGTCTCCTTCTGGGGCTACCTATTAGGAAAAAAAGAAAACAAACCCACATCCTTTATCTCCTTTAAATAGTTACTTGGTATCTGTTAAGTATATATTTGGTGTAACATTCTTTTAACTCAATGAAGAAAATAGCAAATGATGCCATGATTTCTGATTAGTGTTATCAACTGCTGCTGCTGCTGCTGCTAAGTCACTTCAGTTGTGTCCGACTCTGTGTGACCCCATAGATGGCAGCCCACCAGGCTCCTCTGTCACCGGGATTCTCCAGGCAAGAACACTGGAGTGGGTTGCCATTTCCTTCTCCAAATCTTATCAACATGCAATAGTAAAATCAACAAATCATATATACATACATATTTGACTCATATCCAGACTATATACATTAAACTTTAAAATAAATAAGAGAGAAGGACAACCAAATTTAAAATGAGAAAAACTGGAATAGATTTTCTTTTCTAATTCGGGATTTTTCTCTTAGGAATTTGACTGTTTGTGGTATTTTCCTTATCAGCTGAAATATTTGTATATCAGAGATATTCGCTTTTCTTGATTTTATTTACCTAATTGTATTATTTGCCCATTGGCTTTTATTATTTCTTTTGACAAAAGAAAAATTTAAGTTTTTATATATTTAAATACCACATTTTTTCCCCTTCTATAATATCTAGGATTCCTGTCTTCATTCAGAGAATATCTTAATTAATCTGGGATTCCTGTCTTCACTCAGAGAATATCTTAATTAAACTAATAATGAAACAAACCGTAAAATATAGTTCAACTAATAAAATCCAAAACCAGTTTTCTGAAGAGATAAATATAAGATAATCCCCCTCAAGAATTCAACTAAAGAAAAAAAGAAGAAAGTTAGAAATTCAAGATTCAGAATGGGAAAAGCCTTTGGATATAAAGAAACAACTGTCAGTGAAAAGAAACAAGGGGCTTCCTTCCTTCCTTCCCATCAGGAAGCCACCACCTTCCTGGTGGCTCAGTGGTAAAGAATCTGCTTGCAGTACAGAAGACACAGGAGACATGGGTCTGATCCCTGGGTCAGGAAGATCCCCTGCAGGAGGGCATAGCAACCCACTCCAGCATTCCTGCTGGGGAAGTCCCACGGACAGAGGAGCAAGAGAGCTACAGTCCATGGGGTCATCAAGAATCAGACTGAGCAGAGCGCAGCACAAAAGGAAATAAAGCATGCAGGACAACTAAGTTAATCTCTTCAGTAAGTTAATGCTATTAATATTATCAAAAAGGAGGCAGAGAATGGCTTTAAATGAAAGACTTAAGACATGACAACCAAATTAATGTATCTTCTATGATTAAATTCTGGGCTGAACAAAGTAGCTATAAAGAAGCAGTGTTTGGGGAACAATTGGAGAAATTTGAATATGAACTGGATGACAAAAGGTATGAAGAGACTGATTTCAGTGTGTTAAAGGATATTGCAGTAATGTGGACGCACATTTTTACTCTCCGGAGATAAACGCTGAATTATTTAGAAATCTGGGATCACGATTTCTCTAATTTAAAATGGCTAACTGCAGCTGGGAGTTATATGGATGTTGACTGTACTCTTTTGAAATATTTTTGTGCTATGCTTACTTGCTTCAGTCATGTCCAACTCTTTGCAACCCCATGGACTGTAACCCACCAGGCTTCTCTGTCCATGGGGATTCTCCAGGCAAGAATACTAGAGGGCGTTGCCATGCCCTCTTCCAGTGACATTTTTTAGGCTTATTTAAAAATCTTCATAATAAAACGCTTTTAAAAAGTCACTAAGGGGAAATATATATATGTTAATGCTATGTGCAATTCTAAAGCAAATGTTTTGAAAACCTGGAAAATGGATGATAGTCTTAGAAAAATACAAATTCTTAATAATTAAAAGAAGATGTATAAATCTTGCCCAAATGCATTGCTACAGAAAAGATTTGACAGTGATTATAGATCGACTACTTAAAAAAAAATGCACCAGGACCAGATGTCTCCACAGCTGGATTCTATTCAGTCTTTGGAGACCAAATGACCACAGTGTTTTTTAAATTATCGTCGGCCATGGAAAGGGACAGAAGTTGCTCCAATCCACTCTAGGAAGCTAAAGTCTTCCTAATGACGAAGTCACTTCCAAAAAGGAAAAGGTGACCAATCTCATTCACGCAGAGAGCTGCATAATTCTCAAAGACATAATAGAAAAAAGATTCATTTTTCTGTTGCTCTCTTTTAAAAAAGAAGTAATTATAATTTGTCATGACTCTTTGTGACCTCATGCACTGTAGCCCACCAGGCTCCTCTGTCCTTGGGATTCTCCAGGTGTTTGCCTTGCCCTCCTCCATGGGATCTTCTGGAACCAGGGATCAAACTCAAGTCTCCTGTATCTCCTGCACTACAGGCAGATTCTTTATCCACTGAGATACCTAGGAAGCCCATAATTTGCTATATAAGGTGTATTTCTGTGAGAATAGGGAGTAACCAACATATTGGAGAAGTGAAGGAGGACCCTGAAACGCCTAGAAGAATAAAACAATACACGGTTTAATTATTCATGGAAGCAATTGAAAAGTTCCCATTCTATATTTACTAACCATTTCCTTCTTCCTCATATCAAGGCAAAATCTGCCTCCGAGTAATTTTTACAGATGGAGAAATAAAGGTCCTGGGACATTAATTCCCTAGGGGCAGACTACAAATTAAATCCAAAGCAGGATAAAAAACAGAGTGCTGGTTTCCATCCAAACTGTTCTTTTCTCTCAAGCATGCGCCTCTCTTTGAGATATGCCCCCAAGGGTTCTGGTGGACTTACTGTGCTCTGCATGCGAAGTGTGGGCAGAATATACAGCCTGGCAGAGAGTTTCACATTCAAATCATATTAGCGTAAGTGCAATTTTCTTCCAAAGAGTGATCTGTCTTCTAAACACCGTAACAAATCCATATCAAATTTAATTCCTTTGCCCATAAACAACACAGAGGCATTCTGCTTTGTCAAATGGCTCTGGCAAGGACTAATAGATGCCCATAAATATCACACCTCTCAAACCATATTTTCCCTGTTGCTTTCTAATATTCCCTTGGCAAAGTGAAGCAAAATGTACCTTATGAAATAGGATTCAGCCAAAAAGCCACTGGATATAAATCCAATTGTTTACTTTTTTCCTTTATATTAGAGAACAAAGAAATGTTTATGGCAAAGTCTTTTTCTTATATTCTTGTTTGCAATTCTGATATACCCACTCTGGTATTCTTCCCTGGAGAACTCCATGGGCAGGGAAGGCTGGCAGGCTACAGTCCATGGGATTGCAAAGAGTTGGACACAACTGAGCGACTAACACACACACACACACACACACACACACACACACATCTATTATAGTCACTACAGTGTCAGAGTAAGTCACCTACTTCTGTGAATTTCTTTTCCTATGATTAAAAATATGGTAAATGTACTTTTCCCTTAATAGGGAAACAGGAAGGAAGACTTGATAATATACCAGAATCTTTTTAACTTTCAGTATAGTTCAGTCGCTCAGTCATGTCCGACTTTTTGCAACCCCATGAACCGCAGCACGCACCCCTTCCCTGTCCATCGCCAACTCCTGGAGTCCACCCAAACCCATGTCCCTTGTGTCGGTGATGCCATCCAACAATCTCATCCTCAGTCGTCCCCTTCTCCTCCTGCCCTCAATCTTTCCCAGCATCAGGGTCTATTCAAATGAATCAGCGCTCTGCATCAGGTGACCAAAGTATTGGAGTTTCAGCTTCAACATCAGTCTCTCCAATGAACACCCAGGACTGATCTCCTTTAGGATGGACTGGTTGGATCTCCTTGCAGTCCAA